>LPNX011137743.1:378395-409979 GCA_001517045.1 Pseudotsuga menziesii
AACTGAAGAGATGAGAGTTGGTTACTCCAGTGAATAGAAATCTTAGCTTCACCAAAAGTATTTTGAGAAATCCAAATTCCAATGCTATTAATCATCTGTTATAACAAAGCCATACAAAACATTATAAATTATGATATCCAATGATATCAACCATCTTATATAACAAAACCATAAAAAACATTATAAATTATGAGATTTAAATTAAAGAAAGAAATCTCAGAGATAATTTAAAATCTGCAAACGCATGAATATCCGCTATATGCAACCTAGAGATATTTAATCTCTTTTCTTCAGATAATAGATCCTAGAGAATACTGAAATCAGATTATCTTCTATGGCATGAAAATCTAAAGAACAAGGATAAGGGGATTTTGTAAAGTACCTTTCCGTGAGATACAAACATATCTACCTTGAAATTGCAGAATTAAAAGTGAAAATCCTTTTACTTGTGAAAACACGTAACTTTTCTATGTCCAGAGATTAGGTATGGAGACTTTTTCTCATTTAGATCACAAAAATTCTAGTCGCTCTCTTTCCTTTAGTATATGCACATATTGAAATAACCTCTCTTTTGGAGAACTCACACCATTCTCTCTTCTAGAAAATGTGCACCTTTTTCTTTTCTAGAAAACACACCTATCAAACCTCTTATTTAGTTCTTACCACTAAATACTTACTCCTCTCGAATAACTGATCTTCTTTCACCTTAATGCATTATAAATCCTGATGCCTTCTTTGTAAGAATACACCAAGGAATTATGTTTTGAGGGGCATACATCTTCGAATTGGAAATAATCGTATGGGAAATACCAATTTCCGCTATATAGGAATAGGCAAGGTTAGAATAATCCTCCTAACAATGCAGATGTGTTTTATGCTCTTCAAACACAAAGGTATTTCATAAGAACCTCTCTTTGTTTTCTATGTGCATACAGTACAACATATAAACCTTGACGAAAATTGTTTTCCCTTAGGGAAAATCTAACCCTATATAAAACAGATAAAACTTTGTCTCATCTTGGAATGCATATGTAACCCTATATGAATATGCGGATAATAAGATCCTTCTCTCCCTCTGCCGAATGTAGCCATATTCTATACATATGCAGATCAGTTCTATTCAAAAGCAGCTATGCTTCTATCCACCTGCACATCTAGGATGTCGCAGTATTCTAACTAAACATGCTGAGCATGAAAATCCTTGTTTTCTCCATCTCAAATACCAAAAACGCTATATTTCTTCCTCTACATGTGCAGAAAACCCTAGGTTATTTTTCTTCTGATATGTAGATTAATTTAACTCTCTTTTTTTGACAATGCAGTCTTCTTCTTTTGGAAAATATAGGCTCCTTCCTTTTTAACCCTAAGAGGATAGAACATAGATATATGCATAGGTACATACATGATCACATCATTCCCAATTTCCCATCTTTTGCCTTCAGCAAATATATTAAATATACATTCCTAAAATGAACATGTATGGCATTGCCAAGTTGCCAACCTTGCTTCCCAGCTTTCTTCTGATAACTTCTGCAATTTATTAGGTAACCCGTACTAATCGGCGGCTTTATCTACACTTTCCAACAAAATCTTTCTCACCAAGTCACCATTGTTTGACAGAAATTTTACGAAAAATAATTTACAGAACTAGTAAAATAGGAAACTGTTCTCACTACTGTGACAAAAAAATTTGGAAACATAATTTACAGAATTAGTTAAATATGAAAACTCTCGACTGAAAATACGAAACTCCACTAGCGAAATTTAATCATACCATATAGTAAATTTCCAGTTTTCTAAAACTAGATAAAAATTAAATAAAAACAATATACAATCCTTAAAAAATTCAATGTTTTTTTACATTAGCAAACGTTTGATGGGAGAGCTACTGGGTTTGTCAAATCTCAGGTTCTTGCGGGGCTGAACAAGAAGGATGCGGTTAAGGAGCTTGCTGGAGATTTCATGGCGGATGTGGGAGTGGGGAAATACTTAAATTTAAACAATTCGCCAAATTTCTTCCCTTCATTGCTAAAATTTCCCTTGAATAAAATTAAACAGCTAAACCTAAACCTCTACTCAAGGAAGACATTCCAAAGATTTCTTGACAGTTTTCATAAAATTGAACATGTAAAGCTCTACGCGAGGAAGACATTACAATTTGGAACTGTTACCCTCCTAAGTTTTGGTAGAGCTTTGCTCTTCGCTGAATCGTTGTGTGTGTTTATTGTGCAAACGAAGAGGTCGAAATGGATGGAAAATGTGCAGAAGCAGCCGCAGGTCTGGCGGCACTGGTGAGCTTCAAACCCCACATCGTGAAGACAAATCCGAGATCTTTAATTCATGAAGCGGGAAGTTGGAACCACTGCTGCAGCCTGCGCCGACTGGGAAGTGGGATTCGGGAACTTCGAGTTCCAACTCCAAGTTACCAAATACCAATGGAGTCCTGAAATTTGAAAATTGAATGATGAACCAGAAGTTAGAAATTAGACGTAGGGTAGAAGTTTAGAACATTGAATTCTAGCAGTAGCGGGCTGGCAGCTGGATCAAGATGCAGCATGCTGCATGCGTGAAATGGTGAACCTTGAAAGCCTAAAGGACGGGTTCGGCGGTGATGAGATCACTCTATTAATTCGCTTAGAGCCTGGACGCTGGAGGTTGTGGCTTGCCACGAAGGAGGATTATTAAAAATGGTAGATAGCTTTCGCATCATCCGCACTCCGCACTCCGCAGGCTGCAGCGTCGAATCCCTAGTACCTACCATGCCATGCTGGAGACTAGTGCTAGACCCCTGTTCGGCTTATTAACCTATAAAAAAATTTGACGGGTTTGCTACCAACACGGACGTCAAACTGACGGGTTAACTATTTTATGCCCCGTCATATTTGACGTGTCAAAATCATGATCACCTGTCAAATACGTCCTGGAAATGAAAAAACGTTCTGTGGAACGTCAAATTCCAGGCCTGCTAGTGCTATATACCCTGCTGCTGCAGACTATTAAAGAGTCAGTATTAATTAATGATATCATCAATTAAAAACCTTAACTAATAGCGAGTGCTATACTCCCTGCTGCAGACTCTTAAAAAGTCTGTATTAATTAATGATATCATCAATTAAAAACCTTAACTAATAGCGAGTGCTATACACCCAGCTGCAGACTCTTAAAGAGTTGTAAGAGGTATGCCAATGTCATGGTGTCCATTGATCGCCATCCATGCCATGATATCCATTCAGACTCACAGATCGCCATCCTCCATCCTATAGCAGCATGATGCATCATGCGCCGTGGATCCATGCATCATTCAACTCGCAAATCAAAGCCCGTCCAACACATCCCGCCGAATCCCGATAGGTCATTTACTAGCTAGATTCTATTGCATCATTCAATTTGCTGGGATGGTTATCTACTCGACTCCTCCAATGCCGCCGCGATGTTTACAGATTCAAATTCAAAATTACTGTTCATTTCCCTCCTATTTGTCTCAATCCTATTTCAAAAATTTCAATATGTGGACGCTGCAATTTTGGGCAAGCAGATTGATGGTGGATGCTGCATTCTTTCCAACCATTCCAGCAAGAATCCTCTTACCATTGCATTTTTGTGATAGTTTTACCTTCTCGTTTATTCTATTGAATCGAGAATAGGTAAATACAAAATATATAGCAGTCAGGTTGATATATTCTGATTTTTCATAAACATTTACTTTCTGTTCTGTGTATTTATTAGAACTATTCCTAAAGTAAGCACACGTCCCTCTAAACCTTGATTTTTTATTTTTATTTTCAAGAATATTGAATTAACTTGGTTTCAAAATATTGAAAATAGTATCTACATTAATTTAAGATTCTAATATATCATAGTCTTGATACTTACAAAGATGGTGCATTTTCTGATGGTTGATATTTACTTTGTTTCCAAATTAGTTTGACTTTTTCTATAAAAGGCCTGAAAAATTAAGGGATGGGGTGACAATAACAGTTTTTTTCATTTCTCAGGTTTTAGGATGGAACTTCGGCAACATATATTTTTTTAACAAAGGAAACTCTAACTTTGAGGCATGAACAAAGTAAAGCCATGGATGAGGTCCAAGGGCCACTTAGGTTCCCTTCTAAACTACAATTGACAGGAAGATTAGGTCAAAGAAATTGGAAATCTGAAAATGAAAATCTATTTCATGAGACGATTGATATCACAAATCTATCACTTAGCATGATTACTGCATATAATAATGAACGCATCTTGTCCAAGGGAAATTGGTCTGCTCTAATCAAACTATAACAACTTTCAAGATTAGAACAATATCAAGATGGATTTTACGATATGAATGTTGATTTTGATGGTTCAAGATAACCCAGTTTTGCTAAATCTTCCTCTTGCTTCAAGTGTAGGAATTTCGTTCTTTGCAAGCTGAACGCCTTTGCTTTTTTGTTTTTCCATAGTCTCTAATTTTGCATAAAATAAATTGGTTTAATAATAACTTTGGAGAACAAACACATCAGAATATATAATTTATGCAATTTTCAATAACACAAACCAAAATATATGATCTATAATTTATGCAATTTTTAATAATACAAACCAAAATATATAATATAATCTATCGTTTATAGAATTTTCAATAACACAAACTAAAATATATGATGTATGAAACTTTCTACCACAAAGCAGAGATGACACTAACATAATGTAATATCCCAAACTGATATAATAGGAAAGCAAACCCTGAACTTTCCATGCATGCAGTTGCATGTAAATATGTGCCCTAGAAAAATACGGAGATGTTATAAAATAGGAGAAATCAATGCATGTACATACCCGTATATAGCTCAAATAAATAAGCTGCTGGGAGTCCGGATGATGTGCTTGCTTTGTCTTTGATCACGGTGACACAGTGTGACAGTGAAACCCTCTCGCTGGATGAATAATCAACCTCCCGGAATAACTGTTGAATGTAACCTGATGATGAACTAGTGTTGAACCTGTATGATCCAACCTGATGATGAACTAGGGCAGATAGTTTTCACTGCCGAAATAACTAGGGCAGATAGTTTTCACTGCCGAAATACACCAGTTAGTTGAGCATGCACTCAACCCCAACTTAGCTCGCCAAGCTCTCCAATTCGACTCCACAAATCAATTCTCACATAAGTAAAGTCTCCATTCACTTTATCTTTCTTTTATAACTTTCAACTTCGAAAACCCTAACTTTTGACCTAATTAGTCACTTTAGCTTCTAATTTGCAGTTGACTTGCATGCATGCGCATGGAGACTTAATTAAGTGCATGCATCATTAAATAATGTTTAAATGTCATGCATCTCACTTTTAGGGTTTGCATGCATGTCACTTTTGGGAACATTACAGTCCTCCCTCGCCAAAGATTGCTTGTCCTCAAGCAATGCCAATGCAAATCCACAATCAATCAACTGAACCAATTAAATCCGGGGATGATCCCAAATTATCCTAGGATATCTATAGCACCCTCTACTCAAAACACTGCACTGTACGGTACCATCACCAGAGACCTCCTAAAAGCACCCTCTAGTAATCACTAAACTGTCAGTCACTGTAATCCCAGGGTCCCAAATCAACCTGAGAATTGCAGAGGTCAAAATGCATCCACCGCTACCTGCATAGTATCGACACAAGGAGCATCATGTAGACTCCCAAGTAACGCCATCAGTAAAATTGTATCCATCCCTCATAAGGTCTTCCGCCTGGATCCCAATGCAAACTTGTGCATATTTTATCCCAAATATCTGAAGGCTCTTGTGGGACTATACCCTTGGCTAGGAATGTCTTCCCAAGAATCGCCCACTCAATAGGACACCAACTCTTAATCTCTCTCCAATCTAACCCCCGAAAAGTACCTTGTCCATAAGCACCATCACAAGGAATAATCCTACCAAGTTAACATTCTACCCTTCTGATTTCAACTGGAATGCTCATATACTACTGGTCAATTTCTCGATCCTGGCCAACTTGTAAAAACCATCCACCATTATGCAAATGTGGACTTAAGCTACTACAAGCCCTGTCTATATACTCATTAAGAGGACTGCTTTGAAATGCAATAGTATGTTTCTTTTGTTGCCCCATCAAGGAATCCAACTGCTCTTCAATACTAGATAGCCTGACCCCTGACTCAGTACATACAACTCGAAGAACTGTAAACTCAACATCTCGTTGTACTATGGTGTCTCGAAGTATCTTGGTCCTCTCTTTCATCGCTAGAATGCTTTCTTTAACTCGTTCAATCTTCTTTCGGTGACTATCATCTGGAGGCTCTATCTCATGCATGTAGAAACTCTCCCTAACCTCCATGTGTGACTGCTCACTGACTTGACTGTTGTGCGTATTGCCTTGCACCTCATGTATTTCGCCTGTCATAACTGTCTGGATTCTTGTTGTAGGTGATGAAGAGTGTACCAACTCCAACTCATTATATGGTTTGTCCACAATCTGACTAGCAAATGTGCTTGTATCGCTAGACTCACAGGATGGCTCTAATGCTATCTCCTCATGCACATCCTCATCATGTACTGTTAACTCCAAATGAAGCTCACCAACAACCTGTACTTCATGCTCATCTTTCTTCACTTCCCCAACTATGTCCTTAAGGAGATCCTCATCCAAATGCAAGGTAGCCAATTTAATGGCATCTGTCTCAATCATGGGGTTGAGTTGGAAGTATGTATCCAACTCCTGCATCCAATTTCTAGCTGGGCCACCCTGGGTGCCCTCAAAGGTAGGTATAGTCAGTTTCCCTACGGTGCGTTGTAACTCATAGTTCTGGGTGAATGGCCTATTGTAAGCTTTGGGTTTGTTCTTACTTTTAAAGTGGCAGAAGTCGGTGAAGGTCATGGCTGAATGGAAGTCGTCTCCTAAAGCTCTATATTCTCTCAGATAGGCACTCATGGATTCTTTTGGTTCTGCTTGTGCTAGAGGCACTGCAGCTGGACTATCTAAGAATTGAGGCATGGTAGATCGGAAAGGATTGTATATATGGGGATGGCTCTGCATGTTGGTATGTAAGTGCTCCCTACTACTACTTGTGGATACCCTATCACTGTTGGGAAATATGGGACTGTGTGGGGTGGGCCCATTCTTCTCAGTCATTTGCCTGAAGGTGCTCATCATTTCTTTTTGCCCAATGCTGAGTTCTTTTATGGCTGATATGAGACTATTGAGAGCTATTTTATCATCATCAGCCATTGTGTCTTTGCCTTTTCCAAACTAATACTCTTTGTTCCCCAAATCTATGTCCTCTAACTCCTCTTCTCTGTCTCTATACCTCTGTCTCCTGTGAGTAATGTTGTATGGGTCTCTTGGATTCATCTATAAATATGTTTTTTTTTCTAATGATAGAGACCGGGTGTCAAATTATAACCAATTTTGATGATAACATAATCCACAAGTCTTATATAAAAAAGAACATCCACACACTAGGTCGTACGGAAGATATGAGCAAATACATGCCAATGAGGAAAAAAAGTATCCAATGGAAGCCGCAAACTATAAACAAAGTGTATCGCATCCAAACCACTAAAATAAATAATTGAAGACAACAAATACTACCATGAGGATGGTAGGCTGATCACATATGTAAAATCACCAGGCAGTTAAGTGGGGCATTTAAAATCTGCTCATAATCATCGACGACCACAAACATTTAATCCGACATCCATGACCGTCAATTATCGCACGCAGATGCCTCGGAATTTTTTTCCCACTTTAATTTCACGAGAGAATGTCGAAAGGCAGCAATTACGGTCAGGACAATGCATCGGATTTCGAGCTTCCTGAAGAACTTTTCGGCATTCTTCCCACAGACCCTTACGTGCAGCTAGAATTGGCGCGTAGAATTACCTCCATTGTGGTTAGATCCCGGGTCTCTAAGTTTGGAGGTTGATGCAGTATTTCAAGAAGAAACTCTTCACGCAACAGTTCCAAGCATATACTATTCAAGTTCACGACTCCAATACACTCCACACATTTAAATGAGGGCACGATTCTTAGATGGGCTCTCTCAGATTTTGCACATGGCTCTCATTCAGCTCATATACACGAGCTCAAGCAAAGACCTCCACAGGTTCGTAGCTCGTATCAATTTCTTTGGCAGTAGATCAATCCATAAAGGCATAGTCAAGCACGCAACAGCTCGATCTCTACCTTTCAAACTACTAAAGATTCACACACATTCAAAATGCAGAATGCGGTGCATTACTCTCATACTCAGGTGACTAATGGTTCCTTGTTGGTTTATTGAAAACAGAATGATGGAGAGAACTCACGTGGAAGGGAAGTAAGGAGATTACGAACTCATAAACGTTCCTCAACGTAGATTGGCGATTGACAAGAAGATGTAACGAAATGGATGAACGTGCAGCAAAATAACCAGAATAATTCTGAGAGTGTGCAGCAGCATAGATGGATTTCTTGACCGCCCCAGCTTTTACTTTTGGTTGGCTTGCGCAACTGTAAGAACTAGGGACAGCGGGAGTCGTGTGGAAGATCCTTTGCTAGAGAAAGATGGCAAGAGAGCCGCGCCTCACAGCGCTTCTACCAAACCTCACGGCTTGCTCAAAACTCACGGCTTCTGTCTATAAAATTCAACTCCCACAATGAAATGGAAACCCTCAATAGATTCCCGCTAAGGCAGGAAAACCAGCTCTGATACCACTGTAATATCCCAAGCTGATATAATAGGAAAGCAAACCCCGAACTTTGCATGCATACGCATGGAGACTCCACAAATCAATTCTCACATACGTAAAGTCTCTATTCACTTTATCTTTCTTTTATAACTTTCAACTACGAAAACCCTAACTTTTGACTTAATTAGGTCACTTTAACTTCTAATTTGCACTGGAATTGCATGCATGCGCATGAAGACTTAATTGAGTGCATGCATCACTAAATAATGCTTAAATGTCATGCATCCCACTTTTAGGGTTTGCATGCATGTCACTTTTGGAACATTACACATATATATCTTTTCAATAATACAGACTGGAATATATGATCTATATATATGATCTATGAAACTTTCTAACACAAAGCATGGCATAACATAAATATTTTTTCACAAGGATAGACTAAAGGGGAAAATTATATCTTAATTATTTATTAATTAAGAATTCAAGTTGTGTTTGTTGTTTGAAGCATATTATTAAGATCACAGTGACACCCAAAATATTTTATAAGATTTAAGTGTTTTTTATAATCAATAATATAATTTTTTTACAGTGGAGTGTTTTATAATCTAGTATAAAAAGATGTTATTAATGACAAAAAAATTATATTATATATTTAAATTTTAAATTTTACACAAACTATAAAAATTAAAAACAACAATATACACTTATTTTAAATCCAAATTTATCAAACATAAAAAATAAATCCAAATTTATCAAACATAAAAAATAATGAAACATAATTAAACATTATACCTAAAAATAACTTGATAGTGCTCTTAATAAATCCGAATACAAAATAAATCTTACATAATCACATTTAATATTGAACAATTATATTTATAAAAGTTTTAATAAGTTATAATAAAAATCATTAGTAGAGGTTCCGATGGCAATGTAAATTCATAAGATAGTGGCAAGATGATACAAGTTCATGTTAAGCTCTAATGGCATTTGTTCCAAATATAAGAGATTATCTCTTTATTTTCTAAGAAAATATTTGAACATACTTTTTTAATTCACAAGAGCTAAAATTTAAGTGAAAAGAAAATTTGACATTAACGTATTGTGAAGATCTTCGTATTCACAATATCTAATGTTCATTTCTTCTGAGGGAGCTTCCACTTCTTGTTTGGATAGTTGGACTAATGGAGCTTCCACTCTTGACTAAGGTTAGAACTATTGGTTTCTAAACAACAAGCCTTGTGACATTTTCAATGGCTACCTTATCCATCCTTTTGCATTGTTGGTGACATGTATTTATGTATAATTGTTTTCAAAGCAATAGAGCCTTCTTGCAACATTGTGAGTGGCTACTTATCCATATTTTTATAATGTTGGGTAACATGCATTTATGTATCATTGTCACACACCTCAAAATTCATAAATAAATAATAATAATAAAATGTACACACATTTAACTCGAACACTTCATTCAATTCTAGCAAGCAATATTACTTGTGATTTTAATTAATGATGCTTATGTAAGTTACTTATATGATTTGGCTTCTCGTGTCAGGTTTCGTCAGCTGTGGTAATGGCAGAGTTCTAACCGTTGCATACATCCACACCTGAGGGTGATGTTTTACAAATTCTTGCTTCGGTTTTTGTTATTAAATACTAGGGTCTTATTAGCCCAAGGTTTGGGAGTCTACTAGACCCTAGTCTTTATCCCACCTTGCAAATGTAATAAGGGATTAGGAGGGCTACACGACTTACCATAGTCTTAAGTGCAATTTATAGTAGCATTGTAAAGGACCTTGGTCCTAAGGCGCGAGGGTTATAAGGTAAGGTTTGAACACAAGGAAATTGACATGGTTTTAAGCCAAGGTTTGCAAGGTTAATAAAATATATCTTTTGGTTTATATAGTTGTATGGTTATATGATATGGGTTCTTATCAAAGTTTTAATGGTTCGATGCAATGATTAAAAGTGGCATCATTAGATCTGGGTGAGAGTTTAAAGTGTCGTACCCTGGTTGACTTGGGACTTAAAAGCGTTGTCTTTCCTACGAGTTGACAACACAGTCAGGCCTTCCACGCGAGCTTTGATATCTCTTCTCAGTCGTCCACCTGTATAGTTTTGTATTTAGGGTTGCAAAGGGTTTAATCTGTTGGAAATTTTGTCTAAACCCTTCATTCATGGTTTGTTTGGTCTGTGGGAGAGAGAGCTGAAGCTCTATTATGCTAATGGTGATTTGTTGGGTTTTCTGGTGTAAATGCTGCCACGGTGTTTGATGGCTTTGTAAATAGTTTCTTGCCAAGGTATTCTTGTGTTTGTTCATGGCTTCCATGGTTGTTTGCAACTCGTTGCTTTGCTTTCAAGAACTCAACCATCAACTCCAGTTTGTTGTTTCCCTTCACCACGTAAATTTAGCTGATAAGCTGCCAGATTTTTATTGAAGTTTTCTTTTACTAGTTTAACTGTAACTGGCAGTGTGTTGTTTTTTTTGTGTAGGCGAAGGAGGAATAAGGGTCTTCTTGGAGGATTCGACCCCTGGCCCTCTTTGCAACTCGCACAAGGTAAAGAGTCTTAACATTTTTAACTTGTTTATAGTGTTAGTTTTTCAAAGGTTATTTTGACTGCAACTGATGTTTTTGTTGTAGGTTGGGAGCACTGGCGAGGAAGGAGATAGGGTTGCCTCCTCCCAGAACTGCATCTTAGAACGCCCAGGTAAAATTCCCAAAACCCTTACTTTATTTTTTCTTTCTGTAATTTAAATAATTTCATCCACCAATGCTGAAATATGTTGTGGTTTGATGCAGGTACTAAGATCCCAAGTTAAAGGATCCAAGAGGGGGAAAACCACTCCAAATCTATGCAAGATAAGTGTTATGTGTTGTTTGTAACCCCTGGGGTTTAAGCTCGGTTTTTATAGAGGGCTTTACAACCTCTCTGCTTCACATCTTTTTTATGTGCATTAGGGTTTGTTTTAGTACTTGCGTTACTACTGCGGGTGCCATCATGAATGCACTTACCAGCACTTTTCTTACTCTGTAATTGGAGTTTGTTTAGGGTTTAAAAACAATGATGGAAGCCATCATGGATGATCTTAGAGCCACAACCTGTATGCCTACATCGTTTTGATCATTTTTAATGTATGAATAATTGAAATGACCCTTAGGGTCTTTGCATTTCATGTTCGAGTTATTTTGTGGTTATACTTGTATATTCCTTTTTTTTAATCAATGGTTACCATCCTTCGATGGTCTTACGACCATGATTATGTTTTGAATAAGAAATGTTGCTTAAAGATATCTCAGTTCTGTTTATATAGAAATTTTGTAGTATTAATAATATTATTGATCTCATAAGATGGTTTAGCTTTTCTATGCAGATCCTGTTAGCTACTATGTAATTGACTTGTGCTTATCTTTTGCGTAAACAATGGTAGCCATTAAAATGGGCTTACGACCATAATCCTTTAACCTGTTATTGTTTAATAAATACAACCCATAGGGTCTTGCGATTTATGGAGTTGTTAAGATTGAAACTGTGGTTAAAAGATATAATGCATGCATGTATTTATTTTGGATTTGTTTTAGATTTGCTTACTGTATTTTATTAATACTCGGTTGCCATCGTAAATGGGCTTACTACCGGTCTTTGGGAAGGAAAGATTCGCTTCTGCGATTTGTTATGTGATTTGTTTTACAATTGCAATGTAGATTACTTTGGATACCTTAAGTCTGGTTATTGACTGTTAGCTTTAGATTCGTAAAGGATTTTAATGGATATGTTAGGTATATCAATCATGTATGTGACTGTTTGTTGACAAATCACATAATATCTATATTGAATGTATATATCTATATGAATGTAGATATTTGTGATTCTTTCATTAAATGGTTAGCTAAGTGATCCAGGAGGATATTGGTGGCCACCCACCTATTTCTCTTGGACCCCCACCATTGTTTCTTTCAGTTTTCTAGTTTCCTTAATTGTAGCACAATTTACTATTTTTGGCAGTTTTTAGGTCCTAAACTTCCGGAGCCATTTTGAGGCCCTAAACGACGTTTTTTTGGAATCGAATGGTCGAGCAAATATGAGTCCGTTTCGGATTTGATATTTGTGATTTGTGGATGTAGTCCTTAAACAGATCTTTCTAACGATGTATCATGCACTTCAAATGGAGGTAGTATGCTAAAGTTATGACCCCGAGAAATTGATGTACCAAGTTGCCCAACAGTGCCCACATTAAGGCATTTCACCTCCTAGGGTTAGGTTTTTGGATGTGTATGGTTTCCATTATTTCTCAATAATATATAGGCCTTTGAACCTCATTGTAACAAAGAGTTCAGAGGCATGTAGCCGCCACATCTCTTCTCGGAGATAAGCTACCAGCACTCTAGCTAGTTTATTTCCATTCTGTATGTAAACAAGTTTCAGTTATTGATTAATGAAATGAAGTGTTATTTCCACTGCATATTTGTTTCTATGGTTATTTGTGTATTCTGTTGTGTTTATGCATAAATATGGATCAGTGGTATCAGAGCAATCTGCTCTTTCTCGATCCTTCTTTGCATGTCCCCAACGAGGGCAGGGTATAAAGAGTTAGGGCTCGATTTGGTTGAACCTTTGCAAGATCAGCCTCGCAAATCCCGATGGCCACCCATGGGGGATGAAAAGAAATTCGAGGGCGCAGAAGATCCTATCAAAATGTTGCTCGAGGAGGCCCTTGAAAAAAAAAGGAACGAGATGATGGATAACTTCGCCTAGATCCTTCAACGAATTCCCACTGGCGACGCATCTGCATCTAGCAGCCACTCTAGAGGTGCAACCCCTTTTAAGGTACCAGTAAACTTTGACATTCCCATATTTGATGGTCAAATAGATGCAAACGTCGTAGATAAATGGTTGAATCTATTAGAAGGATATTTCTCAATTCATGACTTTTCTGACTGGGAAAAGATTACTTTTTCTCTACTCAAAGCCGCCCCCCATGTCAAGGACTAGTGGGAAACCTACTGTGAGAGAAAGGATGAGGAGGAACCATCTCTGTTCTCGGCCGTACCCACTTGGAATTCTTTCTGAGATGCCATAAAGGGACAATATTATCCGATGGGGAGCTATGAGGACAAGTACATCCAATGGACTACGCCGCGGCAACAAAGAGATCAAGATGTGCATGAGTTGATGAATCTGTTCCATACCCTGCACACCAAGTTGGGTATCAAAGATTCAGAGAAACATTTGGTGCTGAAGTACCATAGTTGTCTGCACAGATACATTCAGGAGGAAATGGAGTTCCTCGACGTCTCCTCGCTTGGTACGACATATCGGTATGCTGCCAAAATTGAGCAAAAATTCAAACAGAAAAAGCGAGACTTTGGATCTACGAATCAGAAGCAAGGGAAAGGTTCCCCCAAACTGCAAAACCAAGGACACAACCAAGGCATGGCGACTCAAGAAAACTCACCAAAGTCGCAAGCAAAAAGAAACACTGCAAAACCGAAGAAGGAAGCACGAACGTGGTGCGAGTTCCATAAGAGCCCCACTCACAACACAAGTGAGTGTCGGGCTAAGAAGTCACTAATGGCCGAGATAAAGGCTTCTAAATCAGATGCATACTTTGACACTGAATCAAAACCCAAGAAGGGGAATGACAGAGGGAAGAATATTATCGATGTAGAGCCCAACTCCATTGTTTCTACCACGAAGATCCAAAAGGAAGA
The DNA here is from genome assembly GCA_001517045.1 of Pseudotsuga menziesii. NCBI lineage: Eukaryota > Viridiplantae > Streptophyta > Pinopsida > Pinales > Pinaceae > Pseudotsuga > Pseudotsuga menziesii. The sequence continues at coordinate 392,766 of LPNX011137743.1, forward strand.
ACCAGAAGATTCAGAGGAGGAGGAGCGTCTTTTCCACTCCCAGATGTGGGTAAAGGGTTCCCTACTACAGTTCATTGTCAACAGTGGGAGCCAAAAGAACCTGATTTCAGCAGAGGTCATGAAGCGGTTGGGTTTGCCGACCACAGCACACCCCCAGCCGTACAACATCAGGTGGCTTCACCAAGGATGAGATCTCCGCGTCAGCCAGCAGTGTCAACTTCCCTACAGCATCAAGCCCTTCACTGATAAGGTATTATGTGATATTTCTCCTCTTGATGTTTGTGATGTATTATTAGGTCAACCATACTTATGGAAGTGACATGCTGTGTATGAGTCCCAGCCTTGTGCTATTATTATTACGTTGGAAAATAATTTGTACAGAATACCAGAGGTACCACCCCTTGTCACTATCTCTTTGGTTACTGCAAAACAATGCAGTAAGCTCATTTCCAAAACCGGGAAGTTTATTTTCTTGATGATCTTCCCTCAGGGAAAGAAGAAGATCGTGGCCACAACCTCCAGATAGGGCCCCTCTACACAACAACAAAAAATGGAAAAGGTCATGGAGGAGTACCGGGACATATTCACCTCACCCACCGAGGTGCATCTCCACTGTCAAGTCAAGCACCCCATCGATCTGACCCTAGGTGCGCTGCTTCCCAATGGACTGATCTATCGCAGTTCTGTTTTGGAGAATGATGAAATCAAGAGGCAAATTCAGGAGCTGTTACAGAAGGGTCACATCCAGCCAAGTTCATTGCCCTATAGGAGCTCGATCGTGTTGGTACAAAAGAAGGATGGGACTTGGAGACTCTGTATTGACTATTGGGCACTGAACAAGATCATTGTCCAGAATAGGTACCCGATCCCACGAATTGATGACCTCCTAGACCAGCTTAAAGGGGTGAAATATTTTAGCAAGATTGACTTAAAGTCTGGGTATCACTAGGTACCGATCGAACCGACCAATGTGTGGAAGACTGCCTTCAAATCTAAGGAGGGCCTTTTCGAATGGTTGGTCATGCCTTTCGGGATGACGAATGCTCCTGCAACCTTCATGAGACTGATGGACGACATATTGCAGCCATTCACCAACTCATTTGCAGTAATGTACTTGGATGACATCCTGATCTTCAGCCAGACTTGGGAAGAGCACCTCCACCACATCCGACAGGTCCTCCAAACATTGCGACAACACAAGTCGTGTGCTAATTTGGACAAGTGCATTTTTGGCATGACCCAGGTTCAGTATTTGGGTTACATTATTGATGACTGTGGGGTACATGTGGATCCAACCAAGATCCAAGTCATTCAGGATTGTCCAGCCCCAACTACTCTAACAGAGCTTCACAACTCTCTGGGCCTTGCTAATTTCTACCGCAGGTTCGTGTTGGGATTCTCTCATATCACTTGGCCCTTGAGTCAAGTCACCAAGGGAGGAGTGAAAGAAAAATTCTTTTGGTCAAAAACTTAGTAGAAGGCATTTGCAGAATTGAAACATTGCCTATGTTGTGCCCCAGTTCTCACATTATCAAACTTGCAACAACCATTTGAGATCGAGACAAATGCCTTTGACTATGCTATTGGGGCAGTCCTTACTCAACAAGGGCATCCAGTGGCATATCACAGTGAGACACTATCCGACATTGTCTGCAAATATCCCACTTATGACAAAGAGATGTATTCCATTGTACAAGCTTGCCGACAATGGAAGCATTACATTTTGGGGAAGGAAACGATCATCCACATAGACCACCGATCCCTGCAGTTCATGCAGACGCAAGGGAAGTTACAGAATGATTGCCATCAGAAGTGGTCCACATATCTACAATAGTTTCATTTGAACATCAAGTATAAGAACGAAAGCACCAATAATGTTGCAGACTGCCTCAACCGACCACCGATCATGGCGATAATGACTATGCTCAACTCTTGTGGGAATGAGAATTTTGATTGGATGCTTCTCTACAAGAGCAATCCAGAATTCAGCCACACATACTAGATGCTCTTGGAGGGAAACCAAGTTCTAAGATTTCACCTCTAGGATGTACTACTGTGTCACAAGGGACACCTTTGTGTTCCTTCAAGCGAGTGTGCCAAGATGATTTGGGAAGCGCACTACAGTCGGGTCGCTGGGCATTTTGGGGTCGAGAAAATAGTGGCAGTACTGCAGAAGTATTTCTATTGGTCGAACCTTCGACAGGACATCGGGAAGTACATTTGATGCTACACTTCCTGCACCATTGCCAAACCATCCATCAAGAAACAAGGCCTCTATGCTCCATTGCCTACCCCTAGTCGACCTTGGGAATCTATCTCCATGGATTACATGTTAGGCCTTCCTTCTACTAAGAATGGCAACAACTGTGTGTTTGTGGTCATTGACAGATTCTCAAAGATGGCCATAATGGCGGCCTGCAAGAAGAGTATCATAGTAGAATCCACTGCGAAACTCTTCTTTGAACGAGTGTGGGTACACTTTGGGATCCCACAGTCTATAATCTTAGACCGGGATAGTAGGTTCCTTAGTACATTCTGGTCTAGCCTATGGTTAATGCTAGACACCAAGCTCATAAAGTCCACAGCTTTCCATCCCCGGACTGATGGCCAGACAGAGGTTGTCAACAGGATGATTGTACACATTTTGTGCATGTGCAACTCAAAGCATCCACACACATGGGATGAGAGCCTCCCCTATGTACAACACAACTATAACCAGGACCTCCATAGCTCAACCGACCACAGCCCCTTTCAGGTGGGCTTGGGATTCTAGCCACTATGTCCCATTGACGTAGCCATGCCATTTGTAGCTACTCAAGTGGATTCAGCTCATATCCAGTCTGAAGTTTCCAAGGAAAACAACTTCATTGAGTGCATTTAGCACATTCTACAACAGGTTCATGACATATTAGACAGATCCAATGCTAAGTACAAGCAGCGACATGATCAGCATTGAGTGCAACACAACTTCCAGGTGGGTGACAAAGTGTGGCTACATTTGCAGAAGGAGCGCCTCGTTGGACCCCACCGTAAGCTTTGCCCACTCCGATATGGGCCATACACCATCACCAAGGATTTTGGGGACAATGCCTTCGAGCTCAGTATTCCACCATTCCTTGGTCCGCACCCATTGTTCAATGTGGACTGCCTTCGGCCCTACTTTCCACCTCTATTGGACACATCAGACGTGGTAGAACAACTCACACCAACAGAGTTAAACCCTGACTACATGGAACAAGCCACAACTGATCGGATTATGGGCACACAGATCAAGAACACCCGCCAGTAGAATATCCATCTATATTGAGTTGTCAAAGCAGGCAAACTCCTTCACCAGGGAAAGTGGCTCACCGGGGACCAAGTTTAATAGAAGTTTCCTCATCTCATGGAGGAACTCAACGCAATGGGGACCATTGCTTCCTAAGGGGGGAGAATGATCCAGGAGGATATTGGTGGCCACCCACCTATTCCTCTTGGACCCCCACCATTGTTTCTTTCAGTTTTCCAGTTTCCTTAATTGTAGCACAATTTACTATTTTTGGCAGTTTTTGGGTCCTAAACTTCCAGAGCCATTTTGAGGCCCTAAACGACGTTTTTTGGCATCGAATGGTCGGGAAAATATGAGTCCATTTCAAACATAGTATTTGCAATTTATGGATGTAGTCCTTAAACAGATATTTCTAGCGATGTATCATGCGCGTCAAACGGAGGTAGTATGCTAAAGTTACGACCCCAGGAAATTGATGTACCAAGTTACCCAATGGGGCCCACATTAAGGCGTTTCACCTCCTAGGGTTAGGTTTTTGGATGTGTAGGGTTTCCATTGTTTCTCAATAATATATAGGCCTTTGAGCCTCATTGTAACACAGAGTTCAGACGCATGTAGCTGCCACATCTCTTCTCAGAGATAAGCTACCAGCACTCTAGCCGGTTTATTTCCATTATGTATGTAAACAAGTTTCAGTTATTGATTAATGAAATGAAGTGTTATTTCTGCTGCATATTTGTTTCTATGGTTATTTGTGTATTATGTTGAGTCCATTTCAAACATAGTATTTGTAATTTATGGATGTAGTCCTTAAAAAGATCTTTCTAGCGATGTATCATGCGCGTCAAACGGAGGTAGTATGCTAAAGTTACGACCCCGGGAAATTGATGTACCAAGTTACCCAATGGGTCCCACATTAAGGCGTTTCACCTCCTAGGGTTAGGTTTTTGGATGTGTAGGGTTTCCATTGTTTCTCAATAATATATAGGCCTTTGAGCCTCATTGTAACACAGAGTTCAGACGCATGTAGCTGCCACATCTCTTCTCAGAGATAAGCTACCAACACTCTAGCCGGTTTATTTCCATTATGTATGTAAACAAGTTTCAGTTATTGATTAATGAAATGAAGTGTTATTTCTGCTGCATATTTGTTTCTATGGTTATTTGTGTATTATGTTGCGTTCTTGCATAAATCCGGATCACTAAGTTATAAATTGTGAATATGTTGTGCATCTATCTTGATAGTTTTATAAATAATTTTAATCTCAAATTATTTAATTAAATTTCCTTAATTTATATCTCTCTTTAAATTGTTTAGTATTTAAACATGTTAACTTTAACTGCTTTAATCGTAAATTAACTAGATCTACGACATAAGCAAGAATAGATATAATTCACCAATAAGGAAACAAATCAAATCTACAGTATATAAAATCATTTATAAATACTTAACTTGGGTATTAATGCTCGATCTAAGAAGCCTTACTAATCAAATCTAATAATTTGTAGATATAAACAAAGGACATAAATAGATCTAGAATTGAGATACAAATAAGATTTAGCATCGATACATGTTAGATAATTGTTCAATAAGAATGCATAAACATTTCTACTTATTAATATAGCTGCAAATCCAGATTTAAAATAAACATCCTAATGTATGTAGAACATAGAGTAAGAACCTTACACTACTACTAGAAAAATAGAAATGGAATAGACGTTCCTCCAACCAACTCCTAGAGCAGCCAATTTACTTGCTCCATAACCCTTAATCATCTTCGTTGAACCAAAAGAGCAAAATTTTACTTAATGCACCATCTTGCATTATCAGATTGAATCCCCGTCCAATGTTATCCTCTCGCTTTCTAATGGACATCATCTTCTGCAACATCAGAATGCGAATACTGGATCATCTTCTGCAACATAAGTATGTGAATATTGAATCATCTCTTGCAACATTAGTATATGAATACTGGATCATCTTCTGTAATATCAATATGTGAATACTGGATCATCTTCTGCAACATCAGTATAGGAATACTTAATCATCTTCTGCAACATCATTATGTGAATACTGAATCATCTTTTTCAATATCAGTATGTGAATACTAGATCATCTTCTACAACATTAGTATGTGAATACTAGATCTTCTTCTACAACATCAGTATGTGAATACTAAATCATCTCCTACAACATTAGTATCTAGATACTCAACAATATCAGTATACAAATATTGAAACCGCCTCATCGATATCAATATAGAAATACTGAAACTTCCTCGTCAATATCAGTATAGAAATAATGAAACTACCTCATCAATATCAATATAGAAATATTGAAACCACCTCTTTCCCTTTGGCCATCTGGAGCAACATCGCGATGGGTTCTCTAGTAGGTCCACCTGGAAATTTGTCTGAATTACTAACCCTTTCGAGCCAACAAGATCAGTCAAATAGATGGATCTCCTTGGGGACTAAACAAGTGTTGTCTAGCTTACTAACCCTTTTGGTCCAAACAAGCCTAGTCGTACATATTAATCCCCCTAGGATAAAACAATCCTTTTCTGACTTACTAACCCTTTTGGGCCAACAAGCTTAGACAAACATACCCTACCTTAGACTGAGCTACCACACCACTGCAACATAAAACCTACCTCTTCTTCACTCCCTCTATCAAGGGAGGTCCTTTCAGACTCCGCCAATCTTCTCTCGGAAGTATTAAAAATTTACACGAGACAAAGGCTTAGTCAATGCATATGCCACTTCTTCCTATGTAGGAACATACTTGAGCTTTACATCTCCCTTCTGCAACTTGTTCTCTATCATTTTTATCTTGTACATACGAAACTACATCATTCTTGTATTGTACATATGCAACTGCATCATTCTTCTCTTGTACATCTACAACTGCATAATTCTTTTCTTGTACATTCACAACTTCATCATTCTTCTTTTGTAGGTGATTGTATGCGATCCTCTGATGTATATACTGATATATGCACTGGTGTACATGTCGTTATATGTGTATAGTATATATATTGGTGCATATACCGGTATATACACCGATGTAGTGTGTCATATATACACATATACCGGTATAGTGTATTTGTGTAGTGTACTGTTATATACACCAATGTATATACTAAAGACATTGGTATACAAGTATATATACTAGTGTATGGTATATACATTGGTGTATATACACCAATGTATATATTGGATATACAATGATGTATATTCCAGTATATACATCAGTGTATATACGAATGACACTAGTGTATGGTATATACACTAATGTATATACCGAAATATATATCAATGACAATGTCATATGTTACGAGTGTACTAGTATATAATGGTATATACACCAATGTATATACCAGTGCAGTGTATTGGTATATACATCGATGTATATACATGTATATACACTGGTAAATATACTAAGGAAATTGGTATATACTTCAATGTATATACTGGTATATGCACCGGTGTATATGTTGGTCTTTACGGTAGTCTATGGTATATACACCGGTGCGTATACCGATATATATACCAATATATACCAATGACATTGGTATATGTTATGAGTGGATGTTATCGGTATATACACCAGTGTATATACCGATGTAGTGTGCCGGTATAGTGTGTTGTATATACACATATACCATTGTAGTGTATCGATATATATACCCGTGTATAAACTAAATACATTGGTATACCGATATATACACTAATGTATGGGTCAGTGCAAGAAGATGAGGGACCTTTTAGATGCAATCCTATTTTTCAAAAACACGATCACGTTACCAAAAAATACAATGCATTTCTACTACATAGCACTTGCTATGGTTCAACCCGAGCCTGACATGTCATGGGACATGTAGGATAGGAAACCATATCACGTACGCGTTATATAACTAAAAAACGCATACGCGATATGTATTTCTAAAACACGTACGCGATTTGGAAAACTAAAATTAATTTATATAGACAGGCCCGAAACCTGTGGCCTATTTTACCTATCAGGAACGTGAAAACAGCGGCGAATTGAAGCGTTTTGGAGCAAATTAGGTGCTTGGGATTGTTGGAGGAGATTCCACCGGTGAATTATCATCCAACCAGGTAATTCAATCACCCAAATAATTCTTTTTTGTCAATTTTAAACCTAGAATATTGTTTTTTAATAGAATAATCAACCCAACAACTCCCAAGCTAATGTTTGATGGATACAAGTAACATATTTTTCGCACATCAAACTAAAAGAGGCTATAAGAAACAAAAACATCATGTCTAATAGATATTCAATGTTCCAAAAGGCTAGAAATATATAAAACAAACACAATTATAGAGTGTGTGTGGAAGGAGGCTAAAATTATAAGCCAAGGGTTTTAACAATTAAAAAAACAATATATATCTACATTGAAATTAAAGACAAAGAAAGATAGAAATCCCACATCATAATGAGATTGAGAGGCATAAACAAAAAGGAACAAAAATACTATAATAGAGACACAAAATTACTACTGAGTAGGGTTCTAAACAACACATATCTCATAATTCTCCACAATATGCAAGAGATAGTAATGGACAAGGTAGCTTATGTTCCAATTACAATAGAAGCCCTAGATATTACACACCAATTGGTAGAACTAACATAAAAATATGGTATAAGGCACAAGGTGTAAGAAACCCATGTTAGAAAACACAAGAACATGAATTCTGCTTCTTTTATCCTATAAACATAATAAAGAAAATTAGAAACATGTGAGACCCTAGGTCTCCCTAAGATCCCTTGATCTAGCAAAGACATAAATGACTTTACTCAAACAGTCTATGCCCTTGCATCACTAGGTTTATCAACCATTTTTTAAAATAGCAAAAACAATGGGTAATATATTTATACATGTCGAGTCTCTAAGCCTAACCAATTGTAGTCCAATCCACAAATTCTCCATTTTTCCATGTAAATTTTGGTTGGTTTCCATGTTTATACAACAATGGCAATGGTGAACACCCATGAACTACCTAGAGTGTGTCGTGAGAGTGTTCCCAACCATGATCGAGTCAATTATATTTAGAGGATATGGTGGCAGCCCTGTATCACCCCTCTTCTTGCCTCACATGTCCTAATAGTCCCTTGCCCCTTTCTTTTACATATCCATGGGACATAAAGGCCAAAACATGTCAAAATAGAACTCCTAAATTCAAATAAGTTTAAACCCTAGTGTGCATGGAAAAGTCACCAATGAGGGTGAATAAGTGCCTTAACTTCTAGAAAGAAGTTGAACGAAACTCACTATTTAATTGTTAAATGTTTAATTTTAAGTTTTAAATGTATGGAAGTGAATGCCATTAAATTGCTTACTTGAGTTTTCCTTAATTTACATTTTCAATTTTGAAGAGATGTCAGTATATACCATGTATATGTTTCTAATGATTTCCTTATTGATTTTTTTATTGCAGTTGCGGCTATGGACACTAATGCTGAAATACTGATTGAGCTTACCCAGTTGAGAGGACTCAGTACTGCTTTTAGTGGTGGTGATAGGATTTGACGTTCACTTGCATCCACTTTGGATGCAATTGTTGAGACTATTACATTATCAAGAAACATACTATATGATATTACATCATATAAAGAAAGAAAAAGACAAGAGTACGCTGATGGGCTTGGCTAGAGCATATATTTTCATTGTTTAGGGAGCCTCGCACGGGGGAAATCCCAAATGAAAATAGGCCACATATCTCTATCGAGTGGTGCACATATCAGCCATTTGTTGATAATTGGATGGACAGATGGTATATGGTTTTTGATATGCCACCACACAACAGCAGGGAAATCCCCCTCTATTTTCTTCGGAAGATGTATGCAGAGTTCATGTTGGGTAAACACGTAAACTATTTTGATATATTTCCATTTCAGGGGATTGGTGGGGGGATGCCCCAAAACCGACCCAATTCCAGGCTTCGAGACGTTGATCGCCCTATCCCTACACCTCGCAGGCAGTTGCCTGGGCCATATGTCCCACCTGTACATGTGTTATTCCACAGACACGTGATGCATATTTGAGTTTGGGACAGGAAGTTGTTCGTCATAATACTATGGTTCAACATATGGGTGAGGAAGGGACATATGTCCCTGGTGTGGTACATACACCAGGTCGTCACGGTGCAGGACCATCTTCTAGTGCAGTACCACCCACTAGTGCAGTACCCCCATCTAGTGCAGGACCATCTACTAGTGCAGCACCATCAGCACATTCCCAACTTACTTTTGAGCCTCACGAGTGCACATCATGTGGTTGTCCCTGCTATGGTCTTTTGTCAGATGTTGTCTTCAGTGGGTTTTTAAGTGATGTATGTATATGGTTAATTGTAATAAATTCTTCATTTATTTTCCTCTTTGTACATATATGTATAGTTTGAGCTAATATATTAATTTTGTGAACTTGCAGTTGATGCTTTATGCCGGCAGCAATGCCCCAGAGTTCCATGTTCCACACTCTACAGAGGGGCATGGCATTCCATCCACTGATCCCTTAGTTGGCGGAGAGATTCCTATAGCACCCATTGCCGTATCTCACACTGAGGTAAACATTTTAAAAATGTCAGTTTTTTAATACTTATTAATTTGTTAATTTCCACACATTGTTCATGTTAGTTCACTAATGCTATCTGCGATCTAATATTTACAATTATTAAACTGGCAGATGCCAGAGAAGCAGTGATGGAGGTAAACATTTTAAACATTTTAAAAATATCATTTTTTAAATACATGTATGTTCGTTGAATCATGCATGTCTAACTACATGAACTCTTGTTGACTATAGGCACCAACCGAAACACCTGGATCATTTCCCGGAGTTGTATCTCCTCATAGGCCATATGTGAACAGGGGTCATGTGTATAGGAGGCGGCCTACTCCTAGCAAGAGTCTAGTTGTCCTTGACCATGGAGCTACTGATACCATGGTAATGTATATCCTTCGATGATATTTCTTGGTTAACTTAAAATCCAGTGCATAAAATGTTTTGTTAATGTTTGATTTGCATGTTTACTGCATCAGGAGCTAGAGTTTACTATTGAAAACCTTGTAGGGATGGTTGATGCAGCAGTCAGTGCTGCATCTACAATGGCAACAAGTCACATAGAGGTACAACTATTTCAACATGATCATTACATAGTTTATTATTGTTGGCGTATGTTTATTCATGCATGTCTAACTATTTCATCATTTGGTGATTGCAGCCACCAGCAGCAGGAGTTATTGATGCAGTAGTCAATGTGGTATCTGCAATAACAACAAGCCACACAGAGGTACAACTATTTGAACATGATCTAGACATAGTGTGTTATTGTTTTCCATTGTTTATTCATGCACATGTCTAACTATTTCAACATTTGGTGATTGTAGCCACCACCACCACCAGCAGTTCCTTCCCCCTCTGGTTCGACCATGGATGCGACCATCCTTGATGTTCAACCAACTGCTCCATTTGCTACACAAGGAACACAATCCCCTTTGTCACAGTCTCTCACTGAGGTGAGATGTCCATTAATGACCAACAGTTTCATGCAATGTCCATTAACATTTTGATAATTGTTGAGTTAATTTAGATATGGTATTTTATTGAGCTAATGTATTAGTACATAGTTAGTTGAATTTAACAATTGATATTTAATTTGCAGGATCCAGAGATGCACACTGGTCCTAGAGTTGTGCCCACAGGATCGACCTCAAGAAAGAACAAGAGGAATCTTGAGTTTTGATGTGTCTCATGGGATATGTATATTTTTATACATGTACATGTGGCTTGGATAGTTTTGGATACATGTACTTTTGGAGACATGTACATTGACATTTCACTTACATGTACATGTGCCTTGGATAGTTTTGGATACATGTACATACGGCTTGGATAGTCTTGGATAGTTGTGGAGACACATGTACTTCTGGTTACTTTTGGATATATATGTACTTTTGGATACTTTTGGATATATATGTACTTTTGGAGACATGTACATTGACATTTCAGTTATAAATGAATGATACATTTCACTTTGAATTTGTTCTTTGGTTTCCACATGTTCTTGTGTCAATCTATTGTATTGATTTGTGTGGATTATCTATTACTTATGAATGCACTATTTCAAAAGAAAAAACTATTATATTTAAAGGTTTCAATGATCTCACTACATGCACACTAAAGTCAAAGTTCTTGCTTGTGTAATTTAATAAATATAAGTGCAATACAATGTATTTCAAGGTTTCAATGAACTCACTACATGCACACCAATTGGATATATCTAATTAAAAATTATGAGTTTGGATTCATTAAATTACAAGTTAAGTCAATGCTCAAGTGTAATTTAATGAAACTAAGTGCAATACATGATTCACATTTCATCAACGACCAACAACACTATTCAACAAACCTCATGCACCAATGACTAATCACTCAACATTAAAATAACTACAATACAATCCAAATACCGAGAGCCAACTTCGTGAATCAACATGATTTGAAGCATAAGTCCACCAGATTTGAAAAAGTTGAGTTGGACATTAGATTGATTCTGAATTTATTTGTGACAGTAAGATAAGATTAGGGTTAGGATTAGGGTTTCCTTAGTAGGGTTATGGTTATGGGCCATGCATGTTAAACAATAAACCCTAGTTAGGGATAGGGTTTTCCAAGTTATGAGCCGCAATTTTGAAATCCGTCAACTCCTGCTAGCAAGTTTGGGCATGAGAAATATGGCAATGCCAACCGCATCCCCACTATCCGTGGCTTTCCAGCTTTGGCCCTCGTTGGTGTGACTGCATTGTCCCCTACTGAGTGAAACCCTAGCTTCAGAAACCATCGTAGACGGAGGTCACCAAGAAATGGATAGGAGGGAGAGGCCCCCCCTAGCTAAAATCCCCCGTCATGAATCCAACGGAATCGACGGTTCATTGATTGGAGGCCTGAGCATCGATCTATGGCAAGTTGTAGGTCACCTCTAGATACCATTCAGGGACACCTGGTGGAATTGTACCTGGTGCGCAAAAAAACTCACAGAGCCGCAATTATGTATTATGTCAACTCCTCCTAGTGTGTTTGGGGATGGGAAATACGGCAACACCAACCGCATCCCCATCGTCCATGGCTTTCCAGCTTTGGCCCTCATTGGCGTCACTACATTTTCCCCTACTGAGCGAAACCCTAGCTTCAGAAACCACCGTAGATGAACGTCACCGGGAAATGGACAGGAGGGAGAGGCCCCCCCTAGCTAAAATCCCACGTCACAAATCTAACAAAATATACGGTTCATCGATTGAAGGCCCGAGCATTGATCTATGGCGAGTTGCAGGTCACCTCTAGATACCGTCTAGGACACCCGGTGGACTTGTGCACGGTGCACAAAAAACCTCACGGAGCCGCAATTTTGTATTCTGTCAACTCCTGCTAGTGTGTTTGGGCATGGGAAATATGGAAACACCAATCATATCCCCACCGTCCGTGGATTTCCAGCTTTGGCCCTCGTTGGCGTGACTATATTGTCCCCTACTGAGTGAAACCCTAGCTTTAGAAACCACCGTAGACGGACGTCACTAGGCAATGGATAGGAGGGAGAGCCCCCCCCCTAGCTAAAATCCCATGTCACGAATCCAACGTAATCGATGGTTCATCGATCAGAGGCCCGAGCATCGATCTATGGCAAGTTGCAGGTCACCTCTAGATACCGTTTAGGGACACTTGGTGGACTTGGGCCTGGTGCACAAAAAACCTCATGGAGCCGCAATTTTGTATTCCATCAACTCCTACTAGCATGTTTGGGCATGGGAAATATGGCAATGCCAATTGCATCCCCACTATCCGTGGCTTTCCATTCATCAACGACTTAATTAGATGTATAATGTAGACATATGTTACTTTTGAGTTGTCTTTGTCATTGCTAGTATGTTGTTTTGTTTCAGGATTTTTATAATACATGATCAATGAGAAACATGAGTAAATGAGTTTATTGTTATCTTTTAATTGGAAATTATACTCAATAAAATCATATCTTTTAATTGAAAATTAAAATATCACAATTTAAATTACACCAATGACCCAACATGTCAACCTCCCAAAATTTTCTATTATGCATTACATGAAACGTTAACCTTTCGAAAGCCTCAGAGGTTCCAAATTTTGTTTGTTTATTAAGTTTATCACTTAATATCTTCACATGCATGATGTTGACCTATTTCACATGCATAATGTTAGCACATATTACTTTTGAATACTTCATATGCATAATGTTGAAGCATGTTACTTTTGAGTTGTTTGTGTCAATATTAGTAGGTTATTTTCTTCCACTTTCAATGTTCAGAAAAACATAATCAACTAAAAACGAAGTTAAATAAATCTCTTAATATCTTTTATTATCTTTTAAGTAGAAATTAAACTTCTCAATAAAAAAAATGAGATGAAATTCCAACACTACTAGGCACTACCGCTTTGGAAATGGACATGCGGGTATAAGAGGTGAGTTGTCAAGAAGGAAATTATACAAGCCTTAAAACATAAGTTTATCGTTGCGGAATCTTGTTTCCATCATCCTAGTTGTATATATTGGCTGAAAACATTGACAATATTACCTACTTGAAAAATTAGGGTTTTAGTCCTGTAAGAGAGCCTACAAAGAACTTTGATAGGTATGACCTACAGAGGTACATGTATGTATTCTAATGTTGTGTATATCATGTGAATGAGGTCTTTAAATGTTCATATGATTGATATATAGGGTTTATTGATCATATGTAAAATTTGGCATGTTCATCAACTTGACATACAAGAGAACTTTTGGCATATTTATAAACAACATTATGGAAACTTTCGCATATCAATAACACAAAATTGACATATTCATAAGAAACATACATGGGAAAATTAAAATTATGATACATACCTCATCATGCTAGATCCTACCTATTATCATACAACCAAGCCCTTCGGATCATCTCTTATAATGATGGTCTCCATTAGTCTCTCGTGCTCTGTATCCGGTAAGAAATAACGTACCTTCGATGAATTTCAGCTAGGCATTGTTCGTACCTGGAGGTTTGTACCAATGATTAAGTTGGTAAAATGATACACACTTGCACCTGGTTTGTAATCCCTGTAAACATATCCACCCTTCTTTCTTGCATTGTTATCATGTGTAAGGTATTCACCTTTAACAACCATAGACCCGATGGCGAAGTGATTGTTTTCATGATCAGTCATGGACATAATGATGGTTTGCTTTCCCTCTATACAACATGCCAACTAGTAATCACCACCCCATTCACTATCTTTTGAGGCAACCACTGCGTATATGTGTCATGCATAGTATGATTGTAGGTATATGATCAAATATTTTTCGTGTGATACAAGGCCATTAATGTGAGTTTCAAGACTACGTAAATTTTACAAAAAAATGTTAAGGAAATGCATCATCCCAGGTTGTACAAGGTCTGATACATGATCAAAATCTATAGAAATAGACGATTGGTCTTCTTCCAACGGAGTTAACTCAACAATTACACGCTGATCAAGTGGAAGTGATATGCGATCCCATCCATCAACCCAATCCAATTATTCACACACATCCCAGTCACCATCACAACAAGGCGAGCAAAAACAAGCGAGTTTTCTGGTCCAAATTTCAAATACTGCGTTATCAAAGCTTTGAACCGAATGAAATCCATGAGTCCTAGGAACAGTGTTGCGTTCCCATGCATGTGAACGATCTATGTCTACCACCTCCCAAAAAAATCTCTCCACATGTCTCTTTCTTGTGGATTCTACTCGCATAGCTGATTCCTCTCCCATTACTGACGTGCACCACCTGACTATAGATTAAGCATTTCGAATAGTAGATATTGTAGATTATTTCAATTCCTCTCTTCATAGGGCTATTTTGACACATGCTCCTGCTCCATCATGCTCTCCTTTACCATGCCCAGTCTTAAAATAGTTCCACATATGTGGAACTTTGTAGTTTTTATGCAATGAATACAACCATTGAAATATGCGTGCATTGTTGAATTGACCAGCACATCCATCAGACTAAATCCAGTGTCGATCCATCTGTATGTTCCTGCCCTTCAAATGATCATAGAACATGATGAAGCAATGACGTACATAGTGGAAGTCATGGCACCTATCATCACTTATGTAGAAGTTATATTCCTCTAGAATTTCTCTTTGCTATTCACTGCTATTTGGGCCATGCCTATATGTGATATGCACCATCAAGGAAACCTACTCAGAGTGATAATACTGACTTTGGATCTCATTTTGAGGTTGCAGAGTATAGTTCTCGGCAAAATCAACAACTGAAACTATAATACCACGAGGAAATGTATCTCTGCATATTCTAAACTTCTCATCCTGCCATCGTGCCAAGTGGACATGCTGAACATATTGATGTGTCTTTTTAATAAATTCCTTGACGAAGACACTAACTTGTACCTATTGACACAAAATGATCTCAATATCAGGTTTTTTTTGTAAGTAAGGAATGAAATGCAACTGTTCAAACATAAATTTTTAGATAAATGCATGTACCTGAGATGTCACCAATTGTATTTTTTTGCTTTCTTTCCCTGGGACTATTTCATAGCTGATATATTTGAAACTTTTCATGTCTGTAACCATATTCCCAATTTCATTGTCTCCAGTCTCATGCATACATTGGCTAAATAATGCCATTCCAGCACAGTTGGAGCAAGTTCCATCCAAACAGGATTTTGCATAGTAAGTTTGCCCCGCAGGCCTATTGCACATGATACTATGAATGAATTCTCTTGATGAGGTCGGTGGTATTGTCAAGGAGCAATCCTGCACATGGTTAGTATGCAAAACACGACGAATGTACAAAAATGTTTCATAGTAATATTCATATTCTACATGGTATCTACAACAACAAGTGTTACGAAGAGTATTTATTCTAACATACCAGGGCTTACATTTCTCAAAAAATATTTGCCCCAAATTCAATTGTCTATGTTCATTCCTAAATTTCTCGTATAGTTTTGTCTGTGTTATATCAAGAAGATGCTTAATATGTGATTCACGGTCCTTTGAACCCCTTCTAGGTTTTAGTACATCCTTTCGGTTTGAAGAAGGCCTTGTGTGATCATGCCAAAAACTCTGCACTAGTCCCTTTACTGCATCAACTAGCTTCATGTCACGACGTGGCAACCGACCAGTAAAGGCCCAAAAATATGTCTGGGTGGTTGTGTCAAGATGTTCTCTTCTAATAGAATACCTATGAAGGGTTTTTACATTCAAATTAACTAGTTTAGATGTAGGCTTGAGAAAATGAAGGACCCTGGTGTTCTTATTTAAAATTGCTTGTGACAACACATGACGAGCCACATTGCGGTCCTTTGACTGTGTGTTCTTACCAATTTTACCAAAGGCATCTACTAAGCTTTTAACTATATGAGAACTTGGTCCAGAAGTCTTTATCATCTTTATCCCTAACGATTTCCTAACAATATTCATGCCCCTGGATTTTAACAATGATAAAAATAATCTACATTTATCTCCATCACATTTAGAAAAAAAATATTTATTTAGTATCTATTGAGTTTGATAAGCAATACTACGTTTAGATAGCGTACCTTCAATGGAATTGAGGAGTCCTTCATCAACTTGTATATGCTTCGGAGTTCTTCGACGTGTGCTTTCTAATGGAGGTAAGGGGGTTGGATTTCTATCATCTAGTGCATCAACAATACGCTCTGGCGTTTTAGTGGCAACTTGTTGTCCTTCATTCTCTTCTTGTTAGTTGGATGGTGGAAGTCCAACATCCTCATCGATGGTCCGGATAATATTTTCTTCTTCAACAGTAGGCTCCATGTCCAACGCCTCTTCATGAGCTTCGTCTTGAGATGGTAACTTATCACTTTGACTTGATGTGGGATT
>LPNX011137751.1:0-109172 GCA_001517045.1 Pseudotsuga menziesii
ATATATATATATAAAGAATGAATTGATTTTGTAAAATTCTCAATGAATCTTTTCCTTTCCTTAAGAAAGGAATTCTGTTCCATATATATTTGATCTTCTGTAAATAATTTTTTTGCCCAAGAGTATCTGTACTTCCCTTTCCATATATTCATGAAAGTATATGGTTGATCAAAACAAAGATACTAAGAGATTTGTTTTGTGTATGATACCTTTTGATCATTCTTGAGGGTTTCATGTTGTTTCATGAGGGTTCTCATAATCCCCATTTTCAGTAAGGGTTTTCCTCATTATTTCCCCAAACCCTTGGGTGTATCATTTACAAGTATTCTTACTGCTCTTCATGCTCATGGGGATGATACATAGGAAAAAACATAATAGTTCAGAGTTAATTGATACTTACCAAGATGTTTTGCAACAATTTCAGAATACAGGTTGGGTGAAGTTTATTAACGAATTTCATGGTCATCACAAGAATATTGGTGTTGCATTTTCTCAAACATTAATGGTGAGATGGCTCACATAAGGTATTTATAATTTCAGATGGACAAAGTTTTGATAGCCCGTAGTGGTGAATCTATAGCAAATGTTCAAGATTGTACCCCGTTGGTTAATGAGAGTAGCAAAGGAATTGACCTAGAACCTCAATCTTTGCTACAGGAGGAAAATTCTCTGGTAAATACACTTGAACAATTAGTTAAATAGATTGAAACTATTATGCATGTATTTAAACATCAAAATCATGGTCAAACACAGAACAAAACCATAGAAGTTGATCAAATGACTTATTTTTCTTGTCAAAACAATTCTAGAGGGTTTTCTCTAGAAGTCCATGTAGAAGATACTTCTGGAGATGATTTTTCTCAAACTATAGAACAAATTGTTAATCAAGATATGGGGAATATGAGGGTAATGCAAATTATTCACAAACCACATCATAACAAATGTTCCTCTTAGGCTAAAGCAAAGCCAAATAACGATTATGTTCAAAAAATTCACATGCACAGTATCCCAAAAAGGTATTATTGATGAGTACATAGGTAGACTATGTACAATCATTTCAACAGAAAACAACATAAAGGAATCTCACCTAGCATCTCTTGCACCATCATAAGAGCACAAGCCAATATGTGAGCATATATTCTCGGGACTTTTCTGTAAACAATGCAGCTAATTTTGTCATTTTATAGGTAGTTGCAATTCTATAGTCAGTTGACTCCCAAGAAATCCTACCTAACTAACATACACCAATCCATTTGTCCAGTTATCTTTATGCCAAGAATTTACTCATATTAAAGGTGCAATCTTACATGTGATACCACAATATAATCCTTTATCTTTTCTTAAGGAATTCTTATATAGGATCATTAAAAACCTAAATGAGTCATAAAACCTCACCATAAGGAGGTGATTCATTAAATTTCTTTAATTTTTATCATTTTTTCCTTTAAAAAACTATATTCCCCCTTTTATATCAGTATGCATACCAGGGCACCAACAACTGCACTACCTGGGATCAAATTACTAGTATTGTCAAATTTGGGTGAGCTGTCAAAATCCAAAATTACCAAGTTACAAACAAAATGAATAATTATTAAATAAGTTCACCCTTAAACACGACTTAAATATGAAATTATGTGATAATAAACCAAAGGTAGCATAGTAACTTACCAGGTAAAAATTATAGTTATTTTGAGTGAGGGAAATCAAGGGTTATGGCCAAAACAATTATAAAGCACATTCTTAAGCCCTGAACATTGAATGCCATTAGCATTTGAATTTTAGTTATATGAATATGAAATATATATGGATAAGGTTTCTTACCAGAGAGTAAATTGACAAGTAGAATGGTATGTATCTTGGGTTATATCAAGCCCTCCCTATAGTCTTGTGAGTTACCAAAAGAAGGATTTTAAATAGAATTCAGTATGATGTAAAAAGGATTGTGCAACTCCAAAATGAAAACAAGTAGAGAGGGGAACCTATATCCACTTGGGAAGAACCACAAATTTGATAATAAACTTCCCTTCAAATTAAATCAATCATATTGGAACACGAACTAGTCTAAGGGAGTGCAACATGAAACAATGCCTTAAACTCTGATAAAATAATGAAGGAAGACTAGAAATAAACAAGGAAGCCTAATCAAACAAGAGAGGCTACTAAAGACAGCTAGTCCCTGCCTTATGTAAACATTATGTATATCTTTAAATAGTTTTAAAAAATTGTTCCTTTTTTAATTATCAATGTATTAGGTTATAAGATAGTTTCTAAATTAGAAACTAGGTTACGGGGCTGGTTGAAGCTGATTTGCACCATTAGTTGCAAGGCTGACAGAGTTGCACCATTTAAATTTTATGCATTGTCCTCTTTTTCCAAATGACTAGTAAATTCAATACATAAAAGGTGGCCTATTGTCCTTTGCATGATTCTAGCCTGACTAGAACAAGCTTAAGAGAGAACTTAGATTCAGTTGACCCAATCTTGCGAATTTACTTCATTTATCCATTAATAGAAGAGGAATAGTACCCAAGAAAATCAATGTGGTGGTTATTATGTACACACTACGCAAGACACACGTAACAGGTCCCTACATAGTTCCTTTAGTAAAAATATATAGTGTAGTTTGATTCACATATCTTGTGGCATCTTGAAAATATTGGGAATTATCCTCTGTACATTTTATCAGTATAAAATCAACACATGGTCTATAAAGCATTGCATATATTGCTAGGGTGGAAGTTTAGCAAAAAAATGCATACAAGCAACAAAGTGAAGAGCCTGTCTTGTATAGCAAATTACAACAGCATCTAGACATGCTTGGATTAAATAATGTAATAAAAGAAACAAAGAAAATTATCTCCCTTCGGTCCTTGATACTGAGAAAATTATTGAAAACGGTTCAACTATATATCTTTCATACTACAAATATAGCATATCAATTTATCAAATGAGTGTTATTGAGCATTCGTTGATTGCTTGAGCATACAAGCATTAGATGTGCCACACCCCTATGGTTTATATTCTTTTATCATGCATAGATGTAGAAAACACCACTAACTTATACAAGAAATTTCCAAAATATCAAAGGTTTGCAAGCTTTACCGATGACCAACTAGCAAAGAAGTTCCAGAATCTATAATAGAAACACAACCTCCAACATAGAAATGTGCAACTAAATGTTCATAAAATGCCATCAATACTTTCATAAGATTCCTTAAGAAGCAATCATGTGCCCAATTGAAGAAGATGGACTGTATGTAGACCTGTTGATTGATCATCAATAAGGAATTCTCCCATGCCAAACTAAAGGAAATAGCAACATTGATTTATTAGAGTAGAATAACCCATGACATACCTACTAGTAACTATGACTCATACAAAGAACATGATATGCATGTGTTTATCCTTAAATACATTCAATCTTAAACCTAGAAAAATAACATGATTCTATTACATACCTTCCAGTAACCCTTTCGAGTAACATGAGCACATTGATGTTTACCCTTGAAGTGATTAGGATCAACACCACCAAATACTATCTCTCCACCTTCTTGAATAACCAGGAGCACCCTGCTTGAATCCCTTACGATTGGGTCAATATGAGGATAAAAAATCAAGGATGATAATTATGGATTCAATGAAGTGCCCCCTAATCCCTCATATTGTAGGAAAATAGGCTAACAAAATGTATGAAGCAATGACTACTCTATACTAGAGTGTCAACAATTCCTAGAAGATTCTCCTGAAGAACAAACTCAACAATACATGCATCACTGACTACTCTAGAGTCTATACTAGAGTGTGAAAATTTCCTAGAAGTTTCTCTTGAATAACAACCTCACCAATACATGCATGACTGACATAAGCATAGTGGTGAGATACCTTATGACACATATCTAAGAGATCAATTCTTTTTTAATGGTATGAATATTAGAGAGAAGTTGTTAGTGCACATTGCACTAATTAGTTTGTTTGCACCCTAGGGATATTTAGAAAGGTGTATATTCCCATGAGCATATTCCAAACCTAATAGTTTTGATATCCCTGTTTATACCAAAAAAATATTTAATTGATATAATGAATGATCTATTCAAAACTCAGTAGTCATGCTCTCCAATGTATTTGAAAAAAATATTTCAATTGAAATGTTGCCATTCACCAATTAGTTTACCCTTTGATTTCAAATGTTTTTGGCTAATAAGTTCAATGTCTTATTGCGAGGCTCTGACAAAATGTGATATTCAACCTTAAATAACCTAATTTTTAACTATTACATTATTGAATCTCTTATAATGTTAGGTATTTTACTATGTCAATCTTTCAATAGGCTAACTTGATGAATGAATTGAATGATCTTAACTCAAACAACTCAGCATAACTCAACACTAACTTGAACATGATTTCCAGGTTCTCAAATGGTAGTTCAAAAGGTCTTAGGACCAGGAAGAAAATAATATCAAATTTTTTAAATGTTATGCATGATTTCTAACCATTCTCATTCAGTGACTGTGTAGTTACGCCTTTTGTGGATGTTAAATTGCAACTTGAAAAATACACGTGATAACTGATATTGTCATCTCTAAGTAGATCACAACCAATAACATAACATTAGAGTAATCTAGGGTAGGATCACGGTTTAACTCTTGTTCTTAGGATTTCAACACAAATTATAAGGTTTTGAAAATTATGAAATCCCTTTCTTTACCTAATACCAACATTTAAAATAGTCATGAAATTCTACACAAAGGAAAAACATTGGCTAAGATAGCTTGCTTCTTTTAAAATGACTAGATTTTACTCTATGTTACAAGTATACAATGTTCAAAAGTTCAAAATACTACATTATAATTTTAATTTACAATCACAAACAAGGATAAAAATATTGTTACCAGTATAGAGTCTAGACAACATAGCTGAAACAGGCAGTTCTAAAAACCATCACACTGGAATAAATTTCACTTCCTGCAGATACCTATACTAAGATAATTTCACAAACACTCTCTTATGTTTAGTGTATATTACTGTTAGCTTCCAGGTAACTACCCAGATGAACAATTAGTTAGAAACATCAAGAAAGCGTTGTTTGATGAGAATCCATGTAACCTTCTTAGTCTTTCCTAAGCCTGCGAAATGGAATGCAGTTAAACTCATAAGGATATAACATCCGACCAAGCAAGGAATTAATTCAGACTACAATTCTATTTAAATAGATGTACAACATCAAAATTTCAGCTAATTTCCTATTATAGCTCTAGCATTATCAAAAGTCATGGCTGCAAATGGGATTTCTTTAATAAAAACATTTTTTCTTTGGGAAAGAACCTCTAAGCCAGGATATTTGCATCACACACTAAAACCCATCTACTTCTATACATGTGAATAACAGCTAGGAGGTATAAAATGGAATCCTTAAAATCCACTATAGGAAAAGGACGAGAAACAACCTAAACAAATGGTACCCAAGAATTATTTTTATGATTGATCAAGGAATTGATTTACCAAGGGGTACACGTCACTGAGGGAGTTTGAAATTTATTTTAAGGCCTCTGGAATTATATGAATCTTGGGAATCTGTGAACATTGTTCTCATATTTCAAGTATATACTAAATACAGCCTAAGCAGACACTTGGGAAAGTACGAATAAAGGTGATGAGCACACTTGATCACCAAAAGGATAGCAATGAAGCACTTGAAGTAGGCTCGTGGTGATGAACTCTACCCAATTTACCTTTGCCAACATCAGAGTTAAATAAAAATACCAACAGTAGATTATGGGTCTAAAAAGGGGATGAAAATAGAGCTCAACTCATCACAAGCACAAAAATAAATCTGCAATAAGAATGAATATATTCAAGACCCTTACCACTCTGAGGTTTGCCATTGGTTGAGAGTGTATGATAGCTTCAAAAATTCTCACTATAATATTAATCAAATGGAAGACTTGGCATGTGGAATCCGAATGATGATTGGAAAAGGATACTAAAATGCCCAGTTTTGATCAGAAATTGATCGGTAGGATCTATGGAGGATGAGGGTTGTAAGACTGTATATTTAGCTAGCATAAGGTCTTGACACAAATATTTACAATCCAAAGCGTAAAATATCAAATTTTTGTAGGGGTTATAATATTATAGTTTAATCAAGCTTGCAGTATTCATGAAAACTCATTTCACTCTTGAGTCCCTTCAATTCATTCAATTGGGCCATTTGTTTCATAGGTTTTTAATTGGATGGACCGTGAGTGAGGTGACCAACCAACTGCCTTTGACCATGCATACAAACTGTAAGCCTAATATACAAACTGTAAGCCTAATAAGAGAGCGATATGAGATTGAAGAGAACTTGCATATAGGAAATTAAGAGTACAGTTTTTGGCATAAATGCAGGATACAATAGAGGAAACTCAAGTTCCTATCTTGAAGCTTCATATGCATGAATAATTACTCAGTAACTTGAAATGATGTTTGTTAATTAACTAACTAGTAAAGAATCACTTCCTAATCAAGCATACCAATAATACCTTTGAAACAAGTAGGGCACATACTCAGTATAGTGTTTACATACAAACATGTATTCTCAAAAATATTAAGTTTGGACTAACAAGCACATGATTTACATATACATCTAGACAAAGTAGTTTCATAGTGTTTGATAGGGTATTCAGAAAATGGTTTGAAATGCTACATGAGAGGTAGATGGTTGTAGCCAAGCGTAGAGGCTGGGAAAGCTAATAGAATGGTATCCTACTCAGAGAGTCTACAATGGCATGCAAATGGTAGGTCTCAAAGTTGATATTACTAATTAAGATAAATGAAGATAAGGAAATGGAAAATCTCGAAGAAGGCACTTAATATGTTAATTTATGTTAATTTAGCACTTCTATTGCTACGTTGGTATCAAAGCCATTCTAGCTAATAGGTTTTTCCCTTAAATTTCCATTTGATGCTAAGCTTAATTTATTGACTTTTAAATTAATTCTAATTAATTATGTTTATGTTTGTAGAATTACCACGCTTGGAAACCTACATAAAGTGGCTAAAACTTAGACATGGGAACTTTTTATAATAAGTATCAGTAGTAAACAATGATATCTAGAAAATATGATATGACTTTGAGCTTGTTCTATGCAGAGTTTGTGGATATTAGAGAAGTAAATCCATTTCTATGGAAAGTATGGTGTAATGAACAATAGTAATGACCCTAAATATCCATGTTGTTGGGAACATACTGGTCCTTAAAATCAATTCTCAACCCTATTTGACCTCCTAGTGAGCGGTAATCCAGTTTTGGGAAGATTTATTGATGAGAATGTCTCTAAACCTTGAAATCTAGGGAAAATTAATGGGTATAACACAACAATAGGTTTCAAAATACCATGTTTGGGTGAGATATGTGTAAAGAACAATAGCATAAAAGTGTCCTTTGGCATATTGTAGCAGCAAAGAACTATCTCTTGGCGTCGAATCAATAGTAGCAATTCAACATTATCATTTATAGGAAGCTCACATGGCATATTATGTTGATTTTTAAGCACTGTAGGGTGAATTTTTCACAAGCGTTGGCCCAACTGGCTTGTCTTCACTTTCATTGAGGGCTAATCCACCTTTGACTCATGTTTCAATAGTTTTGTGCACCTTTCCTATCATAATGAAGGTACAATCTAGGAAATAAAAACTCAGCAGTGAAGAAGTATGTCAACATTGATGTGTTATAAAGGCTCCTCTATATATCACATGAGGCTTAAAAATGTTGATCCAATCCGCATAAGCCATCCTTAGAGGAATCCAATTCCATTTACGAGGTATTTCAACTATGTCTACATAGGATTGAGGACATCATTGAAAGTCTTCTTTCAGCAAGCCCTCGGCCTTGGATGATACTTTTCACTAAAGGAAGGCCTTGTTTCTATATTAATTGAGTATTGGATTAGTCCATTGGATATATAGAGACTGATATCTATTAGAAGTTTTTTGTTGTTGTTGCTATATGAATATTATTGGAGGGGCATCTTTCTTGAAGGTGACTTAGGGGAGACACAACATAAGTTTAGGTTTCCTTCTAGTTTGGAGAGGCCTTCTCTTGGAAATTTTTGTGGAAAAGTTGAAACATTGCATCTTAGGGGCTTTTGGATGTTGGGGTTTTCTTCTACTTGTCATCATCCACCATTGCTTTATGGAGGACATTTCTACACGTGGAAGATATCTTGGTGTAATTTTAAATGCAAAAATAAGTCCTTATTTATAATTTAGATTTAAAATAAAAGAAAGAAAACATGACTCCCCACAAAGAAAATAGTTTGCCCTCTTATGATCCTTCAATTCAATGTCATGCACATGCATATAAGTTTTACTTGGGTTATTCAATGTTCAAATAATATGACGAATGAATAAAATGTAATTCATAGACATGTGTCCGACAAAAAATGGCCATTTCCCATATATTTTCATGTACATATGGAATTGGTAACGTATTACCAAGGGGCCAAATATCCTGATAAATCAAACTATTTAAGGTAAGTTTTTAGATTAGATAGAACAAAGTTCACATGAATGTATGGTAATCATCATCATCAACTAAATGTGTGTTTGTGCACATGCATAAATACCCAATACACAGCTCAATCAAACAAAATAAAACATAATTATACCTCGATTTGTGGAGCTTCGCACTGTCTTCTTCTATTTTACCTTTCAAAACATCATTCAACATACTTTAAATTTGGTCCTGTTGTAATAGTTTCATGTTAGGACCCATCAAATAAATTTATGTTTGTTTATGAAAATAACAAAACCAATCTAAATAAATACAATACTATTACAATGTAAATTATAATACTATTCAACTATTCAAGTAAATTAATTGTTATAATAGATCACCTGATAAAACATAAATAACCAGAAACACTATGTATATAAGGCCATCGATCACATCAAAACACCATTTCTTGCCTCTTAACTATGGAAATGTTTCTCAACGCTATCTGTAACAAGTTCCAATGGAGGAGTCAAATAGCAATAGTGAAAAGTATACACTAAAATTATAGAAATAACTATTTTTTGTATTCTTCCTTACCATTCATTGAGCTCCTCTCTGTTTCGAGAATAATTTAATATTCTCTACTAAACAGGACCAACCATGTGAAGGTGGAAGCTATTATTTCCCCTCCCCACCTCACATCACTCTCAATTTCCCAAACCTAGTGCATATACTTGCAAATAACAATTTATTTCACTATTTCACTATCCAAATAACAATGCATCTACAATGCAAATAACAATGCATCTACTACAAATTATTTCACTCAATAGATGAAAGATGATTTCATTATATCATTCTTTAAATAATTCATTAAACCATTCAATCATTCAATATCTGAAAAAACCATTCATTAACCCATTCATTTAGTCAATGGTAGATAAATAAAATCAGTAAACCATTCATTCACGAAACAGAGGAAAAACCGATGTAAATTTTTTTATTATAAATAAGAATTACTCAAAATTTGTTTAGTCACTTCCCTTTTACTTTTATTCTCTTTAAATATTTAGTTAGAGTCACATCTTATGGAATCTGATCCTCGGTCTCCCTACTAGTCTGCTCGCAAGGTTGAACTTTTGTCGAGGGGTGATGAATTTCTGCAATAATGTCAAAATATTTCATTAATATATTTATATTTTTATAAATACGAGTAATTAATTTAAACAAAAATTACGAATGTGTTTTTTTACTTGCCATGGGCACATCAACATGTTAATAATTATCTTGTACAGGCTCAAAGTGTTCAGTGTTATCTGCATCTACATGCTCTGCAGTTGAATTGTGTAGAATTAGAATTAATGTTCATCATCTGCATTTATCTATACAAAACAATAGCATATTAATAAATTCATTACTAGGAATCAAAGCATGATGTTCGTCTGGTTGGTCATGTACATCCTCGAAATGAACGAGATCATTACTTTCCTGCTAAAAAAGGAATAAACAATTTATGTTAATTTATTTATAAGGAATAAATTGTATGAGAATTAATACATTATCATTAAACTATATAGTTTTTACATACCTGCGCACCAGATGGATCAGCAAAAGATTGTGTAGTATGCCTAGACAAGATTCTCTAGAGTTCAACGATGGCGCTAAAGCCCTGTTCGAAGCCAAGCTTCATGTAATTTGCACTCGGCAATTCTCTGAACTGGTCGGCCTTCATATTTGCATGATGTCATTAATTTTGCATTTTTTTCCAGAACAAAACAAAAATAATTATCTGTATGATATTTGGATGTGGATTTGGGTTTTGCGATACTTACATATAGGGCCTCTAAGTTCGAGTAACCACTAGGACCAAGCTTGTGTTGGCCAATTTTTTCAATTCTTGCGTTGGTCGCCTTAGATGTGTCCGAGACCCTAATCAAGTGTTGAAATATGTAAGTCGATGTACCAAATTTGATATAAAAACTAGTAATAATAAGGCTTACCAGTACATTTTGGAATGTATTGCATACCTCCCTGTTCCTAGTGGTATCTTTCCTGATTTTCTCAAGCCCTTCTCTTTTCCGTCTTCCACCAGGGATTTCCATTCCATAGATAGAATCATTAGAGGGCGCTCATACCTAGGGTTACTTTCTAGGTGAACCCTATACTTATCTCGGACAATCTTCAGATGTTTTCCAACCTTCTGTAGGACCTTTGATGTATCGAAGGTATCTTTTTCATATTAAACTGAGCACATAGATCTGTGGACAAACACACAACTCACAAGATAGATCACACAATTTACTCAGTTATTGAAGAATGAAACAGTGCAAAAATGGCTTACAGCTGTGAATGCTTTCATTAATAAAAAAGTAATTAGATAATAATTACAATGAAGTAGAATGGCTAGATAACCACAAGAAATTCGAATCCACATGAGAAAATTCAAATTGATTAGACTCTACTTAACTGTAGGTAACTAAGACCTTGTCTAAATAATTATCGGAGGACTCAGTAGTTAACTGGCCTTGTCTAAATCATTATCGGATTTCATCCGAGTTCTAAAAAAAAAAATCAAGTGTCTAATTCAGTGTTGACTAAGGCTAACTAATTGTGGTAGGTGAGAAATGTGCCCCTCCTACATGTATCCATGCAAACCTAGTGCTAACTAAATGTAGAGGACTAGAACTGAATGTAACTAACTCCTAACTGATCCTGACTAGTCACCAACTCAACGCAACTGACCTTGGTTGGTATCAGCACTCCTAGTGGCTCCTAAATTGTAGGTATTGGCCTAGGAGGATCCTAAAATGATGCATGGAAGTGAAATTAGTGGTAGTATGCCTCTATTAGTGTTCCCCACACTTTAGTAATTGAAACATGTGCCCCAATTAGGCCAAGTGGACCCAATGGTGCTAGTGACTAAAAATAGATTGGATGGACTCCTGATTTAGACATGACTCTTGATTTAGACATATGACCAAATTGGACAAGGGAGGATTAATAATCCTAACAGCCCCCCTAAATGATAACTTGGACAATCTGTGGGCCCTGGTAACTAGGACCATAGGTCATCCATTACATCAAGTAAATAAAGTAACTGCTCAATACAAGGAGCTGGGAAAAAAACCACATGGGAAAAAATACCTCCCTCTATCTAAGGTGGTAGAATCAGGTCTCAAGTTTAAAAAATTGAAAATATGTTGCTGCAATATTCATCTCTGTGAGGTAGTGAAGCAGCATGCATGGTGTGCTGTGCACAGGTATTCTGGGGCCTGGCATGTAGACTTCTCCTTCTTCTCCAAAAATGATGATGGAAGGAAGGAGGAATGTAACCTTTGTCTCTTGCTGGATGAAGAGGTGTTTGATCATATCTATTCTTCTAAATGTAGTGAGATTGATCCCTTTCCATATAGCATCTTATAGGGAGTCTATTGCATCTCTCTGAAAGAGGTAAGATTGCATGGCATAGCGCAAGGGTCTTTCCTTTCAGAGTGACAAGTGAGTTTCCAGTCATCTTCCTATCTTCCAGTTTGGAAGTAGGAACTGAATCTAGATCTAAATCACCCTGAATCTCAATCTCATATATTGATAAAGATGGATCTGCAATACTAGTAGAAGCTGCAAAAAAATTAGATCCAATGATTTTACCTTCCCTTGCAAGTGGCTGCTGAGAGTGAACTAGTTCTAAAGGAGGTATGAAATGTGAGAACTCATATAATTTTGAGGCATGATTTGCAACACCCTTCGCTATGATGTTCCCAGTAGAGATATATGTGATCTCCACTGATTCGGTCCCAAAGATCACTCTCTTTGGAGATCCGTCATGGGTCATTTGGTAGACAGATAACAGGTTTTAATCTAGGGAGGGAACAAATAGCACATCTTTGAACCTTCCATGTTCAATATTGACAGATCCCTTCCCTTTTGTTTGGACTTTACTTTTATTGCCAATTTGAATACTAGGACCATCAAAGGACTGAAAAGAAGAAAATAATTCTCTGGATGCAGCCATATGATTGGAAGATCGAAAATCAATGAGGAAGACATGAGCTGATGAGCAGCTATCCTTCAGTGAATGGAATTTCCTTTGGTATTCTTCATCTTCTTCTTCAGAGTCATCTGGCATTGTGCTAGTAGGTGCAGAAATGTTATGTTTCTTCAAAATAAGAGCCATTTCATGAAGTCATCTTCTCATACAGGAGCTTTCTAAATGAAATCCCCTTTCCACAGTAAGATAAAATGACCTTTCCTTTGCCATTCTTCTTTCTTCTCTTAGAACCTGTGTTGCACATGAAAATATCACATTGCTTAGTTAGCCTTCACATGACTTTATAGTTGCCATATTTTTCCCTGACCTAGAAGGGATGACTCTCTTTTGCATTTCCCACAGAGCATTGTCAACACCTCCACCAGTTGAGAAAAAAGCACCGCTGTCCCTTTGTACTGGGAAAAATCCCAAATTGATACTCTGTCTAGTTTAGCAAAAAGTGTCGATGGTCACTTGAAAGGAAAGAAAAGAATATTCTAGAAGATTCTGTATGGAATCCTTCATGGAATTAGTTCCTGCATGTCTGGGAGAGGTGGCATTCGCCTCCCTCACATATATGGATATCTTTCTATCCTTTTTTCAAGTCATCCTATGGGTCCTTGTCCTATAAATGAAGCCTCCATGAAGAGAGTGGGGGGGGGGGCAGAAAAAGCATCCTTATGCTGCTAGTTTGAAGTCTGAATAGAGGTAAAGTAGAGGTAGCTTGTAGCTGAGAGGTCTTCATAGGAGTTTGTAGACATTATTTTTGAGACGGAAGCTGTCAACATCAAGGCTTTTGGTTGTACTTCTTCTCATCCATATATTAATACAAAAACATTTCCCTTTCCTATATTTGATTATTGTGTTTGTGATTAAATATTATTGGACTCCTTGATCACCAATATGGATAGTTGATTATCATGATGCTCTCATATTTTCATTTCTCTTGTGATCCATCTTGCAGGTATTGAATCATCTCAAGGAATTTCCAGAAAGAAGATAAATAGATCTATGGTTGAGGTATATGATGTGTTATGTTAATTAATTTGACTATTCAAGGGAAGGATATGTTGCTGTGTCTTTTTGTTTTGTAGTTGTGTTTTGCATTGCAGAGGAACAAGCAGTTTCAGCGTTGGTTGAGAATTCCTGATAACAAAACTGGTGACTCTGCTGGGGATAGTTATAATCCACTCAGATCTGGGGAAGATCTAGTATGATATGGTGTAGATCTAGTCAAATATACAAACATCAATAATCCATCATATCTCAGGAACCTGCTCGCCTAGCAATAGGAGACATCCCAGATGGGAAAACAAATTTGATATCTACATGAAAACATTTTTATCTCATTACTATGAAAATAAAAATCAAATAAATATAAAATTCAAAAACCTGAGTGGATAGTGTCTTTTTACCTCGGTCGTCCCACACTTCCCCCTCAGGTAAAGCCAACTCTGGGTCATTACAAAATTCTAACCCTTCATAGTCATAATCCTCTACCATCAGTAGCTGGTTCCTCAACCAGCGAAAAAACCCAGAACTGTAAGTGACTTTGGGTCCTCCACCTTCGACGCGAGGCATGGATGTCACCCATGCAAGCATTCTTGGATCCTTAGGTTCCAGTCTAGTGATGGCCACCTGTGGCCTCATTTGAGGCACCCACTGTAAGATGAAAGACACCACCACTGCTCCATAACCAAACTGCTTCAAAGTCCCTCTTTTGCATTTGTTGAGTTGACTCTTCAGACAAGCCAACATGCCCTCACACCAGTTGAACACAGTCCACACACTGTAAGGCATATAACATATGAGATCTACCAGTGAGGTGGGAAGCCCTAGTGCCCGCCACTCTGCCGATGGTGTATACTACTATCCTCAGGGGGAGATCCACTAGAGATTTGATCGCTAGATTTCCCGATTGGGACTCTGTACCCAATGAGAAATGCTGATCAATGATATCATCCAAGGATCCTTGTCCCTTCCGTGCTCCCGACAGAATTACGAGGCTTCCCTGCATAGACAAACCGATGAAGAAATAAATTTCCTCGATCTCTATAGGAAGAATGTGGACTCTTACCACAAAATTATCCTGATCAAGATCCCACATGTCAATAATGTACTCTAGCAAACGGACATGTGCTTTCATCCCTAGAATCCAAAAATACTTGAGAAGCCTGCAATTTCGCAGAGCATCAATGGTAGCTGGATCATTTGCGGCTTGGTTGTCTGGGACTTCGTGCTCCCTTTATTTCCATATCACCATGGTGCACCTATAAAATATCAATTTGAAATTAGATACGACGTCATGACCATAAGGAAGAAAAACAAATGGCATTGTAAATTTCATAACAAGGATAGAAATATGAAAAAGTGCATTTGAAGGTGATTTAGGGTTTTTTTCCCTTTCCTTCTCGAGCGGCGCTGCTAGCCTTTGTGCATAGAGAATCGTGGCGCTATTTCCTTTGGTGCGATAGGCATCAAGGTCCTATATACTGTGGACAGAGCATCATCAATGGTCCTATCCCAACAAGATAGAGCGCCGTCGGGGACGCAAACCAATAGCTAAAAACCCCCAAAAAACAATTTTTTTCCTCTTATTCTAATTTAAAACTTCTATGGAGGTAGTAAATGCTCTATTTTTCCTTTGCAAAGAGAAATATACCCTATTCTTTGCATTTTGAACCATTTAAAAACATTTAGGGAACTTTCAATTTAACCATGCAAAAGAAGAAATTGAAAACTATTGAACATGAAAAGAGGAGAAGACCAACTATTTACCTATTCTATGGATTGAGAAGATACAAAGAAATGGAATTTCCTCGCCAAATCACCGGAGGAACTCTTGCTACCAAAGCTACCTTTCAAAAATTACCCAATGGTAAAAGAACAAATGGTAAAAACAAAATTACCTACCCTTCTATTTATAGAATTTTTTGAGATTTTCAAAGTAATGTTATAATTTATTTTATTTTGGAATCCAAATCATTTTGTCAAAAGTGGGTTTTTATTTTTATTTTATGTAGTTTTGAGAAAATGACTTTTGATAGCATTTTTTGAGGTTTTTCAGGTAAATGAAAGTTCATGGTTACCTTTCAATCTATTTTTGTCTTTTTTGAGCTTAGAGCTAAACAAAAAAAGCATTGAGCGTCGTTTACACTTTTTACATGCTCATTAAAAATTCAGTAGAAAGGTGTCGAGTATACTTTTTCATTTTTTCAGACTCGTAAAAAATGGATTATGAAAAAAGAACCTGGTCTGGGAGTTATATTTAAGCTGTTTTTAGTCTCCTCAAAACAAAAAAATATTTCCAAGTGAACTTGTTGCATTCACACTTGTAAAAGAATCATAACGGTCGACTAGTCGGGGGTAGGTTATCTCTTTTTTGGACCGACTGGCCTTATTTACAAAAAATGACCCTTTTTGGAGTCTTCTTAGTCATTTTAGAGTCTCTAAACATGAAACGAGAAATGAGTTTGCTTACATCGGACTCATGAAACACACGATGTAAGACCCTATTTCAGGAATGAACCCCTCCTTTCTTAGGTTCATGAAAAATATGAGAATGGACTCATCACCTGATGAGCTTCAATGAGTGTTTGTTACCCTCTTTGGACTCATAAAAATGAAAAGAGGCACTCACCTTTCGATGTGGGGAAACTAAAGGAAAGGGGAATGGTTTTCATTTGTTTATATGGTAGTACTCTACAATCCACATTTGAACATGGCACCTGTTTGCATTTGCATATCTGAACAGTTAGGGTTTTTAGTTTGTCTTCAAGTCGATCCATTTTTGTGAGTCACCTGGCTCCTTTAAGTCAATTCAAAGAATGCTTTGTCATATTCCTTGCATTACACCTAGTTCTATTCTCGTAAGTCAATACTGTAAATTCATGTGTCATGCCACCCAATTATTCAAAGGTTACCTCTCTCGAAAACATAATTCATTAGTAGCTTCACTTGTCCTTTAAAATTCAGTCATGTCTGAGTCAATCCTATCATTCCAAATCAACTTTTATTCTCAGTTTCATCTTACTAATGTGGAAATCATTATGTCCCTCTTATGATGGAGTCTATTCCTGTCGACTTTAGATAATTATCCAAGGATCAGACCTAGAAACCTAGACAGTACCTTGGGCCTGCATGCCTCAACGACAGGTTGCCTCACTTTCAACACGAGTTTACATCATCGGCTCTTGATTGAAATATCTCATCGAATGTTCAACTTCAAATCCTTTATTCACATTTGATGATATGTACTGAGATAACTTGGGAATCATCGACATCAATGGTGATTTCCCTCGCACTTGTTAACAGTTGACATCAATAACTGGTAATCCAATGGTTTCTACCATGTTCGACTTCAATACATTGTAATCACATGGTTATATTCATATCCTCCAGAGATCGAATGAATACCTGGAGTTATTAGGCTTTCTCATCATCATCACTTATGCTCAGGTTGCATTTGGAGATCATTTAGAGTCATGACATGGATCCACATTGTACGTTTGGTGGCTATGTTCTATATCTAAAATTGAGAGGCATAGATATACTTTGTATATCTCGTAGCTATGAGCTATCTCTTACAGTAGTCAATCATGGATCTACAGTGTATTTTTGGTAGCCATGACTGATCCAGATTTATGCAGGAATGCAACAAAAGACACAAATAACCATAGAAACAAATATGCAGTGAAAATAACACTTCATTTCATTAATCAATAACTAAAACTTTTTTACATACATAATGGAAATAAACTAGCTAGAGTGTTGGTAGCTTATCTCTGAGAAGAGATGTGGCGGCTACA
Source organism: Pseudotsuga menziesii (assembly GCA_001517045.1). Classification (NCBI taxonomy): domain Eukaryota; kingdom Viridiplantae; phylum Streptophyta; class Pinopsida; order Pinales; family Pinaceae; genus Pseudotsuga; species Pseudotsuga menziesii. The sequence continues at coordinate 17,312 of LPNX011137751.1, forward strand.
TGCCTCTAAAATCTGTGTTACAATGAGGCTCAAAGGCCTATATATTATTGAGAAACAATGGAAACCCTACACATCCAAAAACCTAACCCTAGGAGGTTAAACGCCTTAATGTGGGCCCCGTTAGGTAACTTGGTACATCAATTTCCTAGGGTCATAACTTTAGCATACTTCCTTTGTTTGACGCGCATGATACATCGTTAGAAATATTTTTTTAAGGACTACATCCATAAAAAAAAAAATATTAAGACCAGAATGGAATCATATTTTCCCGACCATTCGATGCCAAAAAAACGTCGTTTAGGGCCTCAAAACGACTCCAAAAGTTTAGGACCCAAAAACTACCAAAAATAGTAAATTGTGCTACAATTAAGGAAATTGGAAAAATGAAAGAAAGAGCGGTGGGGGTCCAAGAGGAATAGGTAGGTGGCCACCAATATCCTCCTGGATCATTCCTCCCCCCTTAGGAAGCAATGGTCCCCATTACGTGGAGTTCCTCCATGAGATGAGGAAACTTTTGTTGAATTTGGTCCCCGGTGAGCCACTTTCTCTAGTGAAGGAGTTGGCCTGCTTTAAAAACTTGATATAGCCGTATCTTCTGCTAGAGGGTGTTATTGATCTGTGTGTCCATAATCGATCAGTTGTGGCTTGTTCCATGTAGTTGGGGTTTAACTCTGTTGGTGTGAGTTGTTCCGCCACGTTTGATGTGTCCAGTAAAGGTGGAAAGTAGGGCTGAAAGCGGTCCACATTGAACACTGGCTGTTGTTAACCCAAAAATCCCCCACATAGCTCTCAGTGGCCTACACCACCTAAGGAATCCATCTCACAACACTCATTTCACTCCATAATACCTTCCATTTGACCCCCACACCTCCAAAGAGCCCAAGGATGAAGAAAAGGGATAAAAACTCCAAAAAAGAGCCCAAAATAGACCCCCAAGAGCTAAATTCCTCAAAAAGTGGCTAAAACCCTAAAAGGGGCTAAAGCCCTGACCAAAGGCTTAAAACCCTAAAATCCCTTGGAAAAAATATAAAAGGAGGGTGGGGGGTCACTCTCAAAACACTCCTCACTTTCCTATTATTATGCTGCTTGTGGATGCTTTGAGACCTCTTGCTCTCAAACCACCCACCCTTCCTCTCCTCCATCTTTATCTCATCAAGCCATTTCTTCCCAAACAAGAGAGAGGTGCTCCCATGAGCCAGGGCATGGTGGCCCATTTCCACCTAAGTGAGGTATAATTTATTTTCATGGTTATTTATTCATTTTGTTTCCTAACCCTCATTTCTATTTGCAGGTTTTTCATTAACATTGTTTGCAGGTTTTCTCCATTGTAGCTTAGGATTATTTTGCAGGTTTTGGAGGTGGAACCCTAACCTATTGTGTGCAGAGGGGTTCAATAGTGCTTTATCTCCTCTCCTTTATTTTTTGTCATTAGCTCTTAGATGTAGTTTATAGTAGCTTCCATTTGCTTGTTCTTGCTTAGATTGGCTTAGTTTAATTCACTGCTTTGTTTATGCCATATTTCCATTCCTTTTTTTTACTGTTTTCAAAGGGTAGGAACCTACCATTGTGCCCTATAGGAACAAGGGAGCCATTCCTGCCCCTGTAGTTAGGAGAAATTCTCACTACAGCTTTGGTGACTCCCCTGGGTCGATCCCACAGGATCCCTGGGCCAAAAATTTCAAGTTTTCAAGTGTTTTCCATTTTACCCTAGTTTTCAGAAATCTTAGGTTAGATCTGTTTAAATATGCTTTATTTCCTATTTTACTCACTGTCAAAGCATCTACTAGGCCGAGCCGAGTATGACTAACCCCAGTACCAGTTACTATCGACCAGATCTGACCCTGCGTCACCAAAAAACCCCTTTCTGGAGCAGGTCACTCTTACCGAGGGAAAAAGTGAGACTGGGGCACTCTTAATTGGCCAACAAATGCACCTAGGGTGCACTTAATTCTTAGACAGGCACGACTTCAGCCCAGAAGCTCAGGTTGCGGCTGTTTTCACATTTTGTGCGACCTGCTCGCTCATTTTTGGAAAAATCTCGCAGCCCCCTCATTGGATTTGGTAAAAAATGCACGACCTGTCACACAAAAGTTGTATTTAAGTTTAATTAACAGTAATTTTTAGTTTTAGAGGACCGTGAGTGCGGCCCAGCCGCCTTTGTCCACCATTGCAGGTCTCTTTCAATTCCAGTTTTTATTTTCTACAAATCAATCCATGAACAATGTGTATATGCTAAATCAATCATTAAGGATTAATAAAATGAACTAGTCTAACTAAAAGTAACTTAAAAATAACCATCTTGCTTCCCCCTTCCTACTCTACCCAGTCATCACCCTTCGGGGTATTCTAGGATACGATGAAGGGCAAGCTCGTATAGATCTAGGCACTCCAAGGTATTTTTCCTAAACCACTAAAACCCGGTGACCTGGAAGGTAGAGGGGGTAGAGAAGGAGGGCTTCTCATAGTGCTAAGTGTCCTCCATATTGACCAACCTAGCACTTGGGAGGTGACCTGAGGATCTACGGATGGGCTTAGTCCCATTGTGTTGAGAGCCCAACACCTTCTCTTGGTTGAAGAAGAATATCACTGAGAGGTAAACATTTAGTTAGGCCAACAATTCAGGGTTAATCACCATACTTGCTTACAAATTTCTGTTTATGTTTGCATACAAAACCACGATATGAACTCTACCATGAATTCATAAACCATATTGTAAACCAAATACCAGAACAAACAAGCAAACCAACACACCATACCAAATAATTAACCCAACTCAGTTCATGACGCTGATTAAGCCTTAAAATTTACCAAATTTACACTAAGTTCAATCAATTCTGTAGTCTTTGAGGACATAAGTCCCTGACTGCTTCAACTATGGGAAGTACTTGGGATTTTCCCAGAAACTCATTGTGAGGAGTACCATAGGAACCCCAAAGTAGCTGGCCGCTGAGAGGAATTGCCAAGAAAAACGGGCAACGACCCCTTCCAATTGAGTAGAAACACCCATGAGGAACAAGCCAAGCGCTGTATTCTGGTAGTATTGGTGGCCAAGAGACCACCTTTAGCCAATAGGAAGCCATTGAAACTAGGCTCCAAATCTCATACCCACCAGTTTCATACACAAAAGCGAACACAATTGATCCTCCACGATCTTCCTCACGCCTAAGAGGCGTACCACCACCATTTGGAACACTCAGTCGGCATCGTCATAGCCGTTCTCAGTGATCTCCCACACCATCAGAGGGCCACATAGCCTTTGATTCTGATTCAGACCCATATTAGTCTGAACCAGACCTACACACCGCACCATCAAGCCCCGTGGCTAGTGCAAACCCGGATCCATTTTTCGGCCTAACCTTAACAAGTGGACCCAAGTCCACATCACAACCTGTCACCCACAACTTGGCCCAGCAGTCCAAGCATAGTCATGCAGACTATCATTAGACAATTTCCACCACCAATAGCGACCAGCCAAGTTGGACCAGCTGTAACACATGGGGGTAGTATCCCCTCCACACACATTCCCCCCCTACCACATAGGGGGGTAGTGCACCAACCACCCACATTTCCCCTACCGCCATACATGGGGGAAATTCCCTTGCTACCCATACCATGCCACCCACAACACTTGGGGGCATTGGCCCATCTGCCATGGTGCTACCACAAGCACTCCCATCCATGTAGATGCATTATGCACCTGTAAACCCCACCCCCATTGCAGCCCCATCCCACATCAACTTGGGGTCAAATATACCCTTCATGGTGTGGAAATTGAACCCAGTGATAAAAAATTTTTACTCACAACAATTATCAATTGTACATGCAAAATCACTCACAAAAGAGACTGAATATGGAGCTGAACACTAAACTGTATTGAATCAGTGTACAATAGCCAACCCTGTAACATAATAGGTTGCTGCATTAAATAATTACATAAGGGATTCAATGCATGAGGAGGCAATTCGAATCTAGTCAAAAGCAGGCTTACTAAAATTAAGCAATTCCCCCATAGGTGCATAAAGTAGTTTCCAAATCAGCTAAGGAGCTCACGAATTGGAAAAAGAACTTAGGAAATATAAAAGGTGATGGAAGGACAACTCATACATGCTTTTCATAGGAGAAAAGAGTGGAGGATGTGGAGGACCAAAAACTAGTTAACCTCACCTAGTCAAACTTTCCCAATTGCCTTAAAGCACTGAAAAAGCAGGCAATAAAGTAGAAAAAGCAGAAGGGTGCCTAGGAGGCCAGGAATAAAGAAGAATTGATTCCTTGAGGTTTCCCAAGTGCTACATGAGTCAAAATAGGCAAGTTTGACCACTATGGATAGGCAAATGACAACTTTCATAAGGTGGAATCATGAAACTAGGCAAATAAGACAAAAATGATTAATTTAATGTTTAAGGTAGCTAACTATGGTTTTATTATTCTAACACATGGCTCATCTGAACTTGCCTAACTTGGCTATATTAATGAATGACCCCATCCACCACCAAGCTTTCTGGCCACCCATGCCAACTAAGCTGCCATTAGACATCCCAAAATTTGAAGGCAAAGTCGGGGAATGTCCCCAAAATCATACAATGACATTCCATCTATGGTGCTCATCCAACAACATCGTAGATGACTCCATCAGGCTGAGGTTGTTCCAACGCACCCTTACAGGTGCCGTGGCCAAATGGTACATTGAGCTGCCACAAGCCAAGTACCCCGACTTCAACTCCCTAGCCTTCATGTTCCTACAGTATTTCCAACTCCCTGTCAAATATGACGGCGAGGTGGAGATCCTATTATCCTCTTGCCAAAACACTAGCACTCACATCACTGATCATATCCATGAGTGGCGGTAGCACCGTAGCTTGTGTAAGATCGAACTTGATGGCAAGATCTTCTTGGATTGGTTCCTCAAGACTTTACTCCTGCCCATCGCAAATGACATTGCATCTGAATGTCCCCAATCTGAAAAAGAGGCGATACTAAAGGCCCAACAATTTGACCTCATCTATGCCCAGTCGAGATACTTGTATACTGTCATTCTAGATGCTCCTCGTCTGAGTACCTCCTACCGTGACACACCGGGGGCATCCCACGCAGCGGACGACATCATAGGGTCAGTCTCCCAACAACCACAACCTCGACCGAAACCACCTATCATTACACCCCAACCAAGCAACACTGCTAATGTTGCTTACCAAAACCAAGCTTTGGACTATGCTAGAATGATGTCCCAATCCATAGCAACAACCTCTTATGCACAACCTGCGCCACTGCAACAGGCTTAGGCCATGGCTTGGCCAACACAACAGTATGTGGGGAAAATGCCCACATTCTTGGCACCAACACCCCCACAAATATACTATGAACCACCAGTGCAACAAGTTCAAGCCCCCGCCCCTGCTCCATCCACTCCATCCACTCCATTGGGACAAGTGTTCACGCAACAAAACCATCCCAACCATCCTGCCCCCAACAATCAACAAGGGAAAGCTAGAAACAACCAGCCCCGCAACCAAGGCAATAACCAACTGCAGGGAGGCGTTCAACAATCGAACCCTCCCAATAATGCCATGGATAACCGGCCTGCCCAAAACCCCCCACGACAGAATGCACCAAGATGCAATGCTCCGTTGTGCACAAACCAATCTTGTACACTCTATGATGTTTATGGGCATTACACATTTGAGTGTCCCCTCATGGCTCGCGCTAAGCAGGTCATTCAAAATGAGGCCCAACAGGCCACCAATGCCCCCACTCAAGCCCAACCCAACCAGGCACCACAAGGACTTCCTCCCATGGTGCTTCAAAACCCACTACCATTCCAAGGACTGGTGGCAACCACTCCCCCTCCCCAGGCCAATCCCAACGCTCCGGGGGCACCACCCATGGCCGAAACAAGTGTTCACCACCTGATGCCCATGACCATTGAAGAGGTCTACTTACAGACTAGATGAAATTAGTACGGTACCACCACCGAACCTGTTGATTCATCAGTAGCATCCACGTCTAAGACAACCAACCTACCTCTCCAGTTACCCCCGTTCCCGTGCCCCCCATACGCAGAATTGCCAATAACACCACAGCTAGAGCTGTAGTCAGCTATAGCATTGTGGATAATTTGGCCCAAACGCCAACTACCATGTCCGCTCTTGAGGTACTTAAAATGTTCCCAACGCAGTGGAAAGCCTTATTAGCCACTCTAGGGGCAGTAGACCCCTCTGAATCCAAGTTAATCACGTTTGACACAGAGAATGGAGAGCCGCGCATGCCCTCCACTATTGCCTTCCAAATCGCGGTGTCCATCTGAAACTTGGTTGTGCACTAATTCATAGTGGATGAGGGGGCATCCACGTGCGTCATGTCTACCATGGTTTGGCAGAAGCTTGGATCACCAATTCTGTAATCATCCTCCTTACTCTACAGGCTTATGATGGACATCCCACTAAAGCTTAAGGAATCCTCCCCCATGTCCCTATCATGTTAGCCGAGAAGACAGTCCTGATCGACATCGAGCTCGCCAATGCTCAACTGGACTACAACCTCCTCCCTGGGAGGAGTTACATGTACACCATGTGATTCGTTGCTTCAACTGTCTTCTGCCTCATGATGTTCCCCCACAAAGGGAAGATTGTGACGGTTGACCAGCTAACCTACCATGATCCGCAAGGGTTAACAACTCCTACCATCGTCATCCCTACCATCACCACCACTGAGCCACGAGGGGTGACCACACACACTAACGTCATCCCTGCAACCAACACTGTGGTTGAAAACACACCAGCCTCCCCACCGTTGAATGTGGGCCCTGAGTTTTTAACCGAACCCACCATGACAGCTCCTTTCATGTTGGTGTCACCACCACCGACACAAAAGAAAACTATGGACTTGTGCATGGTCTCATCAAGCACTGCTACACCCAAACAACAACCGCAGCCACAGCCCCAACCACAACCACAACATCGTCTGCAACTGCAACACCAACAGCATCCGCAACATCACCCGCAGCTCAACATCATTACGCACAACCGCAAACACAACCTCACCCCCATATGTAACTAGCTGGGAGTTATGTAGGCTCATCTCCAGTCCATACGATTCCCTTCCTCTTTCCCCCACTTGGCATCATGAGAAATCCGATCATGGCCACCTTAAGCCTACCTAACTTTACATTGGGTATCCTGGTGTGGTATCTTGATCCACTAGCTCAACTAGCAATGCCCCAGATTTCTGGTGCAACCTATTGTGGTCGAGTCTCACCCTCCACCCGATCTGCACAAGCCAACCGTTGCACCTGCACCTGCACTACCCCAACACAAAATAGCTAGGGGAAAAAACACCAAAGCCACCGTAGAGCCATGACAAGTCCCACCTTGTGCCATCTATGAACAACAGGGCCATCCAACTCAAAATTGCCCTAAAATTCCAGTGATTCATGTGCATCTAGATGCCATGGATACAAACGAAAACATCCCCGTGGTTGAACTCCCAACCACACCTGTAGTCAGGAACAAGGCATTGAGGACAAACCATGCTTGCACTCTTTGCGGCTTGTATGGACATTACTCCCACCATTGCCAATACTTTCCCGAATTTCGAATGGCTCTCGCTGACCTCCGTCAACATTCCCTTGATTCTGAGATCACCTTGATCGAAGAATTTCACCCCCCACCGCCTTCTTCAGACACCATGTCCATCTACTTGATATCCAGTTCAACTGACCTTCTTGTCTCCACCATCACTGATGGTCCATCAGTCCTGTCTCTTCCATTGTTTCTACAGCCACAGCCGCAATCTCAGTTGTAACCTCAACCTCAGTTACCTGGAAAACAATGGGGTTCATTCCCGATCAACATGATCCTTTTTCTTTCCCTTTTCCTTTTCTTTTTCCTACCATATAGGATCATGACTAAGTCTACCTTGGAAACCCTCCATCTATAGGATTTCACACTAGGAGATCCTCTGTGGTACCTTAAACCACCTACCATACCTCTGAGGCCCCAGGATGTGTTGACTCGTGTCCATCCAATTGAGATGATGTTGTACCTACCTCCAGGTCCATCATAGACTCCTCGTGTCTTTAGGCCTGCCCCTCTTCCTCCACAAGTGACTGGGGGCAAGGCCACCAAAACCACAACCAGTACCATTTACATGATCTCTAGCACCAGTTTCCCTTCCGTCTCATTGGCTGTGGAAGATCCACCTGATCTACCCCGGTGCCACTTATGTGATGATAGAGATATATATAATACCACCTTTGGTTCTATCCCATTCCCTTTAAATCACAGTGTGGAATCAGTTCTTCCCATAAAAGACTAGATTTCGTCACTCTGCCTTGTTAATGACCTTCGTCTCGGTAAGGGCGCATATCTCTTTGCTGACTTAGACGGTTGACTCTTGAAGAAGCTGCACAACGGGCTCCACCTCAAGAGAGTCCATTCCTGATATAACCACTATGAGTCCCTTATAATGTAGTTTTTTCCCTTTCTTGTTTCTTCAATAATTTTTTTGCAAGTCAACGGCAACACCATTAGCTGCTACTTCAAAGTCACCTAGAACCTGTTCGAGACACCTCTCACACCTCTGGGATCAAATTTCCATTTCCTTATGAGAGCATTGTCTCATGTTTAATAAATCAATTTCAAGACCATTTCCCATAAGTCACCTCGATTTATGAGCCATGACATGACGATGCGAGTGTCTACAGACCGGTACTCGTATCACATTTCCCGACCGCTACTCATACAAGCTATTGGGCCGCCTCCCATTAAGGATTGTACTATAATTTTACTTTTTGTATTTATAATTGTCTTTTTTTTTCACCACACCTTACTTGGACATCTGGACCATCGTCCACAAAACCCTTTGTTTTTCTTCCATGTATTTGACATAGAAGTGTCCTCGGGCCGTCACCCGTTAAGAAATGTATTTTTAGCTTTTATTTTGTATTTTTAACACATAGATTGTATTTTCTTTTTACCACACCTTACACGGACCTCTGGACCGCTATCCACAAAACAATTTATTTTCTTGCACGTATTTGGCATATAAGTGACCCCAGGCTTGCACTCACATCGTTTGTATTCAAGTGCATCCACCGCAACACACACACACACTCTCCTAACCTCTGTCTAAGAGCCACCTTGGTTTACGTACCTCTGCTGCACCATCTCGCAGGCCTCTACTGCGATCTATCCCACGCATGTATTGGCATGTTTGAGAGCCTTTTGCTCCGTCCATACTGCATGGATGACCTTTGGACCTCTATCCACCATCCTGACATGGGGGCACCGCTCGTGCCACCGCAGTCAGTTGACCACATTGGAATTTCATTTAAGCTCTTTTCTGACTCCTTAAAACAATGAAAAGATTGCCAAGCGTAGCTTCTTCCTTTCTCGCTCACTAAAGTATAGGAAAGGGCATCTACATCATCTCGTTTACCTCCTTTTGTGGACCATGTAGACCACCTCATGAAAAGGACCTCCTTGGCACACTCAAACCAATACCATTCCCTTCTACATACTTTTGTGCTTTCTCGGGAAGAGGGGCCGCACTTGAGGAAAAATCTTACCACCGGTTGGCATTAAGGTCTTTTCCAGCCGTTTCATCAAGAAAATATTGCCAAGCAAACTTGGTTTCATTCATGCTCGTAAAAGTATCTGAATGACCATCCAGTCAGTATAGGTTTAACCTTTTTCGGCCTGATTAGAATACCAATGGTAAAGAAGTCTCTCATCCCCTCCAGGATGAGTGATCTCCCCTATGTATACTTTTATCCTTTTTTGGGGCATAGGAGACTACCAACGAAAAAAATCCCCCACTGGAGTCTTCTTCATGCTTTCAGACTCTCTAAAATTGAAAGCACCATCGAGCACTTACCTTCTCAGGCTCACCAAAAATCCATGAGATCGTACCACAATGGTGTCCCTAGACACCACCCCACAAAAAACTGTTTGGGAGCATCCCCACATTGGGTTGCCTTTGTTCAGAGTACTCTGCAATGTGTCCTCCTTGGATCCCATCAGTATCAAAAGTGTCCACCTCCTCCAAGTATTTCCCATCTGCAGTGACATTCCTGATATTACAGCTATGATCCCATTCCCAAGAGTTAAGTTTCATTTGCTACCTGGTATGCCCTACCGTCATACTCTGAAAAAAGGAATTTTGAGTCTCCCACTCCCCCCCTGCCCCTGTTCATTTTTTCCCCTTCCCTCCCCTCTCCCCCAATTCAGTGAGTAAGTTCACAGATTGCTTCACACCTTTCAGTTTTCTCCCTTGCGCTCCTGGTCAAGGAAACATCATTGCCTTGACTAGGGGCAGGTCTCCCTCTGTCGACACCAACACACATATTCCAAAAGATAGACCTAGAGGTCCCTGTACCTTGGTTTCATTGACATCATTGATGAGTTCCTTAGACCACTTGAGAGGAGTCCTTAGTGCCTCTCAGGATGGTTGTTTCTCACATGCTCGACTTCAACTCCATCATCACACCGTTGATATTTGTACAGGGTTTGTTCCACACAGTACTTGGTCGAAGACCCCGGATGTCACCCGAATCTAGCACATTGGTGAGCCCACTCGAGGAACCTAAACAGGTTATGTCCCTTATGACTTCTGGGTTGTGTTGGAGACAGTGATCAGAAGCCCCAGCAGTGCTTCGGTATACCCTTATGATTTATGCAGCATACTTGTACCACAGAGACCCTGAATCTCAATTAGCAAGTCCATACAGCTATGTACCATTCCAGATCCAGCAGACCATTAGTCATGAAGATGTAGCATTCCATGAGAATTTCATGGGTCTAATGTACCAGATCAGTATTGTATTTATCCTCACATGAGAGGCAACCATCATTGTAACATCAATTATATATGATCGGCTCTTGTATTTTAGAGCATAGATCAAATTATTATTTTGACATTGTCACGAGCATGGGGATGCCTGCCTCGTCCATATACATGTCACACATTTATTGTATCTCACCCATTGATGGGAACCAAATTAATACAAAAACCAAAAGCCACCATGCCCAAGCCCCAGAAGCACCACCTCTCAACAACAAATCCTATGATGTCCATCGGCCATACATTGTGCTCCTGCCCTCACACATCAGGGGTCAATCTGTTAACCCAAAAATACCCCACATAGCTCTCAATGGCCTACACCACCCAAGGACACCATCTCACAACACTCATTTCACTCCATAAGACCTTCCATTTGACCCCCACACCTCCAAAAGAGCCCAAGGATGAAGAAAGGGTCTAAAAACCCCAAAAAAGAGCCCAAAATAGACCCCCAGGAGCTAAAGCCCTAAAAAAGGGGCTAAAACCTTGAAAGGGACTAAATTTAGGGTGAAAGTGGCTAAAGCCCTGACTAAGGGCTTAAAACCCTAAAATCCCTTGGAAAAACTATAAAAGGAGGGTGGGGGTCACTCTCAAAACACTCCTCACTTGCCCATGGATGCTTTGAGACCTCTTGCTCTCAAACCACCCACTCTCCCTCTTCTCCATCTTCATGTCATCAAGCCATTGCTTCCCAACCAAGAGAGAGGTGCTCCCATGAGCCAGGGCATGGTGGCCCATTTCCACCTAAGTCAGGTATAATTTCTTTTCATGGTTGTTTATTTGTTTTGTTTCCTAACCCTCATTTCTATTTGCAGGTTTTTCATTAACATTGTTTGCAGGTTTTCTCCATTGTAGCTTAGGTGTATTTTGCAGGTTTTGGAGGTAGAACCCTAACCTATTGTGTGTAGAGGGGTTCAACAGTGCTTCATCTCCTCTCCTTTATTTTTTGTCATTAGCTCTTAGATGTAGTTTATAGTAGCTGCCATTTGCTTGTTCTTGCTTAGATTAGCTTAGTTTAATTCGCTGCTTTGTTTATGCCATATTTCCATTCCTTTTTTTTAGTGTTTTCAAAGGGTGGGAACCTACCCTTGTGACCTATAGGCACAAGGGAGCCATTCCTGCCCCTATAGTGAGGAGAAATTCTCACTACAGGTGCAGACCAAGGAATGGTGGAATACTGAGCTCGAAGGCATTGTCCCTGATAGCCTTGGTGATGGTGTATGGCCCATATCGGAGCAAGTGAAGCTTGCAGTGGGGTCCAGCGAGGCGTTCCTTCTGTAAATGTAGCCACACTTTATCTCCCATCTGGAATTTGTGTTGCACCCGATGCTAACCATGTCATTGCTTGTACTTAGCATTGGATCTATCCAATATGTCATGAACCTATTGGTGAATGTGCTGAATGCGCTCAATGACGTTGTTTGCCTTGGAAACTTCAGACTGGATATGAACTGAATCAGCTTGAGTAGCTACAAATGGCATGGCTATGTCAATGGGACATAGTGGTTGGAATCCCAATCCCACCTGAAATGGGCTGTGGTTGGTTGAGCTATGGAGGGCCCGGTTATAGCTATGTTGTACATAGGGGAGGCTCACATCTCATGTGTGTGGATTCTTTGAGTTGTACATGCACAAAATGTGTACAATCATCCTATTGATGACCTCTGTCTGGCCATCAGTCTGGGGATGGAAAGCTGTGGACTTTGTGAGCTTGGTGTCTAGCATTGACCATAGGCTAGACCAGAATGTACTAAGGAACCTGCTATCCCAGTCTGAGATTATAGACTTTGGGATACTAAAGTGTACCCACACTCGTTCAAAGAGGAGTTTAGCAGTGGCTTCTACTGTGATATTCTTCTTGCAGGCCGCCATTATGGCCATCTTTGAGAATCTGTCAATGACCACAAACACACAGTCATTTACATGCTTAGTATAAGGAAGGCCTAACATGTAATCCATGGAGATGGATTCCCAAGGTCGACTAGGGGTAGGCAACAGAGTATAGAGGCCTTGCTTCTTAATGGATGGTTTGGCAATGGCACAGGAAGTGCAGGATCGAATGTACTTCCCGACATCCTATCGAAGGTTCAGCCAATAGAAATACTTCTGCAGTACTGCCACTTTTTTCTCGACCCCAAAATTCCCAGCGACCCGACTGTAGTGCGCTTCCCAAATCATCTTGGCATGCTCGCTTGAAGGAACACAAAGGTGTCCCATGTGACACAGTAGTACATCCTGGAGGTGAAATTTCGGAACTTGGTTTCCCTCCAAGAGCATCTGGTATGTGTGGCTGAATTCTTGATCGCTCTTGTAGAGAAGCGGCCAGTTAGAAGTCTCATGCCCACCAGAGTTGAGCATGGTCGTTATCGCCATGATTGGTGGGTGGCTGAGGCAGTCTGCAACATTATTGGTGCTTCCCTTCTTGTACTTGATGTTCAAATGAAACTGTTGTAGATATGTGGACCACTTCTAATGGTGATTGTTCTATAACTTCCCTTGTGTCTGCATGAACTGCAGGGGTTGGTGGTCTATGTGGATGATTGTTTCCTTCCCAAAAATGTAATGCTTCCATTGCTGGCAAGCCTGTACAATGGAATACATCTCTTTTTCATAAGTGGGATATTTGCATACTGTGTCTGACAGTGTCTCGCTGTGATATGCCACTGGATGCCCTTATTGAGTAAGGACTGCCCCAATAGCATAGTCAGAGGCATCTGTCTTGATCTCAAATGGTTGTTGCAAGTCTGGTAATGTGAGCACTAGGGCACAATAGAGGTGATGTTTCAATTCTGCAAATGCCTTCTGCTGAGTTTCTGACCAAAGCAATTTTGCTTTCGCTCCTCCCTTGGTGACTTGACTCAAGGGCCAAGTGATATGAGAGAATCCCAACATGAACCTGCGGTAGAAATTAGCAATGCCCAAAAAGCTGTGAAGCTCTGTTAGAGTAGTTGCGGCTGGCCAATCTCGAATGACTTGGATCTTGGTTGGATCCACATGTACCCCACAGTCATCAATAATGTATCCTAGATACTGAAACTGGGTCATGCCAAAAGTGCACTTGTCCAATTTGGCACACAACCTGTGATGCCGCAATGTTTGGAGGACTTGTCGGATGTGGTGGAGGTGCTCTTCCCAAGTTTGGTTGAAGATCAGGATGTCATCCAAGTACACTACTACAAATGAGTTGGTGAATGGCTGCAAGATGTCATCCATCAGTCTCATGAAGGTTGTAGGAGCATTTGTGAGCCTAAAAGGCATGACCAACCATTTGAAAAGGCCCTCCTTGGCTTTGAAGGCGGTCTTCCACACATCGGTCAGCTCGATTGGCACCTGGTGATTCGTGGACTTTAAGTCAATCTTGCTAAAATATTTTTCCCCTTTAAGCAGGTGCAGGAGGCCATCAATCCATGGGATCGGGAACCTATTCCGGACAGTGATCTTGTTTAGTGTCCGATAGTCAATACAGAGTCTCCAAGTCCCATCCTTTTTCTGTACCAACACGATCGGGCTCCCACAGGGCGATGAACTTGGCCGGATGTGAACCTTCTATAGTAGCTCCTGAATTTTCCTCTTGATTTCATCATTCTCCAGAACAGAGTGGCGATAGATCAGTCCATTGGGAAGTGGCGCACCTGGGGTCAGATCAATGGGGTGCTTGACTTGATAGTGGAGAGGCACCCTGGTGGGTGAGGTGAATATGCCTTGGTACTCCTCCATGACCTTGTCCATTTTTTGTTGTCGTGTAGAGGGGCCTTTTCTAGAGGTTGTGACCATGATCTTCTTCTTTCCTTGAGGGCGAATCACCAAGAAAACAAACTTATCGGTTTTGGAAATGAGCTTACTGCATTGTTTTGCAGTAACCAAAGAGATAGCAGTAGGGGTTGGTACCTCTGGTATCCTGTACAAATTATTTCCCAACGTAATAATAATAGCGCGAGGCCGAGACTCATACATAGCATGTCACTTCCATAAGTATGGTTGACCTAATAATACATCATAAACATCAAGAGGAGAAATATCACATAATACCTCATCGGTGAAGGGCTTGATGCTGAAGGAAAGGCAGCACTGCTGGCTAACGCGAAGATCTCGTCCTTGGTGAAGCCACTTGATGGTGTACGGCTGTGGGTGTGTTGTGGTTGGAAAACCCAACCGCTTCACAACCTCTACTGAAATTAGGTTCTTTTGGCTCCCACTATCGACGATGAACTGTAGCAGGGAACCCTTTACCCACATCTGGGAGTGGAAAAGATGCTCCTCCTCCTCTGAATATTTTGGTTCTTCCTTTCAGATATTCATCGTAGCAATGGTGGCATTGGGATTTGTATCGATAATATTCTTCCCTCTGTCATTTCCCTTCTCAGGTTCAGATTCAGTGTCAGAGTATGCATCTGATTTAGAAGCCTTTATCTCAGCCACCAATGACTACTTAGCCTGACACTCACTTGTGTTGTGAATGGGGCTCTTATGGAACTCGCACCACTTTCCCACTTCCTTCTTCAGCTTTGCAGTGTTTCTATTTGCTTGCAGCTTTGGAAATTTTTCTTGAGTCGCCATGCCTTGGCTGTGTCCTTGGTTCTGTGGTTTGGGGGCACCTTTCCCTTGCTTTTGATTCGTAGATCCAAAGTCTTGCTTTTTCTGTTTGAATTTTTTCTCAATTTTGGAAGCATACCGATATGATGTACCAAGTGAGGAGATGTTGAGGAACTCCATTTCCTCCTGAATGTATCTATGCATACAACTGCGGTACTTCAGCACCAAATGTTTCTCTAAATCTTTGATACCCAACTTGGTGCGTAGGGTATGGAACAGATTCGTCAGCTCATGCACATCTTGATCTCTTTGTTGTCGTAGCATAGTCCATTGGATGTACTTTTCCTCATAGCTCCCCACCAGATAATATTGTCCCTTTATGGAATCTCAAAAATAATTCCAAGTGGGTACGGCTGAGAACAACAACACCATTTTGTTGTGGTGTGTAAGGGATTCAATGTTGCATCTGAATACCTGCATCTTCACAATAGAGATGTAAGAGAGAAACATGGCTCAACTAACTCATGACTCTTGAGAGGAAGATGGCTCGACTAAATCATGACATGCCTACCTTCCATATGGATAGGATTCCAATAGAGATGTAGGAGCATGTAGTGGGGGTTCCCCCTACATGGTTGAGATTGATCAGGAAGTTGTCTACATCTATCCTTTGTTATTGAGAAGTAATGGTAGAAGAGGCTAAGGCTCCAACCTCTCCTTAGCATTTTGTAGCATCATGAGGGATTATGATCCCGGTTTTTTTATTTTGATATGTACTTATTGAATGGATACATGGACTTGGATTGGTGTATAAGAGGCTAGAAACATCTCCCAACATCACTTTCCTAAATCTCTTCCTCCACATGATATAAACCTTGTTGTGCATATATGGATTTATTTGTGATGGGTATTTCAATTAGCATGCAATCATTGTGACTATATGAAGAAGAGATCATAAACATAAACATCACTATCCAATATTACCACCTTGTCATAAATAAACTCAAGGCCATAATAGCTATAATATATTCCTCTATAGTAAAAGAGAACCATGAAAATCAAAATATTGATAGATGCATAAATAGGGCCTAAGATCCAATTAATTCTGTCACTAGTAATGTTAATCTAGGGCATGTTGGATTTTATTTATTTTCTGCATGAATAGATGAAATTCAAGAAACTTCCATGCATAGAGATTTCATTATTATAAAGAAGTAGATAGATTCCAAGTAGCACAGAGGAATTCTTAGAGGGATATTTCCAAATGTAGAGTAGAACACTAATGATGTTTCCATACACATTATTTCTAATTGCATGGATGAATGAATAGACCTCTTAGCCACTAATACCTTCTAGTACCTCATCACTAAATGGTGTAGGGAACATATCATGAATACATGCGTCATTTAACTTCTAGATATTGACATAGATCCGGATTTCACCTTTCTTCTTATCTTGAACGGCCATCGAAGTGATCCATTCTGATTCTTCCATTGGTTCAATGATTCTAGCATCCAACATTATGTCAAATTTATCCTTCACTCACTCCTTGTATCACATATTCAACCCATACGAACGTTGTTTTATCGACCTCATGCATGGATTTAGTGGGATTTTCATTTCTCCCAAGTCTCCTAAAATCCCTTTCATTTCAGTGAATTTGGTCGAAAACAAATCTTGGAACTCATGCAACACATCAGTAATCTTTTCCATATTAGCTTCACCCCAATAATATCCTACATTAGAGAACATTGGGTCCTCCTATGTCCCAATATTGACCTTCCGAATCGTCAGAGGTTGTTGGATTTTGTTGGTGTGCATCTCTAGTGTTGTTATATCTTGAATTCCTTCATATTCTATAATATTGATATTTATTCGATCATCGCAGTCGTCAGGTCCTCTTGTGACATTGTAAAATTCCATCATTGACTGCATTAGTGGAATCTCATGCAATTCTGTAGGAAATTCCACTGGAACTATTTCCAAGACAAAATCTTGGATATGATGAAGTGCACTATGAATCACTTGATCAACATATGCAAAGTTGAAAATGTGGATGAAACGGATCGACAAATCCTCCCATGTTGTAATATCCCTTCATATATCTGCTGATACATACCACTGTCGTAACATCTCATCCAAAGTGTGTACGAAAGCATGTACGCACTCGTACATTGGTCATGACACCCACGCGGCTTGACATGCAATCAAATGATAATTGGGATCATTTTTTCCATCCTACTTCTCTCCCCGATAGTGATATCTTTTGACAAATAAAACCTTCATCAGTTTGCGACACATTGGCCAACCGCCGATCGATTTCTTATGTGTCACCCACCATCGTGCTGGAGTGGCCTTCAGTGCCTCCTCTAATGCCAATAGTCCTTGAGGTTCTGATACCTTGTCTTCAAATTCATAGATAAAATCAGTCAAATTGGGTACCCATTCGTACGTAGGTAGATCAACAACCTCCATTGCGACCTAACGTATCAAATGAGTGACTCTCCCACACTTCTGGATTGATACTTCATGTAGTTGATTCTACCAATTTTCCAGTGCATTGTCAGATTCTGATGATGCAGAGATAGAACTTCACTGGAATAGCTCCCCATCCGCAGTGGGATGGATGTAGTCCTATGAAATATTTTATGCATGATCCCATCCCCCTAAGACCTCCTCCTTCATTGGTTCGACATATCTTCTACCTTCACTTAGATCCAATGGGGCTATGACCCGTATCTTGCGGTTCTCAAAAGTCATTACTAACTTCTTGAAGTTAATCAATGTTATATTTTCATTATCCCACCTAATACCCAACATTGCAGGATATGATCTACCTTCGTCAATGATTTCGATAACATCAAAATCCACATAGGTATTAATTTGTTCTACTTCCTCCATTAAGCATGGTACTCTCCCAATTGGCAATAGTCTCACCTAATTTTACATCTGCAGTTGTATAGGATACCAAACCAACTATGGTTTCACCATCTTCTCCCATGTTTTCTTTGTCAAAATGTTGAGATTCTATCGTAGATCATGAATGACTGAGTCCACATCATAATCACCAATTTGGACATTCATTATCATCTCCCTTCCAGTTTTCATCTTATACAAGGATTTCACAGTGTAGTCTTGTCAATCTTTCTCTGGTTGATGTAGAAGACTTGCAATTTTAGCTAGTGCCTCAGGATATTTCACTAGCGATAAACAAATTTATAGGAAACTATGCAATGTTCCACCCTTCCACGATGCCCCTGCTACAAGTGTCGAATCAAAAGAAGTTGGAAATTTGTAGATATGCAACTTACCAGTATCTATTTTGATGATGTCTGTTATATCAAAGAACGTCTCTTTCTCAGTGTTGACACCAAATTGCACCTTTTTTTGAGCTTCCAATTGGATCTACGGGATTGGACCATCATCTCCTATTGTCACACCTCCTCAAGTTATGAATCCAACATTTGCAGGTTGCATCCTAGGATTTGCTAAAATATTCCCAACAGTCGGCCCTTGATTCTGATTCTAACATTGGTTCACATCTTGGTTAGCATTATGGTTCCAATTCTAATTCTAATTCTGCGGTGGTGGAACATTCTTTAGTTGCCATTTCGCAATTAGTTGTGGAAAATATTCAACAGTCTGATCTATGGTGGTAGAGTAGGTGCATTACCACTGAAGGTTTGGGAAATATCGATGGTAATGCCCTGATACTCTATAATTGTAGCATTGCATAGGTCCACGACCTCGTCCTCCTCCTCTACCAAAATCTCCATTCCATCCTCCTTAGAATCCTGTGCAAAATCCTCCTTGTGGATGGTACTGTGGTTGATTAATCTGTTTCTTCTAGTGATTTGACTACAGTTGAACATGCTATGGTTGAGTATACTGTGACTGAGTATACTGTGACGGTTATAGAGCGTACTGCATCTAATTGAACTAGGGATGTGGCATAGAAAACTGTGGTTGTGGTTGCGCAAAATGTGGTTGTTGTTGCGGTGGAGGCCTCTCTGCTAATCATTTCTCTTCTCCCTTCATGTAGTATGTGTCCATTGTACTTTCTTGGACCAGGTCATGTTCTCTACAATCCTTCTCTTCATGACCAACAAAGTGACAAAAATTACAGAATAAATTTGTAGGTTTCGATACTATCTTTTGGAGATATACACACTCCTCATGTTGATGTGCTTTAGTTTGAGAGATTCAAAACCATGGTAAACTGCCTTGACTTAAGATACTAGGATCACCAGACTGTAAGTAATCGTAGAAATCCAGATCATGATCCTTATGATGTCCTTCCATGCAACATAGAGTACACCATACTTCTTTATAGATGTCTTTTCCTTTTTTGATATCTTGCAATTGAATTGTCTGGTTCGCCATTTGTGATTGGATTGGATTCATTCTGACTCCAGTTTCACCCACTGGTGAAGCCTCCAGCTTCATCACGATTTTTAGAGCCTCAGTCTGTGTCACAATCTTCTACTACATTAATGTAATTCATATATGTGGTACCAATGTTGCGATGAACCATTCCTTGTTTTGTACGTCACTCATTTCGAAACTGGCTTTTTCAATCAGCGTCTTGATTCGTTGATTGAAATACCAGACCGATTTGTTTGGATATTGATTTATTTTCTTCAATTGAGTAATGTACTGTGACTTAGATTTAGGTTTACGAAATTCCTCAATCAACCTAGTCCTAATCCATGGTAGAGTCTTCTATTGATTTCTTGTCGGTACTTGTACGAGCTTCATATACCAATCTAATGCACGACCTCATAAATTTGTTGCAAGTTGTCCTTTTTTAATGTCTTCATCTTGGAATTTCTTCATAGTCCATACGGCCTCGCAGAGAAACCAATATTTCTTAGGATCCTCAGTCTCGTTCCCATGGAATCAAGGTAATTTTACATTTTCTCCCTCCATTTTGGACCTTCTTCCTGTGTTTGCTAATCCGCTACTGTTACTTTGGTGATGGCACACTAAGAATTCTTGTGATGATCTAATATTTATTCCTGAATGTGGCACGTTGAACGAAGGTGTAGGTACATTTTTTCTTTGGTTTTGTCCTTCCTAGGGATCAGGCATAGCCTGGTCATATCCTTTGTCATTGTACGGTCGCTTAGTCCCTTGTGATATTCTCTCGTATTTTTTTTGTTCTGGTCGCACTAGGACTCTCCTTAGTCCTATTCCTCTTCTCTTGTCAAAAACTCACTCCACTTTGCAAAATACCACACTCTTCCTCAACTTCCCTCACATTTTCATTGTAACTCCCATCCATCTACCCCATATCATTCCATCCAAACCTCATCTCTATAGTACCTGTAACCTTCGCATACCATATCTCTACTCATCAGAGTTCATCTTCAATATACCCTTTTCACAGATAAGTATCTTAATCCACAATTGTAAATACAATAGAAACCTACCACTTGGTTCTTGGAATAATTCCCTTTCTGCATCGCTATAGGATTTGACCGTTTCAACAACAAACTTAGTGATATATCCTTCCAAAATTTTATTCAGGGACAGTTCGACAACCCTTGATGCCCTGTTTTCTAACTCTTTCAGTTGTTGGATCTGTTCAGGGGTCCATCAATTAGGTTCACCTCCTTGTAAATTTATTTTTTGGTAGGTCAGCTATGCCAACCACTTGTACAAGATAATCAGGAACTCGATGAAGAAATATTCATGGATATCCGAATAAATATGTCTTCCTAACCACTCTTCTATTGTCAGTATGGAACTCTGGTTTTCTTCTACTGTGAATTATTGGGCCTTTAGATCGAGCCAGTCTTGAACCTTTGGTTTCGTCCGGTTCCATAACATGTCCTCTATGTTCTCACACGATGGTCCTGACAATAGAACCATTTTTTGACACACTTTAGTAAATAGGGGTTCACACTGTCAACACCCCTTTTCAAAGTGATCTCCCTAAACACATGCCCAGATAGGTTTTACCCTACCCAACAACACCTACAAAGCAAATGAGGTCTCACCCGAGATGTTTGAGGGAGAGCTATAGGAACCCCGTTTCTGTAGAGGGGAGGAGGAATTGCACACTTAATATCTCTCAGTTTCATTGTTACCCAAAGATTCAAAATAGGTATTTTATCATTTATTTACCAACATCATTATCAGATATAACATCGCACCAGTTCATTATGCAGAAAATAGATCAACATACAAGAATCCATCCATCATGTGAAGACTTGTCATCATAAGAAAATAATTAATACATTAGATCACAACAAGCATCATTCATATCACAACAATTAAGTGTAGGGAAAATAATCATAAGATCAAATATCACATCACAACAAAACACATGGGATTTCCAGAAATACTCTCACCTTATTAGCTTTCTCAGGTCAACGTACATCTCAGAAATATATCTTGAGGTCGATAACCTCAAACCAAAATAGTTCGTAAGACAGATAAAAGACAAAATTTCCTCCAAACATCAGATCTTCGATTCACTAAAAGATAATTGATTCAAAAAGATCCCAAGATTGATTCAAAGACTGACTACTTTCTACTAGATTTATAACTCTTTTTATAGGATTGCACCTTTACAAAATGGTCCACATCTAACTAAATTCCTAACTAAATCGGACCAAAAAGTAAAAAAATATAACCAAGACGACCCTTGTAGAATTCTCTGTCTTGCGCAGTATTCTTTGGTCCTTGTTTCTTCCGCACGATGTGCATCCAAACCACTTGCCAACACCTTCCTTGTTAAGAGGGGAGTGTTAAATAAATGTAACCCTGAAACATATTCTATTTTGTATCATTATTATTATTTCCCTTTAGGAGATGTTGTTCCTTAGATTAGGGATTTCATGGATGTAATTGGTCATGTAAACTCTTGAGGTAAAACCTCCATTGTAAGTCGGGTCAGTAGTACCCATAAAAGTATTATTAAAATGTAATTTTGAGTATCCCAAGGAAATTTGGCCCTGATTGGGAGGAGAAGTTGACCCTTTTGGGTTATTAGACCTCTCCCAGTATAAATAGGGGATGCACCTTTCTCATTTGTATATAGAGAGAACTCAAGCAAGTTTTCCAGATATAGGAAAAATAGTCCATCTGAAGTGAAGGAAGCTGTATAATCTTATTTCTTGGGTGTTACACTGTACTTTGTTAAATTCTATATCGATGAAGTTTTTTCGGGTTTTCTTCCCCATGAAGGTATCCTAGGATAAATATTTATTTTCCCTTTTCTTTTGTGCTTTTTGTTCTTTCAATGATCCTTTGTTTTGAAATAACATATAAGAAGAGGAAAACTTAACAAGTGTGACACAAGTCATGGTGGCACTCCTCCTTGAGTTGAAACCCATCCACATGCTAAGTATTCCTACTTTATTCTTTCATATGCATGAGGTGGTAGTGCACCCACCTTAGCGAATGTGCTCTGCATGTTAAGTTTTTGTTGATTCCCAATTGGAAAGACACATCCACCAATATTCTAAGTTAACCCACGTCATGCTTCCAACCCATGTCGTGAAGTTTCCATCATTTTCATCCCACCTATTAGGTTCTCTAGTGAGTGCATTTCCATTCCACAATTCGTTCATGATAATTATATCTCATTCCTTCTCTCATGTTTTCCTTACTTGAATATCCACTATTGAAGAGAACCCACATCGATTCTGGTAGAGCACTTATGCCCCCCTTTCATTGAAGCCTTTATTACCACTGATCCTTTGCATTACTCGGTATACTTTCCTTCTTAGGCCTCCCATTCGCCCATGAATGAGAAAATAAAATCCCAATCTAGGTTACCAATCCTACTTGGTCTCTTGGGTGAGCTCCCCTGCCAATATTGTCTTAGGTGAAGTGGATTGGATAAGTGCCTTTGGATATATACATGACATCCTCCCTCACCTCAAGTAGTTGTTGTATTTGGTAATAGTTCCAAGTCACCTAATGTGCAAGGAAATGTAATTGAAACACATGCTTACATTACAAATGAGGCTCTCTAAGAGTTCTCATGGTTCAATCATTACACATACTAAGTCGAATGGTGCATCAGTACTTAGCCAGTTTTGTCATCTATCCATTCGCTTATCTACCCCAAGTGTTGAAATTTTCGAGGGCCAATCCAACCATCTACCAAACTCATGCTAAGAAAATTTGTCACGAATAAACTACCTTTCCTTTTGTGCTTTAGTGACCTCAGATAACTCTTATGAAATAAGGAAAATACTTACACCTTCACCTTACTTCCATTGAACAATATTCTCGCAACTCAACCCTTCTTGGCTTAAATTTAATTAGGAATAATATCATAGTTGATCGAAGTTAAAGTATTCAAAATGTAAATTAAGGCTTACAGGGTGGAAGAGCTCGTCAAGAGCTTTCTGGAAATGCTTGTTTCATGGAAAAAGACCTCCATGTCCGCCCAAGTCTTTACCCATCCCACCTAGTTAGCACGCTACATGATGGTTCTTAATATGTGGAGGGTGAAAATTATATATAAGGTTGGTTAATTTTTTTTTTGAAAAGGGGTATGTCAAGGGCATATCCATTGACCCCATGGTAAACACTAAGACCCAACCCCCCTCCCCCATCGGAGTATTGTGTTATATGATTTAAACCATATGTTAAACAGCGGTGCAACCAACCTTTATCACAAGAAACCATATAAATAAACCTTATCCAAATAAATATGCCATGTGTTGAACCTTATCCATATTATAAACATATGTTAAAAACTTTGCATAACGTGTTATCAATCGCACCAAACAAAATATGTTTTAATTGTATATTATAACCTACCGCCATTCCAAAACGCAGGAAGGCGATATGCCTATGGGTTTGACCCTGAGAACTCTTCCCCGTAACCCCCGTGTTTTAAAAAAATCGCTATCATAGTGATCGATGATAAGGATTGGGCATATTTTATTAAAACATCGCAGCGGAGGTTGGGATTCCAAAATGGGCATGTGGCCCATGACCCGCGACCTAAAAACTACTTTAGAACTCTATAAAATCCATGCTCGGGGCCAAGAAGGAGACAATGGTTCCTGATCAAAAATATTAAAAGATACAGGGTTCTACACAAATCCCAAGGTAGGTACATCCATTAATGAGCACAATTCTTGAGGTAGGAATCCGTATAGTTTTATACAGTTGCAGGAAAAGGGTGATCTCAAATTGCATGCTAAATGAGGCCTTAGGAAAAGGTATTCGAGTTTATACTCATTTTTCTCGATTTTTCGAGAGGAACACAATGGTGTAGTTTGTTTCTAAGTTTGACTTATAGAACTCAAGGGTGTCCATGAAACTCATATTTTATAATATTTTGAATATTAATAAGATCATCCTTCCCATTGGAAGTGGCTCGGAGACGTAGCCCAGGAGGGGTGAACTCTGTTATCAGTTGTTGTACTCATTTTATTGTTTGCATATCTATTTTATTTTATTATGTGATTGATTTAAGTATTAAAATTTTCATCTTTTAATCCTATTTATGAGAAATTAAAATATAAATTTTACACGCAAATTAATAGTTAAAAAGGATCTTGAATATTTTACAGATCAAGTTTGGTATCAGAGTAGCTTAACCATTGCATTGTGAGTTTATGTTAACAAGATACAGGATAAAGTGAGGTGAAGGTGTAATTGAAACTTGTAATCCATAGATTGGACATGCACATCGAAGAGATAAAATGGTAGATGAAGACTACTAAGGAGAAGATGAGAAGGACTTCCGTTAGGCTTTCTATTATATGGAAGACATAGTAGAAATTTTATTTGTAGATTATCAAGAGAGGTTGGAAAATAAGAAAACAAAGAAGGAGAAAGAAAAGGATAATGCTTGGGGAAAAGGAAAAGGCCCTTATGAACCTTCTTATCCATTTTCTTCTTCCTCTTTTGAAAGATCCAATTTTTCTTCTTCAAATCCAAAGAAACAACCTGAGAAGGGTAATTCTGATTTTAATTATTTAAAAGTTGATATTAAGTTTGAATTTCCCACATATAATGGTGATCTTAATGCAGAAAAACTAGACGATTGGATCAGGAAGATTGAGGTGTATATAAGTATTTAGAAGCTTGTAGATGATAAAGCAAAGATACAACTGGCTACTTTTTGTCTTAGAGGCGCCGCACTCATTTGGTGGGAAAGTAAGACGCAAGGAGACCTCCTTAAAAAAGGTAAAATTATTTCTTCCTGGTATGAATTTACTGATGCGTGAAAAAAACAATTTCATACATTGGGCTACATACAACAAGCCATGATGGATTGTCAAAACTTAAGGCAAGGTAAAGGTCATAATGTACAAGAGTACACTCAGGAATTTAGAAAAAGAGCTTTGATTTTTGGCATACCTCTTTATACTCAGAAAAATCTTCTCAAGTTTATTGGAGGATTACATAGTTAATTGCGACATACAATACTTATGTTTAATATTACTAACCTTGACGAGGTATGTGTGAAAGATATGCACATTGAATCTAAAGGGAAAAGTGTTCATGATGTTCCTTTAGATGGATCTAGGAAAGTAAAATAGGGAAAGGAAAAAGGGAAAGGAAAACATATAGCTACCATAAATAAAGGGGATAAAAACCTTTCATGTTTGCATTGCCAAAAATATGGGCATGATGAAGAACACCATTGGAAGCTACTTCCAAAACTGAAAGTGAAGTGGTTCAAGGATTGAGAGGGGAAGAAAACAATCACTGCTATCATTGAGGACCTTGGATCAAATTCTGAGGATGAAACAAAGATAACAATCATAAGTGTGAAAGGTAAAACTATTGTTGGTAATGATTCTAACATTGTTTTGTCATGTGCTTCTACTTCTAAATATCATGTCAGGTCTAAGGATAAAAGCAATGCATTGTTTCATATAATGGTGATTACAAAAAAAACTAAAATCAACACACTCATAGATAGTGAATCCCAAGCTAATCACATTTTAGAAGTAGTTAAGAAGTTGGGATTAACAACAAAACAAGACAAGAAACCTTACCCATTAAGTTGGGTATGCAAAGATAAAATATTACAAGTAACAAAGTAATGTGATCTAAAGTTTCTAATAACATCTAATTTTGTAGATAAGGTTGAATTTGATGTGGTTCCACTATATCTATGTGGAATTGTGTTGGGTAGGCCGTACTTATATGATCAATAAGAAATATTCCATCGAAAACATAATCAATATCACTTGGTTATGTTAGATTTTTAACATTAAGCTAGCATAACATTAGGATCTTTAACTAAGAGAACAACAAGCACAGTAATCAAACACAAGAGAGAATGAACACAGTTTTTTTCCTTTGGAAAACCATAAATGGAGAAAACCCCGCAACTTCCTTAGAGATAGAATCAACACCAAAAGTGAAACCCAAAAATAGTAAGGTGATCTCCCGATAGCAGTAACCTCTTTCTTCCTTGCCCCAATATATTTCTCTTCCTCAGTTATGTGCTACAACTGAGTGTGAGTGAGTGTGTGATAAATAGAGAGGATAGCTCTCTATTTATACTAATTCCCGACTTGACTAAACCCAACTAGGGTCGAATTCACTAGGTGAGTCTAATAACCCTAGTGCCCAAGAACTGCGAGGACTTTAACCCTTAGACAATAGGAGGGTTACCCACCTTGACTTGACATGACTTGTTTACATTATAGAAACTACCGATAGGAACCTTGGGGCATGACATGACTCAAGTACATTACAAATACATCCCAGAATAAACATCGGGTTACAATACATAAGAAATACAAGTGAATACATTCCAAAGTTACAATTACATCAACACTCCCTCTTAACTAGGAAGGTATTCTCTTGACACAAATTATCAGCACAAATATTCTTCTCTGTATCATTTGGATCATCATCGATTCCTCGTCATATTCACCTTCAATTCATCTCTATCTTCAAGTCACCTTCATCTTCAATTAATCTTTACCTGGATCTGGATCATCATCACTGGATCTGGATCATCCCTAGATCTGGATCATCTCTGGAGCATCATCTTTGGATTTGGATCATCCCTCGATCTGGATCATCTCTACTATATCATCATCATTGGATCTTCATGGGTGTTATCTCATGATTATTCTCGTCACAGGAAGTTCTACAGAGCCAGCCCTTTTTCATGCTGGTTGCAAGCCTAACCTCCATGTAGGTCTTTTCCGGCACTTATGTCTGACCCTAAGTCAGAATGGCCCACCCAGCACTTATATCTAATCATGTAGGAACCAATCCTATAATCATATCATAAAGGCACACCCAGCACTCACATCTGACCATGTGGGAACACCTCCCACAACCCTGTCAGAAAGGCCCATCACTCACATTCGTCAACCAATGTCGAAAAGGCTCAGCACTTACACTCGGCTATGTGAGGAACCAATTCTCCATGCCAAAAGGCTCTACACTTACATATGAAAACCAATGTCAGAAGGGCTTAGCACTTATATTCAACCATGCAAGGAACCAATCCTTCATGTCGAAAGGGCTCTGCACTTACATCTAACAAATAATGTCAGAAGGGAATGCACTCACATCTGATCTTGTAGGAACTAATCCTACAGTCATATCAGAATGGCCCCCAGTCTTAGACTAAGCTACCTGGTAACTAACTAGGTGCCTCCATTCCAAGAATGGCATTCAACACTTAAGTCTGATCATGTAGGAACCAAACCTATAGTGACATCAAATGGATCAACACTCATATCTGACATGGAAGGAACCAATCCTATCACCATGACAGAATGGCTTAGCCCTTACATCTGACCATGGAAGGAACCAATCCTCTCACCATGTCAGAATGGCTCTGGGTCTCATCATTTCCATTTAGAGGAAACCTCGATCTGGAGAACACCAAGCTTCTCCTTGAAGTACTTGAACTTCACCCTAGCCAATGGCTTCATCAACAAATCAGCTATTTGTTCCTCTGTCACAACATACTGGAGCTTCACTGCTACCCTCTACACCAGATCCCTAATATAGTGATACTTGATCTCGATATGCTTCGACTTGTTATGGAACACTAGATTCTATGAAAACTTTACACAACTCTAGTTGTCACAATGTATACAAGTAGCATCCATTTAGAGATCAAATAAATTAGACAGTAGCTTCTGTAGCCATACTGCCTCACAACTAGCTGAACAAGATGCGACATACTCTGCTTCAGTTGTAATCAGTGCCACACAGGATTGCTTCCTACTAAACTAAGAGATCACACCTGATCCCATACTGAAGCAACACCCTGAAATGCTCTTCCTATTGATGGCACTACCTGCCCAATATGAATCAACATAACCCTCGAGGTTAATATTTTGATTCACCTCATACTTGAGCCCATAATCAATTATACCCCTCAGGTACCTCAAAATATGCTTTGTAGTAATCAAGTGAACATGTGTTCGATCTATCAAGAACTGTCTCAAGGTGTTGACAGCAAAGCAAATGTCTGGTCTCGTGTTCATTAGGTACATTAAGGACCCAATCATCTGACAATACATCGTGGCATCAACCATCTCTGATGAAGCATCACTCAATAGCTTCAGGTTCAATGCCATAGGTGTGGTCATGGCCTTGCAGTCCATCATCCCAAACCTCTTAAGGATCTCTACTGCATACTTCCTTTGTCCGAGGGAGATTTCATCCACATTTTTCCACACCTCCATGCGTAGAAAATTGTGCATCATTCCCAAGTCCTTCATTTCAAACTCGGCAGCAAGCTTCCTCTTCGTATCATCAATCAACCCATCCATACCTGTTACAAACAGATCATCTACATACAGTAGGAGCATCACTAGGTTTCCATCTTCAACCTTGTAGTAAAGGTTGGAATCTTCTTTACTCTTGGTAAAGCCCAAACTGGATAGAAAGCTATCAATTCTATCGTACCAAGTCCTAGGTGCCTGTTTTAAACCATACAAGCCTTTCTTCAATATGCACACATGAGACTCCCTGTCATGTGTCTCAAAACCAAGTGGTTGTTCTACATACACTTCCTCTTCCACTACACCATTCAAGAAAGCAGTCTTGACATCCATTTGGTGTGTCTTCCATTTCATCACTGCATCCAGAGCAAGTACTAATATGACGAAAGTGTATCTGGCTATAGGTGCAAAGGTTTCTTCATAATCTATTCCTTCTTTCTATGAGAAACCACGAGCCACAAACTTTCCTTATATTGATCTATGCTACCATCTGCAGCATGCTTGATCTTGTAGATCCATTTGGAAGTTACAACCGACTTCCCTTCTGGTATTGGGACAACATCCCAAACATCGTTCTTCATGATCAATTGATAGTATTTGATCATAGCATCCTTCCATTCTTTCCGTTCTGTCGCTTCTTCATAATTGGAAGGTTCTTCATTGATAATGTCACATAGTAAAGCTACATATCCAAAGCAGGATTTGGTTCTCTTTCTTTCTCTGTGATTCTCTTCTGGAGCCCCATATCTTTCCGCACCTTGGGTAATTTGTCGTACCCAATAAGGTTTCCTCTTGTGAGGATTCTTCTCTTGAGGCGGATCTACAGGTCTTTGTGGTTCTTCAAATTCTTGATCTTCTTCTTGAATTTCTTCGTTCATGGTTGTATCATGAATTATGGGTGCTTCTGCTTCTTCAGGATCTTCAGTAGGTCTTTTTTTGGATTTGTTGTAAGTTGTGTCTTCGTCAAATGAGACATCCCTACTGATGTTGATCTTCTTCAATCCTGGAAAGTATATTCTGTAAGCCTTCAAGCTTTTAGAGTATCCCACAAATATACCCTTCTTTCCTGAAGGATCTAGTTTTGTTCTCTTCTCTTTTGGAATGTGTATGTACACTAGACAACCAAATATTCTGAGATGGATGAGTTCAAGTTTCTTGCTGGAAAATACTTCTTCAGGTGTCTTGTTCTCCAATACTCTGTGTGGAGTATGGTTCTGTACATACACCTCTGTTCTAGAAGCTTTTTCCCATAGATGCATGGGAAGATCCTGATCATGAAGCATTGCTCTTGCAGCTTCCATGATAGTTATATTCTTCCTTTCTGCAACCCCATTCTGTTGTGGATTATATGGAGTGGATAACTCCCTCTTAATCCATGATTCTTTTCATAAGTCTATGAATTCATTTGATGTGAATTCTCTGCCATTATCTGATCAAAAGGTCTTGATCTTCTTTTCTGTGTGGTTCTCAGTCAAGGCTTTGAATTCCCTGAACTTGCTGAAAACTTTGTCTTTGTTCTTCATGAAGTAAATCCATGTCTTCTTAGAAAAGTCATCAATGAAAGAAACATAGTATACATACCCACTTAGTGAACTTGATGACATTGGTTTGCATACATCGCAGTGGATGATTTACAAGATTCCTTTTTCCTTGCTCTCTCTACTTGGAAATGTCTTCTTTGTATTCTTTCCTTTCACACATCCTTTGTAGACCCCTTCATGTTTTGCTTGAATTTCTGGAATACCTTTAATAGCTTTTCTTGCAAGTGGTAGTGCTCTATAATGCACATGTGCAATCCTTCTATGCCAAAGTTCATTTGGCTCTATTGTGCCATGGACCAAATCTTGTTCTGGATGGCCCTTCAATTTGAATAAACCTCCTTCTTGTTCTCCAATCACTATTGCATAGTTAATAGTATTTCCTCTTGACCACATGAGGACTTGGCCATCTACAAATGCAACCCTCATGCCTATATGGATAGAATATTCTTATTTAGTCCTGGTACAAACAAGACATCCTTCATCTTCATACACTTTCTAGAGTCTAGCTTGTAAGAGGATTCACCACTACCTTTTATGGGATATTGGTAGTCATCCCCAAGTTTCACCATATGGGGTGAATTATGTTCGTATATTTTCTCAAATTATTCCTTGAAACCTGTCATGTGTTTGGAATCCCCACTGTCAATAAGCCAATATTTTCTTCCATGAGTGTCAATTCCTGTGAGAGCGGAGATCAGAAAATATTCATCTTCACTTGAAGAGTCTTCACTTTCTTGTTTTAATCTCTTCCTGGGAGGATCATCATCCTCAACAGTGTGAGCATGATGTCTTCTTTTGGAGTTCTTCTTCTTCTTGGATTCATTCTTATTCATGGGACAATTTCTAGCAAAGTGTCATATTTCATCGCATGTATAACATCTGAGTTTGGATGGATCCCTTCTTAGAAGATTTTTTTTTGATGAGAATGCTTACCTTGATGATCATGATTTTCCCTTCTTCCTTTCCCGGAGTGTACTGTGAGAGCTTGATCTTCACTTCCCATCTTTTCTTCTTGAGCTGCTATCCGAGATTCTTCTTGTGAACATTCTTCCCACAGATTACTGAACTTGACTAACTTCTTCATAGCACAGATTCCTTGGATGAAATAATCGCATGACCTAGGGAGGCCATTCAAGGTTGTCATCACAATTTCTGCATTCTCCACTTCTTCATCTACTATTTCCAGATGTTCTTTGATCTGGGAGACTCTTGTGAAGTATGACTAGATGGCCTCCTCATTCTGGATCTTGACATTCTTCAATTGGTTCCTTAGATTCATCTTTCGATTGATGTTCTTCCCTTCAAACAATTTGGTTAGGGCATCAAACATGGATTTAGGTGTCTTGAGGGAGGACACCTATGGTATGAGGTGATCCTTGATAGAATCAGAAATGATCCTCTTTTCCATAACCAACTTCTTCTTATGTAAGTCCTTGGCCTCATCTTCCTCTAGAACTGGAACCTCCTCATGGATGTAGGAGTCCAACTCATTTTCTTCCAGGAACTAGGAGATCCTATACTTCTAGGATTAGAAGTTATCATCTCCCTCAAGATTTTCATCAATATTGGTATGATGAGACATCTTAAATGAGAACCTCAAATGGATGTACAAAATATTTAGATATTACTAGGTAAAGATGTCAGATCTGAACTTGGAGCTGAAATCCTGGAGTGCCGGTTGAGGAGAAGATTAGGGTTTTGATTTTCTGGAGTTCTGTCCAACCAAATTCTTTGAAATTGATACCTAAATTTGATTTTGGGGAGGAGATCAATACAGGCTTGGGCTCACTGAAAAATTCTACTTCTGTGAAAATCCCTAATTTCCAGCAGTAATGTCGGTTCCAAAATTGAAAAACATCAGAATTGGATTCTACTTCGACAGAAAGATGCTCCCTAGGGAGGAAAGTTATTACACCCTAGTTTTTCTGAAAAACTGTGGAGAGAGATCCACAAAATAGGAATCCCTAGTTCCCGCAGCTGCACAATGTCTTATTCTCAGGTTAGCTCTGATACCATGTTAGATTTTTAACATTAAGCTAGCATAACATTAGGATCTTTAACTGAGAGAACAACAAGCACAGCAATCAAACACAAGAGACAATGAACAAAGTGTTTTTCCTTAGGGAAACCATAAATGGAGAAAACCCCGCAACTTCCTTAGAGATAGAATCAACACCAAAATTGAAACCCAAAAATAGTAAGATGATCTCCTGATAGTAGTAACCTCTTTCTTCCTTGCCCCAGTGTCTTTCTCCTCCTCAGCTATGCGCTACAACTGAGTGTGAGTGAGTGTGTGATAAATAGAGAGGCTATCTCTCTATTTATACTAATTCCTGACTTGACTAAACCCAACTAGGGCCGAATTCACTAGGTGACTCTAATAGCCCTAGTGCCCCGGAACTGCAGGGACTTTAACCCTTAGACAATATTATGGTTACCCACCTTGACTTGACATGACTTGTTTACATTATAGAAACTCCCAGTAGGAACCTGGGGGCATTAAATGACTCAAGTACATTACAAATACATCACGTAATAAACATTGGGTTATAATACATAAGAAATACAAGTGAATACATTCTGAAGTTACAATTACATCAACAGTTTAAAGAGGTAATTGAGCACATAGTGCATTCACATTCATTTAAAAATGACAAACCATTGGGAACTACACAACAATTAAAAAGGGTTGTTAATGCAAGTCGGAATTTGGCACTTATGTCTATGCAATGTAAGGAGAAAAAGAATCCTAAGCATGAAAAGGAAGTGGCATTTCACTACAATGCACCTCTTATGGTTGATAGTGTTTCTATGGTAAAAAAACAACATGATATGCATACGATCTCTTTTAAATGTTGAATGTTGATATTCAGCTTATTACTGATCAACAATATATGGTTTGTTCCTACAATATTGAATGAAGATTTTGTGGAAAAAAGGGATTAATGTACTTAACCATGTGAGTGCAATGTTGATTGTTGTTATGTTGAGTCAAATATAAAAGTTTCAGGAAGAATAGATAGGTGATACAAGACAAGTGAGAAGAACATGTCCTCACTTGAATTTTGTATGACTCTGGCTTTTGGTGGTCCAAAAGCTTCCTAGTGGGAAGGTTTGTTCCAGGAGGATCATCTCATAGTTGGTTGAACTTAAAGTATTGAAAATGTAAATTAAATCTTATAGAGTGGAAGATCTTGTCAAGAGATTTTTGGTGATGCTTGTTTCATGGAAAAATACCTCCATGTCCGCACAAGTATTTACCCATACCCCCTAGCTAGCATGCCACACGATGATTCTTAATATGTGGAGGGTGCAAATTATATATAAGGTTGGTTAAATAAATTTTTTGAAAAGGGGGGAGGTTGATGGCATTGCCCTCGAACCCATGGTCAACATCGAGACCCCCCATTAGAGTCTTGTGTTATATTCCTTAAACCATATGTTAAACAATGTTGGAACCAACCTTTATCATAACAAACCATATCAATAAGCCTTATCCAAATCAACATGCCATGTGTTGAACCTTATCCATTTTATAACCATATGCTAAAATCTTTGCATAACATGCTATCAATTGCACAAAACAAAACATGTTTTAACCATATATTATAACATGCCACCACTCCTAAACGTGGGAAGGGAAGAGGCCCACGGGTTTGACCCCAGAAACTTTGCCTCGTACCCTATATTAACCAACGCACTATTACATTGATCCATGATAAGGATTAAGAATATTTTTTAAAAAGTTAGCAGTAGAGGATGGGCTTCCAAAATGGGTGTGTGGCCCATGATTTGTGACCCAAAAATTATTTTAAAACTCCATAAATATGATGGTCAGGGCAGAGAAGGGGACAGTGGTTCATAAACCAAACCCAGGCATAGATCCCAAGATAGGGATCAACACAGATCCCTAGGAAGTTACATCCATTAATGGGCATCATTCCCAAGGAAAGAATCTGTATAATTGTAGGAAGAGGGTGTTCTCTAATTACGTGCCAGAGGAGGCCTTAATAAAAGGTATTAGAGTTTATACTCATTTTTCTCAATTTTTTGAGAGCAATGCAATGGTGCAGTCTATTTCTGAGTTTGAATGACAGAACTTAGAGGTTTCCATGAAACTCCTATTATGTAAGCTTTTGAAGACTAATAAGATCGCCCTTCCCATTGGAAGAGGCCCGAAGAAGTAGCCCGAGAAGGGTGTATTCTGTGATCAACTGTTGTCTTCATTATATGGTTTTAATATCTCTTTTATTTGATTATGTGATTTTTTTAAGCATTAAAATTTTAATCTTTTAATCATGTTTATGATTAATTAACATAGAAATTTCACATGAAAATTAATGGCTAGTAAAAATCTTGAATATTTTCATATTAGTAATAGTTGCAAGTCACCTAATATGCAATAAAATGCAATTGCAACCACATGCTTACATTACAAATGAGGCTCCCTACGATTCCTCATTGTTTAGTCATTTCACCTACTAAGTCTAATGGTGCATCAATATTTAGCTAGTTTTTCATCTATCCATCCACTTATCTACCCCAAGTGTTGAACTCATTGAGTGCTAATCCAACCATCTTCCCAACTCATGCTAAGAAACTTTGGCATGCATAAATTGACTTTCCTTCTATGCTTTAGTGGCCTCAGATGTCTCTTCTGAAATAAGGAAAATACTTACACCTTCACATTACTTCCATTGAACAGTTTTCTCACAACTCAACCCTTTTTGGCTTAAATTTTACTAGGAATCCTTTCAAGGTGCCTACAAATTCACTTCTAGGGCCAAAGGTAGTCAACCAAGTTGCTCATGCTTCAACCAAGACTAAATGAAAAGTAGTACCCAAGGACACCACATCCAAGCACACTACTTTTAGGACACTCATTCAAGTTGGGCTCACTACTTAAGTACTTGAATTCCATCTCTTCTCTCAAATAATTGTCTTCCGAATTTTCCAACCGAGATGGTGTTGGATTGGATCTCATGATCTCTAAATACAAATTACACATATCTTATGCATGATTCAATAGGTGATCCACACCTCCCACTACTACATTTGTCTAATATTATTTCATGCTAGTTTCTTTTGAAGTCGTTTCCTCCTCTTCCCACTGCTACCTCCTCCTGACCCTTCATTCTGCCCCTATGCTCATCGAAATAAAAGATGGGAGAGTCTTGACACTACCCTCATGGTTTGGTGATTTCACCACTGCAAGTGTCTTAATTTTCCACTCGTGGTGACATAACAAGGTGTTCAAGGCAGGACCAACCTCCTCGATCTTCCACTCAATTGAATCGCCATGCTCTAAGAGAGAATAAGCTTCTAAGTGACATAAGGTTGCGTCTACCTTACTGAAGATACAACCCATTCCATTCAACTTAACATACATCAGTTGGTTATTTGAAATTCCAATGGATTATGCAAAAAAATACATGATCTCCATAGCATCACGTTATTTGGATTTTGCAGTTTTACCCTCACTACATCTTGCCATCGTATATACTGAAGGTTCTTTCCTCACCTCAACTTCCTTTTCCACTTCCACAAAACTTACAACCTTCTAAACATCTTGTTGGGACAATGCTCCACCATTTTCCCTAGCCTCAATACTTTATAAGTCTTCTTGTCCTTGAATGTATCCTGGATCCATGAGTGTGTTCATCTTTCTAACCATTGCCACAACTATGGGTGCAATATTTACCTTTCCTTTTCGTCGTCGTTCTTGGTTTCTCAAAAGGTGTGAGAATTTTGTTTTCTTCACCACCAACCTTTCTAGAAACTCCAATGATATCAAAATTTTCTACAAATAATCAACTTTCTCATCCATGCTAGAGGTTCTTCTTCCAAAACAGATGGTTCCTTTACCTAAATCTATCACTTGATGATGCCCTACAGCATCACCCAGTCCATTCATAGGAATCCCATTCATCTCATACCACCTCTTGGAGGATGACTTGGGTGGATTCTCTAACTTTTCTTTCATCCTTGTGGACACATCCCAAGTATAGATATTACCCACGAACACAAACCTATTCTTGCAAGGAATATTCCATACTTCAACTTCCAATTGTGCTTTGCAAACCAATTCTACAACTGTCTTCACTATTGAATTTACCACCTTAACCA
The DNA here is from genome assembly GCA_001517045.1 of Pseudotsuga menziesii. Classification (NCBI taxonomy): domain Eukaryota; kingdom Viridiplantae; phylum Streptophyta; class Pinopsida; order Pinales; family Pinaceae; genus Pseudotsuga; species Pseudotsuga menziesii. The sequence goes on from LPNX011137751.1 coordinate 54,039, forward strand.
TGGACTCACTTTCAGCCTTACCTTGAACAAACGTTGTAGTCCTTTATCTCACCAATATGTGGGTGGTCTTGGTAGCACTCACTACAACTCCCTTCATCCCACTTGCAATCATGTTTACAAAGTCAATCCCATCTTGAACTTCATCTTGTACTTTGTCTAATTCTTAACCTAAATCTACTATCAATGATTTGATCACATCCTAAACTTCTTTGAAGGTACTTTCACATAGATCACACCCATAGCTACATGATTCTCCCTGGTTGGCTTCCTTTGTACTACCTTAAAATGCACCTCATACCTCTCCTTTGTTAAAAAGGACTTTGTGAATTAGTTTTTATCATAAGGGACAAATCCTTGACCCTTCAAATTCCATTTCTGTAATCGAACTCATCCTCACTTGGGAGTCATTGACTACATTGGGTGACCCTACACAATTGAATTATCCTAATTGGTCTCTTGGGTGAGTTCCCATGCCAATATTGTCTTAGGTGAAGTACATTGGATAAGTTCCTATGGACATATCCATGAAATCCTCCCCCACATCAAGTAGTTTTCGTCCTCAATAACATTTCCAAGTCATTTTCTATGCAAGGAAATGCAATTTCAACCATATGCTTCCATTACAAATGAGGCTCCATAAGAGTCCTCATGGTTCATTCATTGCACCTACTAATTCTAATGGTGATTCAGTATTTAGTAAGTTATGTCATGTATCCATCCTCTTATCTACCCCAAGTGTTGAACTATTCGATGTCCAATCCAACCATATTCCAAAATCGTGGTAATGAAATTTGTCATGCAAAAAATTCCTTCCCTTCTATGCTTTAGTGGCCTCACATAACACTTCAACAAAAAGGAAAATTATTATACCTTTGCCTTACTTCCATTGAATAGTCTCTTGCAACTCAACCCTTCTTAGCTTAAATTTTCATAGGCATCCTTTCAAGGTGCCTACAGATTCACTGCTTGCAACAAAGGTAGTCAATAAATATTCTCATTCTTTAACCAAGAGTAAATGAAAAGTGGTGCCCAAGGAAACCACCTTCAAGCATGTTGATTTTAGGACACTCATGCAAGTCAATCTCACTACTTAAGTACTTGAGTGCCATCTATGCTTTTGAAGAACTTCCTTCCATGTTTTCCAATAAAGATGTAAATGGATTGGATCCCATGATACCTAAATCCAAATTACACATATCTTTTGCATGGCTGATGAGGTGCTCCACACCTCCCACAACTACATTTGTCCAAGATTCTTGAAAGTTAGTTTCTTTTGAAGTCATTTCCTCCTTATCCACCCACTGCTACCTCATCTTGGCCCTTCATTTTTCCCCTCTACTCATCCCAACAAAAGGTGGGAGAGTATTGACACTACCCTCATGGTTTGATGAGATTGCCACTTCAAGGCTCTCAATTTTCCACTCATTGTGCCATCACAAGGAGTTCCATGTGGTTCCACTCTCCTCGCCACCCACTGCTACCTCATCCTGGCCCTTCATTTTTCCTCTCTACTCATCCCAACAAAAGGTGGGAGAGTATTGACACTACCCTCATGGTTTGGTGAGATAGCCACTTCAAGGCTCTCAATTTTCCACTCATTGTGCCATCACAAGGAGTTCCATGTGGTTCCACTCTCCTCGAACATCCACTTAATTGACTTTCCATGCTCTAAGAAAGACTTAGCTTCTAAGTGACATAGAGTTATGTTTTCCTTACTCGAGATGTAACCCATTCCCTTGAACTTCACATATGTTAGTTGGTTCTCTGAAATTCCAATGGTTTATGCAAAAAAGTACACCATCTTTGTAGCATTTCGTTTTGGGAGTTTTCACTTCTACCCTCACTATAGCCTTCCGTCATATCTATTGAAGTTTCTTTCCTCACTTAGACTGCTTTTTCCACTTCCACAAAACTTCTAACCTTCTAAGCATCTTGTTGGGAAAATTCTCCAACATTTTTCCCAACCTCAAGTATTCATAAGTATTATTTTAATTGACTTCATAATGGATCCTAGAGTTTATTCACCTTTCCAACCACTACTATAACTATGGGTGCAAGATCTATCTTCCCTTTCCATTGTCGCTCTTGGTTTCTCAGAAGGTGCAAGAATTTAGTATTCTTCATGACTAACCTTTCTAGAAAATCCAATGATATAAACCTTCACCCCAAATAATCAACTTTCTCATCCATGCTGGAGGTCCTTCTTGCAAAATAGATGGTTTCTTTTACCAAACCTATCGCTTGATGTTTCCCTGCAACATGACCTAGTCCATCCATAGGAATACTAGTCATCTCATCCCATCTCATGGAGAATGACTTGGGTGGATTCTCAAACTTTTTCTTCTTCATCATGGACACATCCCACGAATTACATAGGAACACGGTCCTATTCTTGTAAGGAACATTCCATACTTAGACATAAAATGGTGCTAATTTGTGAACCAATCCTACAACTATATTTACTTCTGAATCTAAAATATTAACCATGGACTCACTTTTAGCCTTACCTTGAAGAAAAATTGTAGTCCTTTGGCTCACCAAGCTATGAATGATGTCAGTGTCACTCACTACAACTCCCTGCATCCCACTTGCTATCATTTTCATAATTTCAATCCCATGTTGAACTTCATATTGCACTTTTTCTAATTCTTCACCTTAACCTACTATCAAGGCTTCAATCACATCCTCAACTTCTTTTGAAGTTCCTTCCACATGGGTCACACCCCTAGATACAAGCTTCTTTCTGGTTGTCTTCCTTTGTATTTACTCCAAATGCACCTCCTACCTCTCCTTCATTAGAAACATATTTGTGAAGAAGTATTTATCACAATGAGTACTACCCAATTCTCTGATTCCTTCAAATTCTAGTTTAGAATCGAACTCGTCATCACTGCGGATTTGTCCACTACACTAGGAGACCCTACCAAAAACAAATTACCAAGCCTACTTCGTCTCTTGGGAGAGCTCCCATGCAAATCTTGTCTTAGGTCAAGTGGGTTGGATAATTTCCTCTCGACATGGCCATGACATCCTCCCCCACCTCAAGTAGTGGTCGTCCTCGATAACATTTCCAAGTCACCTATTGTGCAAGGAAATGTAACTACAACCACATGCTTCCATTGCAATCTAGGATCCATAAGAGTCCTCATGGTTAACTCATTGCACCTACTAAGTATGATGGTGCATCAATACTTATCCATTTTTGTCATTTATCCATTGCTTATCTACCCCAAGTGTTGAACTAGTCGAGGGCTAATCCAACCATCTACCCAATTCATGGTAGAAAAATTTGTCATGCATAAACATCCTTTCCTTCTGCGCTTTAGTGGCCTTATGTAACTCTTCTGAAACAAGGAAAAGTATTACACATTCACCTTACTTATATTGAATAGTTTCTTGCAACTCAACCCTTGTTGGCTTAAATTTTCCTAGGCATCCTTTCAAGGTTCTTGTGGATTCACTACTTCCACAAAAGGTAGTGAGCCAAGATGCTCATGCTTTAGCCAAGTCTAAATGAAAAGCAATTCCCAAGGAAACCACCTTCAAGCACACTGCTTTTAGGACACTCATCCAAGTTGATATCATGACTCAAGTAATTGAGTTCCATCTGTGCTCGTGAAGAATTGTCTTCCAACATTTCCAACCAATATGGTGTTAGATTGGAGCCCATGATCCTGAAAGGAAAATTACACATATTTTTTGTATGGTTCATGAGGTGATCGACACCTCCCACTACTACGTTCGTCTAATATTCTTGCATTTTAGTTTCCTTTGAAGTAATTTCCTCCTTTCTTTCTCATTGCTACCTCCTCCTTGCCCTTCATTTTACCCCTCTTCTCATCGCAACAGGAGGTGGGAGAGTCTTGAAACTACCTTGGTGAGCTCACCACTTCAAGTCTTTCATTTTTCTAATTGGTGTGCCACCGCAAGGAGTTCAAGGTGTTTCCACCCTCCTCAAATTTCCACTCAATTGACTCACCATGCTCTAAGAAATTATTAGCTTCTAAGTGACATAGGGTTGTGTCTACCTTAGGCTGCAACCCATGCCCTTCAATTTCATAGATGTTAATTGGTTCTCTAAAATGGAAATGGACTGTGAAAAAAATTACATGATCTCCATAGCATCATGTTCTGGGGAGTTTTCACTTCTATCCTCACTACAACCTTCCATCCTATCTACCTAAGGTTCTTTCCTCACCTCGACTACCTTTTCCACTTCCACAAAAATTCCAACCTTTTAATCATCTTGTTGGGCCAATGATCCACCATTTTTCCTAGCCTCAATACTTCATAATTCTTCTTTTCCTTAACAACATCCTTGCTCCCTAACTGTATTCACATTTCGAGCCACTGCTACAATTATGGGTGAAAGATCTATCTTACTTTTCTATCATCGCTCTTGATTTCCCAAAAGGTGCAATAATTTGGTTTCCTTCACCACTAACCTTTCTATAAAATCCAATGATATCAATCTTTTGCTAAATAATCAACTTTATCGTTCATGATAGAGGCCCTTCTTCCAAAATAGACGGTTCCTTTTCTTGAAACTATCACTTGATGTCTTGCAACATCACCCAGTACATTTGTACGCATCCTGGTCATCCCACCCCACCTCATGGAGGATGACTTGGGTGGATGCTCTACCATTTTTTTCATCGTCTTGGACACATCCCAAGTATTGGTTTACCCAAGAACATCGACCTACTCTTGCAAGGAACATTCCATACCTCAACTTCCAATGGTACTTTGCAAACCAATCCTACAAATCTCTTCACTATTGGATATAACACCTTAACCATGAACTAAATTTCAGCCTTACCTTGAATAAACATTGTAGTCATTTGAATCACCAAGATGTGGGTAGTTTCAGTGTCACTCATTGTGGCTCCCTTCATCCCACTAGAAATAAATTTCATAAAGTCAAGCTCATGTTGAACTTCATATTACACTCTTTCTTATTCTTCACCCTAACCTACTATTAAGGATTATATCACATCCTCAAATTATCTTGGAATAGCTCCCATGATAATCTTGTCTTAGGTGAATTGGGTTGGATAAGTGCCTATGGACATAGCCATTACATCCTCCCCCACCTCAAGTAGTTTTCATCCTCAGTAACATTTCAAAGTCACCTACTGTGCATGGAAATTAAAATACAACCACATGCTTCCAATGCAACCAGGGATCTCTAGGAGTCTTGATGGGTTATTCATTGCACCTACAAAGTCTAATGGTGAATCAATACTTAGCAATTTTTTTCATGTCTCAATCCGATTATCTACCTCAAGTGTTGAACTGGTCGAGCGTCAGTCTGATCATATTCCCAACTAATGGTAACAAAATTTTCAATGCCTAAACCACCTTTCCTTCTTCCCTTTAGTGGACTCACATAACTCTTCTGAAACAAGTAAAAATCTTACAGCTTTTCCTTCCTTCCATTGAATAGTCTCTTGCAACTCAACCCTTGTTGGTTTAAATTTTCCTATGCATCCTTTCAAGGATCCTATAGATTCACTGCTTGCACCAAAGGTAGTGATCCAAGTTTCTCATGCTTCAACCAAGACTGAATGAAAAGTGGTTCCCAAGGATACCACCTCCAAGCACGGTGATATTAATACACTCATGAAAGTCGAGCTCATTACTCATGTACTTGAGTTCCATCTTTTCTCTTGAAGAATTGTCTTCCAAATTATCCAACCAACATGGTGTTGTAATGGATCCCATAATCTTGAAATCTAAATTATGCATATCTTATGCATGGTTCATGAGGTGATCCACACCTTCCACTACTACATTCATCCAATATTCTTGCATTTTAGTTTCTTTTGAAGTCATTTCTTACTCCTCTACCCACTACGACCTCCTCCTAGACCTTCAGGTTTCCCTTATGGTAATCTCAACAAAAGGTGGGAGATTCTTGACACTACATCATGGTTTGGTGAGCTCACCACTTCAAGTCTCTTATTTTTCCACTCACTATGCCATTGCATGGAGTTCAAGGTGGTTCCACCCTCCTCTAAATTCCACTCAACTAACTCACCATGCTCTAATAAAGACTTATATTTTATGTGACATAGGCTTGTGTATGCCTCGATAAATATACAACCCATTCCCTTAAACTTCACATACATCAATTGGTGCTCTCAAATTCCAATGGATTACACAAAAAAGTACATGATCTCCATAGTATCACGTTCTGGGGAGTTTTCACATCTACCCTCACTACAACCTCTCATTGTATCTACCAAAGGTGATTTCCTCACCTCGATTTCCTTTTCTACTTCCACAAAAGTTTCAACCTTATAAGCATCTTGTTGGGCCAATGCTCCACCATTTTTCCCATCCTCAATACTTCGTAAATATTCTTGTCTTTGATTACATATTGGCTCTTTGAGTGTATTCAAATTTCCAACCACTGCTACAACTATGTGTTCAAGAGCTATCTTGCATTGTTGTCATTGCTCTTGGTTTCTCAAAAGGTGTAATACATTTATTTTCTTAACCACCTACCTTTATAGAAAATCCAATGATATCAACCTTTGCGCCAAATAATCAACTTTCTCATCCAATCTGGAGGTCCTTATTCAGAAACAAATGGTTCTTTTGCATGAACCTATCACTTGATGTTGTCTTACAACATCACCTAGTCCATATGTAGGAATCCTATGTTGATGTAATTGTAACTTCATAATGTATTCACTTGTATATCTTATGTATTGTACCCCGATGTTTATTCGGGGAAGTGTTTGTAATGTAATTGAGTCATGTTAGGTATCGATGTTCCGATCGAGAGTTTCTATAATGTAAACAAATCATGTCAAGTCATTGTGGGTAACCCTCATATTGGTCAAGGGTTAAAGTCCCCACAATTGTGGGGCCCTAGGGTTATTAGACTATCCTATAGAAGTCAACCCTAGGTGAGTTATTGTAAGTTGGGGTAATAGTCCCGACCATTGTGTTAAGGATAACCCTCCTTGATGGTCGGAGGGGAAAAGTCCCCACAAGTTGTGGGGCACTAGGGTTATTAGACACTCCTAGAGATGTTGGCTCTTGTAAGTAATTGTTAAGTGAGGCCAAAATGTTGGATTGGGCTTCAAGTGAACGAAAGAATATAAATAGAGAGTGAGCCTCTCTATTTATCACACACAGACTCACTCATTGGGGTGCATGAGTGAGAGAGAAGTTGTCGGGATCAGAGAGAGAGACTATTGTTGTCGGGAGATCATATTTATGTTTTCAAGTTTTAATTTTGGTTTTGATTCTATCCTCGAGGAAGTTGTGGGGTTTTATCCTTTATGGTTTCCTTAAGGAAAATTCTTTGTGTCTCTTGTCTCTTGTGTTTTATTTCTATGCATGTTATTCTTTCAGATAAGATCCTAAGATCATAATGCTAGCTTGCATGATAAAAATATAACATGGTATCAGAGATAACCTAAGAAGAAGACATTGTGTAGCTACAGAAGCTAGGGATTCTTACTTTTTGGGTCTCTCTCAATAATCCATCAGCAAAAGTATGCTAGGCTAACTCTCCATTGAAGGGCACATCTTTCTGTTGAAGCGGAATTCGATTCCAAGCATTTTCAGTTTTTGGTGCGGGAAATTAGGGCTTCTTATAGAAGAGGAATTTTTGAGTGAGCCCAACATAGGATTTCTCTCCTCATCAAAATCGAAGTTTAGAGACCTGGTTCAAGATTTTTGGTTGGGTGAAACTAAAGGAAAGTCAAACCCTAGTTTGACCTCAAGCTTAAAAAACCCTAAAATACTAAAACTGATAAGTTTTGGTACATTCGCTATATATCAGGATTGGAGAAGGCTCAGGAGAAATAAATTTCATAGGATGAAGATAAAATTTGGATTTACACTATGTCCAAAATTCATCTTCATATTCGCTATATTCTGGGAGATATGATCCCTCCAAGTTAGGGTTCCATCCTCTTCTAGGATTCATCCCTAAACAAGACACCTGGGGAAAATTGCTATATCTTGGGATAAAAAGGTCCAAATGAAATTTATGAAGATGTTCCAGAAATGGAACGGAATGTACTTTCTGTGGTTTGAGTTTTAGACCCAAAAGATGAAACAGTGACATGTGGAAGTCCATACAACTTTGTTGTTCTGAACAGTCTTGTAACAGGTCACCCTGGGAAAATGATCATAAGTCCCAATTGGTGAAACCAATTCTGATGAAACCTATGGTGTTGGAATATATATAGGAAATTCTAAATCAGTGCATTGTTTCAGAGATACCATAGAAATATTATCAGGCATTTCTGCAGAAGAAATTGGAAAACTAGGGCTTCCTATTCTGGGAGCTTCCCTCCATTGTTTTCATAAAAGGAGTACATTGGATAGATTGAACTGAATAGATATATATTTCTATCCTATCATATATGAAATATTCCAAGTTTTGAAAATTAGGGTTTCTCTGACAAACCCTAGATCAGCTAGCTACAGAACCAGGATGGACACCTCAAATCTGTAAGATCTAATCTTTTGCTATTTTCATTTGAGGTTCTCATTTCAAAGTGATCTATCACATCAGCTTGATGATAAGATTGTTGAAGTTGAAAAATTCCAAGCATGGAATTATATGATCTCTCCGAAGAAAATGAATTAGACACCTACATAAGAAGAGAGGTTCCAGTTCTAGAGGGTGATGAGGCTCAAAGCCTTACACAAGAAGAACTTGGTCAAGGACAAGAAGATCATTGTTGATTCAATCATGGATCACCTTGTACCACAAGTGTCTTCCCTAAATATATCAAATATGTTTGATTCCTTGACTAAGATATTTGAAGGGAAGAACATAAATCAGAATATGACCTTAAGAAACCGGCTGAAGAATGTGAAGATCCAGAAGGCAGAGACCATACAGTCATACTTTACAAGGATCTCTCAAATCAAAGAACAACTTGTAGTAGTAGAATAAGAAGTGGAGAATGCAGAAGTCGTGATAGCCACCTTGAATGGCCTCCCAGGATCATGGGATTCATTCATGCGAGGAATATGTGCTAGAAGGAAGTGATTACTTTCAGCAGACTCTGGGAAGAGCACACACAAGAAGAAAAATCTTGACTCATAATAAGAGAAGAGAAGATGGGAGAAACTGAAGATCAAGCTCTCACCATCCAAAGAATATCCCTCAAGCGACGAGGAATACGAAGGAATCAAATCTTGAAGAACCTCTTATCCATCTTAGCATTTGGATAAGAAATGATGCTATTATGAATGAGGAATATGATAAAGCTGAAGGCTCAAGAATGAGTCTACCCACAAAACAAATAAAGATAAGTTTTCAATTATCATTTCATGATATTGTTTTGTTATGCATTTGCTTATATTCAATTAATGTATTATGCATGATAAAATATTTGTATTAATTACAGTATACTACTAATATGCATGTGATGGGTAAGTATCTCATGGTGCTATACAACTCTCCATTGCTACTTATCTATAATGAAACCTATTTGTTGACATATTGGATTAGTGTACAATCTCAATGTTGTCCTGGTGGAGATGGAAGGAATCTAGAAAAGTTTCTGTGAGATATGGATGAATGTTGTATTGGATAAAATAGTTGCATGATCATATATGTATGCATAAGAGTTTTCCATTATGAATATTTCTTATGAAATGTTTCTAACCATACAACTAATGCATTTAACTTGTAGGAAAGATCGCATACATAATCGCCTACAAGCAAAGAAGGATGAGACTTGTTTCGAAGAAAAAGTGACGACAGTTCAAGATAAAGAATAATATGGTGAATGCAGTGACATCATTGATGCAGAACTTTCAAGCTATGAATAAGTAACCAAGAAGAAAGGGAAGACTAGTTCAAGAAGAATGATGTCTAGGATGCAGTATCGATACATGAAGGGAAGTTCATAGTTCCATCATGCAGTAGATGGAAACATCATGGGATAGAAGGCAAGATTCGTAGCACGAGGATTCTCATGAAAAGAAGGCATAAAATACAAAGAGACATTTGCAGCCACTGGAAGTGAAGTAACATGACAAGTAAAATCATGTGTGCAAATGAAAGAAGGCCTTGTACGAGCTCAAAAGACACCCATGGGATAAAACATACATGAGGAGCTTGATGAAGACATGAAGCTTTGCTACAAGGTTGATAAAGGATGATAAGCTCACAAATGGGTGTGAGAAGAAAACTTTCAAAGATAGAGGATCTTGGTATCCAGTGACCCTAGATGGATACATAGAATATTAGTAGCAAAGGAAGCTACTTGTCACTCCAGTACATAATGTTTCAGTGCATAGAGTACGGAAGACAGAGGGAGTATGATGGTTCAGAGGGAGTGACTACAGAAGATCCTAAGGTGCGACATGGTACAACAGGATGGATAGATTACTGATGAATCTAGGCTTTACTAAGAGTAAAGTGGATTCCAACCTTTGCTTCAAGGTTGAAGGTGGAAGATCAATGATGCTCCTATTATGTGTCGATGCACTATTTTATAGGCATGTAGGTGTGGCAGAATGCGGATTGAATATTCCTTGGATTAGGGAAGTATGTAGTAGAGATCCTGAAGAGGTTCAGGATGATGGAATACAAGTCCATGACCACACCTATGGCATCGAACATGAATCTATTGAGTGATGATTCATCAGAGATGGTTGATGCTACGATGTATCGTCAAATGATTGGGTCCTAGATGTACCTGACAAATACGAGACCAGATATTTGCTTTGTTGTTCACCTGATGGTTGAAAAACATGCAGTGAGGTACCTAAAGGGTACAGTTTATTATGGGATCAAGTATGAGGCAAATCAGAAGATTAACCTGGAAGGTTATGTTGATTCAGATTGGCAAGGCAGTGCCATCGATAGGAAGAGCACTTCACGGTGTTGCTTCAGTATGGGATCAGGTGTAATCTCTTGGCTTAGCAGGAAGATATCCTATGTGGCACTAAGTACAGCTGAAGTAGAGTATGTTGCAGCTTGTTCAACTAGTTTTGAGGTAGTATGGCTAAGGAAGCTACTGTCTGATTTATTTGATCTCCAGTTAGATGCTACTTGTATATATTGTGACAACCAAAGTTGTGTGAAGTTGTTGGAGAACTCGGTGTTCCATGACAGGTCGAAGCATATCGAGATCAAGTATCACTATATCAGGGATATGGTGTAGAGTGGGGTAGTGAAGCTCCAGTATGTTGTGGTGGAATGACATATAGCTGATGTGTTGACAAATCCATTAGCTAGAGTGAAGTTTGATTACTTCAGGGAGAATCTTGTTGTTCTCCATATCAAGGTTCCTTCCAAGGGGAATTGATGAGTCTGTGAGCCATTCTAACATGGTGAGAGGATTGGTTCCTTCCATGTCAGATATGAGGGCTGATCCATTCTGATATGACTGTAATATTGGTTCCTACATGATCAGATATAAGGGCTGATGCCATTCTCTGGGAGAATGGAGGCACCCTGTAAGTTACTAAGAAAGCTCAGTCTGGGACTGAGGGCCATTCTAATATGACTGTGGTATGTGTTCCCACATCATTAGATATGAGTACTGGGCCATTTTGACAAGTCAAGGTCAAATTTAAGGGCTAGGCCATTCTGACGAGTCAAGGTCAGATGTAAGGGTTGGGCCATTCTGACGAGTCATGGTCAGATGTAAGGGCTGGGATATTCTAATGAGTCAAGGTTATATGTAAGGGCTGGGCCATTCTAATAATTCAAGGTCAGATGTAAGGGCTGGGCCATTCTAACATGGTGAGAGGATGAAGTTCCTTCCATGGTCAGATGTAAGGGCTGAGCCATTCTGACATGGTGAGGGGATTAAGTTCCTCTCATGGTCAGATGTGAGTGTTGGGCATGCCTTTCTGATGAGTCAAGGTCAAATGTAAGTGCTGGATGGTCCATTCTGACTTAGGGTTAGATATAAGCACTGAAGAGGACCTACATGGAGGATAGGCCTACACCCAACATGAAAAAGGGTTGGCTCTGTAGAACTTTCTATGACGAGAAGAATCATGAGATAGAACCTGTGATGAAGATACAACAGTGATGATCCAGATCAAGTGATTATATAGATCCATTGATGATGATCCAGATCAAGTGATGATCCAGATCCATTGATGATGATCCAGATCCAGTGATGATCCAGATCCAGTGATGATGATGTAGATTGAGTGATGATCTAGATCCAATGATGATGATCCAGATCGAGTGACGATCCAAATCCAGATGAAGATGACTTGAAGATGAAAATGGCTTGAAGATGAATATGACGGGAACTCGATGGTGATCCAGATGATACAGAGAAGAATACTTGTGTTGATAAATTGTGTCGAGAGAATACCTTCCTAGTTAAGAGGGAGTGTTGATATAATTGTAACTTCGGAATGTATTCACTTGAATATCTTATGTATTGTACCCCAATGTTTATTCTAGGAAGTGCTTGTAATGTAATTGAGTCATGTCATGCCCCGATGTTCCGATTGAGAGTTTATGTAATGTAAACAAGTCATGTCAACTCATTGTGGGTAACCCCCCTATTGGTCAAGGGTGAAAGTCCCCGTAGTTGTGGGGCCCTAGGTTTATTAGACTATCCTAGAGAAGTCGACCCTAGGTGAGTTATTGTAAGTTGGGGTAATAGTCCCCACCATTGTGTTAAGGATAACCCTCCTTGTTGGTCGGAGGGGAAAAGTCCCCACAAGTTGTGGGGCACTAGGGTTATTAGACACTCCTAGAGATGTTGGCTCTAGTAAGTAATTGTTAAGTGAGGCTGACATGTTGGAGTGGGCTTCAAGTGAATGAAAGAATATCAATAGAGAGTGTGACTCTCTATTTATCACACTCACACTCACTCATTAGGGTGCATGAGTGAGAGAGAAGTTGCTGGGATCAAAGAGAGAGACTACTACTGTCGGGAGATCATCTTTATGTTTTCAGGTTTTACTTTTGGTGCTGATTCTATCATTGAGGAAGTTGCGGGGTTTTCTCCTTTATGGTTTCCCTGAGGAAAATTATTTGTCTCTTATCTCTTGTGTTTTATTGCTGTGCATGTTATTCTTTCAGATAAGATCCTAAGATCATAATGCTAGCTTGAATGATAAAAATATAACATCCTAGTCATCTCATCCCACCCCACAAAGGATGACTTGGGTGTATTCTCTAAATTTTTCTTTGTCTTCATGGACACATCCTGATTTTCATTTTTACCCAAGAACATCAACCTATTCTTGCAAGGAACATTCCATACTTTAACTTCCAATGGTGCTTTGTGATCCAATTCTACAAATTTCTTCACTATTTAATCTACCACATTAACCATGGAATCAGTTTCATCCTTACCTTTAAGAAAAATTGTATTCCTTTGTCTCACCAAGGTGTGGGTGGTGTTGGTGTCTCTCACCATGGCTCCCTTCATTTCGCATGCAATCACATTCACAAATTCAAGCCGATGTTGAACTTCATATTTCACTTTGTCTGATTCTTGACTCAAACCTATAATGAAGGATTTGATCACATCCTCAACTTATTATGAAGTACTTACACATGGTTCACACCCATAGATACAATATTATTCCTAGTTGGCTTCCTTTGGAATTCATCCAAATGCACTTTCAACCTCTCCTTCATTATACAAGTCTTTGTGAAGTAGAATTTATCATAAGGAGTGCTACCCAACTCCTTGATTCCTTAAAATTCCAATTCTAGCATTGAACTCATCCTCACTTGGGAGCCATCCACTACATTGGGATACCCTACCACAAACAACTTCATCTTGTGCAACTTCTAAATAAAAACTTGTGAATTGTTTTGTTTAAATGCAATTGCATGGATTTGGACCAACTTACTCATCTCACAATCGTACCGATCCAAGTTCCTCTTTGTGGCTTCAAGTTTGGTTTTCCATTACTCTTCCACACTTGGTCCCTCATGCTGTGACTATTTTTGTGCCCAACCTTCACACATTCAATAAGTTCTCGCAAGTCAACCGAAACCTTGATTTCTTAGTTCCTTCCATCTAAAATCCAACTGAGTGTCTGAGAAGACCCTATTATAGAGTGCTTGGCATCCTTGGTGCATTGTTATCTTTAACACACCTCATATGTCACACTTTTTCTAATTATTCTAAAGTAAGTTTGTATTTCACAATTCTTGGTGCACTTCTACCAAGCATAGTGCATTCCCAAGTGCTCTCTTCATGTTCACTTCTCTGGATTTTTTCCAACACTTCATCACAAATTTTATTTTGATCAAACTCCTATTATATGATACATTTGTTAAGATGAAGTATGAAATTTTGAGCACACTCCCCATGCTCTTTCTATTTGCTACTTCTTGGGCTTATCTTAACTAGCTTCCCAAAGCTTAACCAAATATGTGGCATCATTCTCTTCTAGCATACGAATAGCTATGTATTCTCCTTCCAAACCACTCCACTAGGTTGCACTACTGGGTAACCTGTGGTAAGTATAGGCATGTCACCTTTGTGGTGCACTTGTTATCTATCCATTTAACTGAGATACTTTGCAACAAAGAAAGTACTTTCCTATAGAATCAAAATGCACCCTTCTTCACATGCACTCTCTTTATTGGATTCACCTTCACAAAAATATCACCATGTGCTTCCTTGGCACACTTCTATCCCTAACGGCCTATGTAGTGCAAAACCTGAGGCAATGGAAGGCACATTGCACTTACTATGGCCTATTGTCATCCACCAGTGTGTACCCAAGCTTCCATTTGCCCCTTCCTAGCAACGTGTTCATGGTGAAGTTTTTCTTTGATATACCAAAAACAGATATTCGACAAATGTGCTCTAATACCACTTGTCAAAGGGATAACTAGTGCTAGTCAAACCTGACCCCTAGTCATGCATGTAACACTTCCTGGATCCTTGCCAAGGGAGAGACCGGCTCCATAGGTGTTTCATAGGATTTACCTTATCCTACAAAAAATATTTACACTTTAAACTTAATATTCTTTACTCATGTTATCTTACTTATCCAATTTTACTTATTAACACATTACATTCAATAGTAACACGTTTAACTTAAACACTTAGCCACTAAATACAAGGGACACAATATATAGGTGGCATCCCAAATAGGGTATAACCAAGTTCATATAAATATTCAAGTTACAATGGTTACAATGGATTACAATGGATCAGGGATGCTCACATGATATCCCACTAGAGGATCACCCAACTCAAAAAAATTGAAATAAAACCCAAGAAAATTGTTCACTTCCAAACAATTCTCTTGTCGATTCTTTCCATGACATTGCCACCGTGACTTCCAAAACTACCACCTACAATTTCATGAAATTACACCAAATTATTACAATCCTTCACCCAATATAGGTTCCCAAGGTATGCTAGGAAGGCCCCTATGACCTACACCTTGATCAGTTGTCTTTATTGTTTTTCCCTTCGCTTGATTGGTTGAAATTGTTACTTATTCCACACTTAGATGAATTCCTTGAATTCACCTTCATGTTTTGTATATATAGGCATGCTCATGAGTGAGTGTGACCCAATTTATGGTCACACTCCTAATCAAGCTAATATTCATATGCATGCTCAGTCTGTTCACTTGCTTCCTTCATTCGTATGATGTGGTAGTGTGCCAACTTTATCTAGCATGCTCCATGCATTAATTATTGGACAACATCTTCTTGGAAATACTCATCCACTAAGCTACCAAGATGACCTGCATCATTCCTCCAACCCATGAAGTGAAGCTTCCATCATTGTCATTCCCACCACTTGGTTGCTCTATCGGGTGAGCATCCATGCCACAATTCCTTCATTCTCATTCTAGTTCATTCCTGCTCTCCCACTTGCCTTACTTGACTCTCCACTGCTACCAAGCTTCCATGTTAAGTTTTGCCCTACACTATTTCTATACTTTCTTCAAATATTGTAATTCCATTGGCCCTCCACACTACTTGTTCTTCTTACTTGCTTAAGCCTCATGTTTTCCCACACATGAGCCAAGGGGCTCCCAAGCTAGGTTTCCAATTCCACTTGGTCTCTTGGAAGATATCCCATGCCAATTGAATTTTGGGTGAATTGGGTTAGCTAAGTTCCTCCACAGGTATGAAAAGGTAGGTATCATCCCCTATAAATACCTAAGCTCTATATATTCTAGATATTTAATTTGTTTATTTTTATAAAAGAATATATATAGTATGCATGTTTGTCCTCTTCCCTTGTAGGAAATTGGAGTTAAGTGTTCATGTCATTAAATTATGTGTATCACTCTTATATGACTAGCACAAGTATCCAATTCTACCCAAGGAACTTCATCATCTACAATGACAAAGTTTAAGTGACTTATATTCCTTCTTATCTTTTCATTTCTAGCATTAGGGTTTCTATATAATTGAAAGAATGGTTAGTCAATTAATGCTAGTTAGTTGGACCTCTTTCCATATTTGATTTTTTGGTAAATCATGATCTAAAACCTATTTGAACTACCGTAATCACCTATAAGATAGGTTATCATTAACATAATCTTAAGGCCTTGATAATTTTGTTGATTTTCGCTTATATACTCACTCATTTTTGTTTTACCATAGGGTTTATTTGTTTGACCTTAAAAGTAAGTGGTGAGTCCACTCTTCCCTTTTTCCATTTTAGTCATGTGTTTGTGTGTGTGTATTGTCTTCCATCCCTAGACTCACATTGCATTAGGTGTCATAAATCCATTTGTTCACTACATTTTTATAACATCCATATCCTTTTAATTATTGAATAATTGTTCATTTGATGAATTCTCTAAGAAGTGTTATGGATGTATTGATGATTAAAATTAAATATTAATTAACTCATCAGGAAATCATCCTCCTTATGACCATCCATATATTTCCCAATTACATGTTCAATTTATGGAGAATGATTTTGTCCCATCTCTTTATCCTTTTCCTTTATGTTATCTATATATTTTTCTTCACATATGGTCTTGTATTATAATATGCATTCATATTTTTAGGTTTTCATCTACCATTCATTATACAATAGGTGAGATCTTGTAATATTGTGTTGATTTGGATGTACATTCACAACATTACTAGATGGATTGTTTATTGTGACATTTTTGTATTTGAACTAAATATTATATATTCTTTTCTCCTCTTGTTCAATGTGGCCTTATTTGTTATCTTATCCCTTTTTTTTTGTTATACATTTCTTTCTTATTATTTGAGTGATCCCCTATGGATATGTCAACCAATATTTCATGGTTTTGTTTGGTACAAGACAAAAATATTTAAGCCTGTTCTTAGGGAACTTGTGATCAATAGGCATTGATATGGGATTATCTACACATAAAAAAGAAATTGTTTTATAATTTATTTCTTATACCATTATTATTTATGATATTACATAAATATTGACTAAAACATTGGAATACAAATATGCACACAAAAAAAAATTTGAGCATATGAATTGTAAATTTATCTTTTATAGTGTCAAAAATCTTAATAAAGCTATGAATTGGATTTCCTATATTTTCAATAAATGTCTCATTTTAGAATTCAATTTGGAGAGAGTGAAAATAGTTCCACAACAATGATTTAGTGAAAGATTCCTTAGTCAAATTGAAATTCCAAAAGAAATAGCGCATGTGAAACCTTGTGGATTAGAATAAGAAGTGTTTATTTCAAATATATTCTCTTGATCTTCTTAGACATTTAAAGTAGCAAGGAATAATGCTTTTGCACATAGTTTCATTTTTTGTTTCAATTGTTAAAATTTCTAATGCACATGATATTGTTTTAGTATTTTCATTGGTGCAAACACTAACCTTGGAATATGTGATAAATTTTGTAGATGCTATACAGTAATAATTATTATACCTTCACACCAAATTTCAGAAGAATATATGGATATTATACCCCACACAGAATCCCAAAACCAACATGGACGTGAAATTTATTGAAATAAATTATTTAGAGAATGAAGTGAATGAAGAAATATAAAATGGTAACACAAAAATATTTTGTAGAGGAAATAGTAGTATAGTAAAATCCAAATTCTATTAATTAATGGAATGGAAAAACACTCTAAACTGCAGACTCAATACAAACTAGCTTAGATGGGGGTAGCTTCTCTCTGAAGAGAAATGTTCTAACTACACTTATTCATAGGAATTGATTACAAATATATTGCAAAGGTCCCTTTTATAATTTCAATATAGGAGAAAACCTTAAATAACTGAAAACCTAACCCTAATAGATGAAGCTTCAAAATGATTTGTGGGCCCCGATGTGGCTACCTAAATTTCTAGGGGCACAAATTTTACATACAATATCCATTTAGGGGATATGATGGTTCAGTGGAAATAAATAAATGATAAGTACAAATTTTTATTGGTTCTATTCCATGCCATTGAAATCCGTATCCAATTTAATTTCCATAAAACATTGTTTAGGTCCTCAAAATGGTCTCGGAAGTTTAGGACCTGAAAAATTGTAGAAAATTGAAAAGAAGATAGAGAACCATCATAACTCAATTTAATAGGTGGGTGTCCACCAATATCCACCTGGATCATTCCTCCCCCCTGGGAAGTAATTGTCCCCTTTGAGTCAAGTTCATCCATTAGATGGGGGAACTTTTGTTGAATCTAATTCCTGATGAACCACTTTCCCTAGTGAAGAAGATGCCCTACTTTAACGATCCAATAGAATTGAATGTTCTATTAGTGATTTCTCTTCATCTCAATGTCAATGATTTGGTTTAATATATCCTTCTCAATGTAGTTAGGATTGATTTTGTAGGGGCCAAGTTCTAGGCTACCTCTAAGATGTCCAAGAGAGGTGGAAAATGTTGTTGAAGAAGATCCACATTAAATACATGGTGCAAGCTAAGGAAAGTGGGATAATTAACTCAAAATAATTCTCACCCACAATATTGGTGATGGTGTTGGTCCCATATCAAAGTATTTAGTTTTCTTATGGGTTCTTGTGAGGCACTCTTTCTACAAACAAAACCATACATTCTCACCCACTCAGAACTTGTGTGGAACTTGATGTTGATCATGGTGCTACTTATACTTATCATTGGATTTTTTCAAAATATCACACAATTTTTGTTTGATGTGATGGATCCATTCAAAATATTTGGCTTCATGATCAGCCTCAATTTGTGCGTGGGAGGTTTCATCTCATGTAGAAAGAAAGGGTAGCCCTAAATCAATTGAACATAATAGTTGGAAGCCAAAGCACACCTAAATGGGGTTTTGTCCAAATAGATCCATGAGGGGATTTTTGGTGGCTATGATGAACATAAGGAAGAATCTCATCCCAAGTGCATGTATTTTTTAATTTGTACATCTTTAGGATATGCACAATAATCCTATTGAACACATCTATCTATCAACCATATTTGTGTCCATCATTGACCATATACTGAACCAAAAAGAACTCAGGAATATACTATCCTGGTCCAAAATAATTGTCCATGGGACAAAAAAGTGAACCAAAACATGCTCAAACAAGAGCTTAGTAGTGGCCTTTATTGTTATTCTATTCTTACAGAGAGTTAAAGTTCCCATATTAGAGAAATGTTCAACAACCAGAAATAAAAATTCATTTCCATGCTTTGTCTAAGGAAAACCATACATGTAGTACATGGAGATAGATTCCCAAGGTCTATTTGAGGTAGTCAATGGAGTGTACACCTCTAATTATTGAAGGAAGGTTTAACAATGGCATAGGTGGTCCATGATCATATGTACTTGTCAACATCCTGTTAGATATTTGGACAATATAAGAAGCACATTTGAAATACTACTATTATCTTCTGTACACAAAAGTTCCTACAACTTGACTGTAATGTACCTCGAAAATTATCTTCTCACATTTTTCTAAAGGAATATAGTGGTGGACAAGATGGAATGAAAGTTCATATTAAATATGAAAGTTCGGGATTGATATTCGTACACATAATGTCTTTTAGGTATAGAAAATTCATGGTAATTTTTTGTACAGTTGGGGCCACATGGAGGTCTTGTGTCCCTAATATTTGAGCACGGTAGTCAGTGTAACAATAAAGGGTAGGATGAAAGAATCTGCAACTCGATTTTTGATTCCCTTGTTATACTTGATATTTAGGTGGAAATGTTGTAGGTATGTGTACCACTTTTGATGGAAGTAATTTTGTAACATTCCTTGAGTCTACATGAATTATAAGGGATTGTGATTAGTGTGGATGATCTTCTCCTTCCTTAGGATGTAATGTTTCCATTGTCAATAGGCATGTGTAGTGGAGAATATCTCCTTATAATAGCTGGGATACCTATGAATATAACTAGAGTGTGTCTCACTGATATTCCACTATATGTCCATCTTGAATGAGGATTGCACTGATAACATAGTTAAATAGACATGTCTCAATATTTAAAGGTCATTCTAGGTATGTAAGAGTGAGGACCAGAGCCAAGTATAAGCATCATTTCAAGTCCTTCAAAGATTGTTTTTGTGGTACACTACAAGAGAAATTGGATTTGACTCCACCCTTGATCACTTGGCTCAAGTGCAAATAAATAAGAGAGAAACCCAACACAAAAACTTCTTTGGGGAACAACTATTACATGTAATATTTGTTTGGGTTATATGATGTCTCATTGGAAAGAGGTAATTGAGAAGTACAACTTTTGACCAAGGCTAGGGCATGCCTTGAAAAACCTTCCCTCGCTGAATGATCCAAAAAAATGTTTAACGACTCAAAATCACCTTGGAATTTCAAGACCCAAAAAACTGTCGAATTTCAAAGAAAATAGATAACCATTGTAACCCAATGGAATAGGTATGTTGTCACAATTATCCACTTTGGTATTTTCTACACAAATAATTAATTCGTATTTCAATCTACACGTGCTTCAATTTTGGAAAAAATATTTGAAATTTATGATTTCAAGGAAATATATTTATATGTTTCTATAGCCTTTTATATTTTTTTTATATGATGTAACCTTCCAAAACCTATGCACGGTGTTCTGTAGAGAATATTGTTGACAA
Source organism: Pseudotsuga menziesii (assembly GCA_001517045.1). Taxonomy (NCBI): domain Eukaryota; kingdom Viridiplantae; phylum Streptophyta; class Pinopsida; order Pinales; family Pinaceae; genus Pseudotsuga; species Pseudotsuga menziesii. The sequence continues at coordinate 75,040 of LPNX011137751.1, forward strand.
ACAAGTGACTAGTATTTTGATTGACATTCCCTCATAATTTGGATTTAAGGTATGAAATTTGGATATGTTGTATACAACACAATTATATATATTCTCACAAATTTTCATAAAAAAATTCACACAAGCCATGCCATGTTCAAAGATCATGTGCAAAAAAGGGGGGTTTCAATGTTTTCCCCTATGTGCAACCAATATTTGGAATGAGGGTTTGAAATTTTTACAGGATATATATGACATATTACTATACCTTTTCTCAAAATTTGATAAAAATTATTTATGTTAAGTGGGTTACTAATTCTAATATTTAATATGGGTAGTCCATAATTTCCACTTGCGCATATTTTTCTAATTTCAAATTTGATTATTCAAGCATTGAGTTGTAGATTGAATCTATAAGGTAAATAGAACACAAGTAGATTTTAATATTATAATTATGTAATTTTTTAGATACCCAATTAAAATAAAAGTCTTGGTGTCTGAATAGTAAATTACTTTAGCCTAAACATTTGAACCCTTGAAGTGAAAATAGACCATGAAGTAGTTAAGGCTACCAATAAAATCCCTTTCCTAAGGAATATAAATGAAGTCCCTGGGAAAATCAACTTCTTAAGAAGAATGCTTCCTAATTTCGCTAAGGTAACTAAGCACACAAAGAAGATGTTAAAAAATGATGCCAATTTTTTTTTGGGTGATGAGGCTAAGAGTTCATTCACCACAATAAAATAAGGAAATTAGGTAAATTCTGTATCGAAAGATCCTTGATTATAGAAATAATTTCCTAATTTTTCCATTTGTCTCTAAGAATACAATAGTTATTATTTTGTTATAGAAGAATGAACATGGGTATGAGTATCCTATTTCCTTCTTTATAAAGGCCATGAGATATGTGGATATCAATTATAATATCATGGAAGATAAGGATTATGTACTATTCATACCCCAAAAATTCCTTCAGGGAATACATTATGTAGGCTCAAAGCATTTCCTTCATTCCTCATGCTTCAATCAAAGAGATTCTATGTAAGCCATAGGAAGAAGAAAAATGGGGAAAGTACATTGATAAGATATAGGATATTACAAGGTGATAAATCCTATGAGATTGATTGAAGTCTATGAATTAGAAAAAATTATTGCTAAATCCATTTTACGAGAAGTAGGTATCAATGCAATGTATATCGAGGGGGAGGAAAAATCAGAAAGTTAAGAGTAGATTTATATCAAGGCATGCTATCACTAGTTGAATTGGTATCAATACATAGTACACATAATTCCAGTTGGAACCTTTCCCCATGTGAAAATTCATCCCAGGCTTAGCACAATTAAACTCACAAAAACTGTTAAGCAACATCGATGAATTCCACTGAAAAAGGAGATTGAATTGGATCATAAAACAAAATTCTATTGAATAATTGTACACCATCCAAACATGATAAAAATGTATGGATTTACAAATATATAATTACATTAAGTATTTGAAATCCTTGGAATGAAAGACAAATCCTTAAAAAAAGTAGGCTTATTTTAAATAAAAAATCCCCCCCATGTGCATAAAACACTTTCCAAACCAATCAAGTAGGTCACGAGTTAGAAAAATAAGTTATGTAATCCAATAAGTGACGGAAAGTCAATAAAATCATGTTTTTGGAGAGAAAAAGGTGGAGGATGTGTTGGACAAAAAAGGAGAGAGTTTCCATGTGACTACCTTTAACCTTTTCCACTTTAAAGCAAGATAAGTTACACAAAAGAAAAAAAAGCAGGATATGCAGAATTCTAAACTGGTCAATCTTTAAAGAAGAAAAAACCTTATCCATAATCAGGGTAAGTGCTCTCCTAGGAGCAATCATGGAAAGTGTTGTTAAAATAATGCAATTTGTGTCCAACTACCTAGTCTAGATCCTAGAAAATTGATCAAGATGATTAATGAAGATATAATAAGTATGATGATGGGTTTTTGAATATTATAACACCCCCAATTAAGGACAAATTATGTAAAATGTCAGAAATATATCATATATATAAGGTATATAAATAATTCTTACTCACCCTTTACATACTGTTTGTCCACAAAAAACAAGGAAACAATGAAAACCTCACGGGAAAAAAACTCCCCTCAAAACATGGACATGATAAAAACTGTGAAATCTTGTCTTTAATATTTCTTCACGGTGTGATAATCTATGCTAAGAATTTATTTTGGATGGATCAATGTATTATATTAGAATACCTTGGTGAATATTTCTACAACTTGCTTATATGATGTGCAATAGTGCAGAGCAATGATTTGATCATGCACTAGTCCTTTGATGTAATGCATATGAATCTGTATATGTCTAGTTATCTTCCTTTGAATGGGGTTTATTTAGATCCTTATATCACTCTCTGTGTCACAAAATATGACTTAGAGAGTGTCAAAACCAATCCCAAACTCTCCAATCATTCTTGACAACCACAAACATTGAGTAGCTGCATTCACAACTCCTCGGTATTCAGCCTCAGTCGAAGAGAGTTAAATAACACTTTTATTCTTACTTGACTAGATAATAGGCCCTCCTACAAGCATGGACACATATATTTAAGTTTATTTATATTTAGTTCTATCTCCATCCCAATCAGAATCACTAAAACCATGCAAATCTAAGGCAAATTTTGCAACATAGTAAATTCCATGAATCTTGGTCCCTGTACATAGTGAAATGTTACTTTTGCTGCCCTCCAATGGAGCTCAAGTTTCTGATCCATATATATATATATATATATATATATATATATATANAGGTCGAGTGTGAGTGAGATAGACTAAACAACCAACTAGCTTCCTGTACAAGGTGTTGTTCACCGAAGGAGTGGAATCTTCCTCTTCAAGTCTCACTCATGAAAGGAAAGGAGTTTCGGTTAACTTGAAATATTCAATATTATACTTATTTATCAGGTCTGAAGCATACTTGGACTAAGATACTTTAATTCTAGAGTTGGTATGAGAGATCTCAAGCCCCATGAATTGTTTAAGTATTCCCAAGTTTGTCATGGAGAAATCTTGGTTCAAATCATTTTTCAAGTAATCTATTTCTTCAGTGGAATTTCCTGTCATCAAAAGGTTATACACATATAATAAAATAATTAATACTGAACCATTAATCAAATTGATATAAAAATTTGGATCATATAACTTGCATCCACTGAATTTTTGAGACAAAAAATGTTAACCATCTAGGCATACCAAGATCTTGGAGCTTGTTTAATCCCATATAATGATTTATTCAACCTCCACACATTATATGGATCATTAACAAAACCTTATGGTTGCTGCATATATATTTCTTCTTTAGATATCCATGTAGGAAGGAACTCTTTGCATTCATGTGATGTACCTCCCATTGCTTGGATGGTGAAATTTTCAAAAATAGGCTTATTGAATCCATCTTTGTAATTGGTAGAACTGTCTCAATATAGTCAAGGAATTGGAATTGGGAGAATCCATTTGCACTTCACTAGCTTTCTTCTAGGTGGAAGAGAGACTAGCTCCCATGTTTCATTCTTTTGCAGTGAATGAAATTATTCTTCCATAGAAGAATACCATATTGGATAATGTGAGGCCTATTCATATGAATGTGGATCATATTCAATCATCAAATAACATTTCTCATCAAAACTTGGTTCCTTGACAGAAAGGTCACTTTCAAACTAAGATCAAGTTCTTATATCATCACTAGGATTTATTAGCAAGTTCTACAACTGCTTGTATAGTTTTTTCTTCCCATTTAGGTATTGTAAGAGAGATTGGATATGAAATAATATGGTATTCATAAGCATAAAAATAAATATCATAAATATCGTGAGAAACTTCACTTACATTCACATGTGGTAGTGAAGAGGATTCTCCATTTTCAATTGTTGTCATAAGCTCTTCTTCAAATTGAACACTCCTTTCAATGAATGATTTATGAGTTCTCAAATTGATTAGTTTTTCACCCTTGGAATATTATAGGTATCCAACAAATATGCATTCTTATCTTTGGGGATGAAAATCCCTTCTCTTCTCTAGTGGAATTCTAGCCTAATCCTTTGAGCCAAAAATATTGAAGTGAGACACATCGGGCTTATGACCACTCAGATATTACAAAGGAGTGATTCCATCCAAGGATTTGTGTGGCACCCTATTCTGGATATAGGATACATAATGGATTTCTTCAACCAAAAACATATGTGGCAAAGCTTTGGATTCCATTGTGCAAGTAGGCATCTCCTAGAGAGATCTATTCTTCCTCTCAACAACACCATTCTACTGAGGTGTGTATGGAATAGAATGCTGGATATAGATTCCTACATATTCATAAAGTTGTATGAATTCATATTTGATGTACTCTCCACCATTATTATATTTGAGAGCTTTAATCTTCCTACCAGATTGGTTCTCTTCTAATGCTTTAAAAACCTTGAAATAACCAAAGACTTCTGACTTGTATTAGAGAAAGAAAACCCAATAGTATCTGCAAAAGTCATAAATGAATGTTAGGACACATTTGGAATGACTCATTTTGTTGGAAGGGGTTTTGGATCAAGTCTGTTGCACAACATCATGGATGCTGCAGAAAGGGACAAGATACCGCACAAGTGAAAAATAGCACGCTAAGCGGAAAATAGAATATTTTGTAGATTTTGTGTCACTTTTTGTACTTTGGACCACATTTTGTGGATATTGATCATTATTTTGTAAGATCAGTTAAGAGTTAGTTAGGAAGTCATCCAAGTGGACCTTGAAATGTAAAGGCACAAGCCTATAAATAGCAGTGGAATTGCAAATTTTGATAGGTTGTTTTGGAGAGAAAAATAACTTAAAGCAACATTGGAAGAGTACTTGTTGGGTTATGTACTGTTTTTGAATCTATGGCTGGTTGCAACGAATTAATATGACAAGATGGAGGTTGATCTGAACTACTGTTATCTTTTTGTCTTTTTCTGTCTTTCTATTTCTACAAATCCAATGGTGAATGTTAAGTGAATATGTGACATGGATCTATGATGCGATGTTTATTGCTTATGAATAATGTTATCTTTCTAGATCTACTTTCGAACCTGTAAGCTTGCTATGGTTATGAATGGATGATGTGATATGCTAAGAGAAACAGTGAATGGTCCTGTTCATGGTTAAGTTAGTGGTCATATATGTTAAGTAAATTAATAGGTTTTTTATGCACATATCCCTCTTCTATTCTGCAGAAACTTGGTTCTGACAGGTCTCCCTTGAACATCTTGGGTGAGAATTCATCTACTTTGTGGTTGTTTCTAGATAGAGTAAAACTTGTCTGGGCTAGTGCTCAGGGAGATCATGGCGAGTTGAGCATCCAAAGAGTGGGAACCCCTATTGAGAGGTTTTTTTGGTTGGTTTTACACTAACCAATGGTTTTGTTGCTGGGACCCAATCGTGACTGAGAGGAGGATATGTGGCATTTGACAAGACCATAAATTCAAGATTGGTTCGACCAAAAGCTATGAGAATTTTCTGAAGAAGAGAATTGAAACCCTAAACTTATGACGAACAAGTGGTTGGAGAGGTACATACATTATGGTCCTCATGAATACATTTTCTCTGAATTTCCCATCATATTGTATGAGTGGTTAGCGCGATTCACCTATAAGAATACAAATTTCCAAGGAGGAGAGCCAACGTCCTAGACCCATGAGTTGATCCAGGAGTTGCAGGAGACCAAAAACAAGGCATAGCGGGCTATTGAAGTTTGGTTGGATATTATTATGGCAGGATATATCACCAATTTCACAGTCGACACTACCAAGTCTTACAACGAAGCAGAGAGAGAATTTTTCAATGAACCACTAGGTAGGTTCTTGGTGTCTTTGCAACTGTTAATTAAGATGCTTGTATGTGAAAAGGGCATACTAAAGATGCACCTCAAGTAGTATAACCCTGGTGTGCGAAGGTTGTGGATACAACAATAGAAGGGGGGAGACGAACGAAAATATAAAGGGTAGATGGGTGCAAGTTTCGATGAGACTATGAGGGAAGTTCAGGAAGAAAGTGGTATTACAAGGGGAGGAGAAAGTTTTCGACAAGAGAAGAGGAAGAAGACAAGGGAAGGTCCTGCTATGATCAAAATGCAAGAATGTGAAGGAATACCGCATGAGATGAAGCGACCATATTGTTTGGTCCTGAAATGCCCCTTTTTTACCACACCTATTATACCCTTTTTGCCTTGTCCTACTCCATTCTATGCACCACACAGAGGTTCTTTCCTCACATTGATCCTTGAATATTTCTAGGTATGATTAATTATTATTTTATCTTATTAATTCCTATTATTTTTATGATCAGAACTCTGTTTCTTGAAGTATACTAATACATCATGATTTCATAAAGATAGTTCAAGATTTGAGAAGTATAGCTGTAGAAGCTCGAGTGTTCTGAAGGGAAGATGAGGTTTCAATTCCATCTATCACTTTCCTGTTGCATCTCCACACACTGGAAGCAAACAACAACCATCATTCCATGTATTTATGCAATATGCTTAGCTACAATAGACTCAGTTGTGACAACATGCCATTTCTTAAGGTTTAGCTGCAACCTACATGGTGTTCCTTAAATTGGTTCTGTTTATTCACTAATGGATCATGCAATAGGATTCCCTATATTCTCTGCTCCCATTCAATTCCACCCTTAGGTTTGTTATAACAAGGTAGCCTGAAGATCATAGATCTTCATTGCTTCCCTATATCAGTGGGTGAAGGTTATGATTGGTCATGTATAAATATTGAGAAACATTCTGAGCCAAGGGTTAGTTGATATCGGATTATACTACGTAAGTTGTGACAAAGAACTTTACTTTGATTTTACCATTCTAATATAAGAAGCAGGATTCTTCATACTTCTGTGTTTTAATTTGTTTTAGTTACGACGTTTCTATTCGAAGGCTAGGTCCTCCTTCCCACATAGATCATCGAGTTAATTAGATGTTTTTAATATTCTGTTGTGTGGTGTTGAAGTTATAGTAGATGCATTATTTACAGTAGCTACAACAGTAATGCTTAATCGTTATTCTTTCTTTGATAAGCAATATCTACATTTCTCTTAAAGTTGCAGCAGTGTGGTGTGACAGTCGACTATGTAGGTTAGTTTCCATTATCTAAGTGTTTTTTAGCTATAACAGTCAAGCTCATCTCTAGTTCCTCTTAATTACTTGTTGGCCACTTTTCCTAATTCGCACAACCCAGGTTCTGCGCAGCTCATCAACCCAACAAACACTCGAGATACCTGCCCGACAGAGCAAGCCTCATTGGAAACACCTATGAAGTAGGTGCAGTCTCACCCGAGATATCTCTTTGATGAGTAAATACTGGAACCATGTTTCCGCAATTGTCGAGAAATAATAGTCCCTTGGCCAACGGCCAAGGTGCTCGATGAAGGAAACCGTACGACTAGATGGTGGAGGCCGTCTTGTGCGGTTGAGCACAACAATATCTCGGTGTGTGCAACCTATCTTTGTTTCCAACATCACAGCTGCTGAAACTTGTGTTGCAAAACTGACTCACATTAACAGACCATCTGTGACTCACGTCGTGATTCAAGACATAAGTGCACAGGCCGATATATGCATATATTTCAGCGATGCTTCCCTAACACTCATCTACTAATGATAGCATAACATCAGGCATATAACCCTTATTTCATCACCATACAAGAAGTAATTAACAACTATTCACATAAGCATTCATAGCATTAATCATCCATTCAAACAAAAGAGATAACATGGAAACCCATCTGGGAAAAACCACCAAGGTGCTCTTCATCTAGCATGAAAAAAAGGGTATAGAACCTTGTAGCCTACAAGATTTAGGATAATCTTAAGATATGTCTTTATGACTTAGAATTTTGGTTCTCATGCTCTCTGGTTTTTTCTTATATCCTACTCCTACTCCTAGCGGTCTGCGCACACAGCAGCCAGATATGCGGCTCAACAGCCTCCTATCGCTACCAAACTCTTCCTAAGTCTCTTCCTCCTCTACTCTCTACAAAATTACAGTTAAAAAAATGCATCCTTCGCTCTGGATCACCCATGAACAACCCACCATAACTATGGGAGAACAAACTACCATTAACAGGGGATCAACAACTCCCTCAAATAGCCCAACCCTCTAACTGCTTAATCCCTCCTATTTATACTATTTTACATGACCACTCCTAGTCGACTGCATCCAAGTAGTCTGTCAACTATCACCATCAAATTCCCCTTAGGCTACAGCTGTGGTGATCATGACATGACACAAGGCACTATCATCCTAAATTACAAACATTCCCTCGTATGTGCGTAGCCGCAGGTTTACGCCGTCTTAAGCAGCCATGATCTGCACCTATTGTTCTCTGACCATTATCACTTGCATGCCCATGTGCTTGCCTTTCCTTCATCACACGCCCTTCCCTTCTTCCTACGCCAATCCCTTGCTTCCTTCACGGGCTTCCTTTCTTTTTTTTGCCTGCGTGGCATGCTTTCTTTTTCATGCACATGAACTTCTTTCTTGTGCTCCTTTCCCAGGACAACATTACTTGTCTTTCTTAGGTTTGCTAATTAAGTCAGATTATATCTTAAAATTGTTTGGTTCAGTTCCTGATATTTCTGACTCCTAGATCAGTGGAATTAAGCTAGTGATGATGGATCTGGATATAATCTGGTAATGTTAGGATTTAAATTCTTGCAAAAGTAGTGTAGTTATTTATTTCTAGAATCATTAGTTACTGAATTGAAGTTTTAGGAAGGTAATTGCAATTCTAAAATTCTTAAGTAGGTAATTTAGATCAGTTTAATCATGAGAGGAGTTTGACTGAGCAGATAGGTAGGACAGTTAATCCTTCATTCAATTAATCAGCTACTTAGTGTTTATGCATAGATAGTGTGAATTATATTTGAAATAAAAAGACTTCCCTGGGTTGACAATTTATATTGATGATTCTACATGTTAGCTATAACTAACTAGCTTTCTTGGCCTTTCGACCTGAAAGGGAACCCCATTGTCACAGTACAGATTAGGGACACTCACATACCGAATGTTTTGGTGGATTTAGGTGCAGCCATCAATGTTATGACCATAGAAACTGTACAAAAACTTGGGATCACCAAACTTCAGCCAAAACTTACCATTTTATAACTCATTGACAGGTCCACCATCAAACTCGAGGGAATCTTGGATGACCTTGTTGTATCAGTAGATTCGTGGGAGTTTCCCATAGACTTCTTGGTGTTACAGCCAAAGTCACAGCTAGGGGGACACTCGCTGATCCTGGGAATACCTTGGTTAGCCACAACAGATGCTTACATCAGCTTTCGGTTAAGGTCTATAACCATTTCAGATGGGACCGAGACAAAAAGTATTACCTTATACCCTCCAGCTCGACCTAGATTAGAAGCTAAAACTCCACTATGGATGGATCTAGAGGAGGAAGATGATTTTCAGCCACTGTTAATGATAGGGAAAGCCTTAACATTCAAAGATGAAATAGAGGACGATGCTATCAATAGTTTCATCAGTGAGCCTACATAAGTCAATAAACATGTTTACAAGATCCTGAATAGTACCCTAGAGGAAGAAAAACAAGAAAATATTATAGAGGAGACTTTAGTCAGTGACACTAGTATAATTCCAATACTCAAGAATTCAAAAAGTATTCTAGTTGAGATAGATTTAGGAAAAACACTGAATATCAATCCAAACCTCACCCCTGATGAACTAGAACGTCTAGTCACACTACTGAAACAACAAAAAGGAGCATTTGCTTGGGAGTACACATATATGAAGGGTATCCCTTCTAATCTATGCACCCACCATATTTACATTAGAAGTGACTCCTGACCTGTGTGCGAACAACAACGAAGGATGAACCCCAACCTTAGGGACATAGTGAAAGAGGAAATTCAAAAGCTCTTGGAAGTAGGGTTTATATACCTTATCTCAAACAATGAGTGGATTTATCCACTCATGATAGTGCCAAAGAAGAACACAAAATGGAAATTCTGCATAGATTATAGGGAATTAAACAAAGTAATGTAGAAAGACCACTTTCCCTTACCTTTCATTGATCAGGTTCTTGATACCTTGTCTGGGAAGAAATTATTTTCCTTTCTAGATGGGTTTAGTGGGTATAATCAAATCCAGATCGCTCTTGAAGAACAAGATAAGACCACTTTCATATGTCCCTGGGGTACCTTTACATACAGTGTACTTCCCTTTGGTTTGTGTAACACACATGCCACCCTTTAGAGAGTTGTGATTGGAATATTTTTAGAGATGGTCAATGACAGTATGGATATTTTCATGGATGAATTTAACCTGTATTGAAGTGACTTTGAAGAGGAACTAAAAAACTTAGAGAAGGTTTTAACATTCTATGAGCAAACCCATCTATCTTTGATCACTGAAAAGTGCCAAATGATGATGAGCGAGGCTATGGTTCTAGGGCACTTAATCTCTGCTAATGGTATCCAGGTAGATCCATCCAAAATCAGGGTAATTTAAAACATACCCACTCCTGGAACACAGAAAGAGGTACGTAGCTTCTTAGGGCATGCTGGTTATTACAGAAGGTTCATAGAAATTTTTTCCAAACTAGCCTCTCCTTTATTTTCTGTTGATGAAGGATGTACAGTTCATTTGGAATGATGCATGACAAACAACGTTCACTGAACTTAAGAGGAGGTTGTCTACAAATCCTATCTTAAGGGGGCCCAATTGGGATCTTCCTTTCCATATTTCTTTTGATGCCTCTGACGCTGCCATTGGAGCAGTGCTAGGACAGTAGGATGGTCAAGCCCCAGATGAAATTTACTATATCAGTGAAAACTTGCCCCCTGCTGAACTCAATTACACTGTTACAGAAAATGAATTTTTAACCATTGTCTATTCCATCAATAAATTTAGACACTACATCACTGGATACCCCACTTTTGTGCACAATGACCATTCAACCATCAAGTATTTAATGAACAAACCTATTATAAATGCTAGGATAACTAGATGGATGTTACTATTACAGGAGTTTGACATTATAATTATTGACAGACTTGGAAAGGAAAATGTTGTTGCTGATTTTTTATCTCTTTTTACTAATAGTGATGACATCATGTCAATTTAAGATTCTTTTCCAGACGAACATTTGTTTGCAGTATCAGCTCATTCCCCCTGGTACACAAATGTTGCTAACTATTTGGTTGCAGGAAAGCTTCCGACACATCTGTCAAAGAGAGAGAAAAGGAATATCATCCAACAAAGTGCCAGGTACTATTGGATAGATGGCCATATTTTCTACGCAGGCCCCTGATATTGAAATCAGGAGATGTGTAAGTGAGGATGAAATTTTCAGTATCTTGAATGCTTGTCACGATGAGCCCTATGAGGGACACTTTGCTGATAAATGAATAGGTCATAAAGTATTATGAATGGTATATTATTGGACAACAATTTTTAGGTATGCGAAGAAGTATGTACATGCTTGTGATAACTATCAGAGGATGTGCCAACCTAATAGACTGGACGAGATGCCCCTTCAACCAGAGCTGGTGGTTGAACCCTTCAACAAATGGGCCTTGGATTTCCTTGGGCCTATCAACCCTCCATCAAAGCATAAAGTTTACATATTATTTTGCACCGATTATATGACAAAATGGGTGGAGTTTGTGGCTTTGGTGAAATCCAATGACTAGGCTATAATATATTTCCTATATGGAGAAATATTTACTCATTTTGGAATACCCAAGGAAATAATCATAGATGGAGGACTGCATTTTGTGTCACATATATCGAAAGCTCTATTACAGAAGTATCATATTCAGCACAAAATAACTTCATGTTATCATCCATAGGTCAATGGCCAAGTGGAAAGTACCAACGAAGTGATCGAATCTATTCTCATAAAAACAACCAGAAGCCATCGCAGAGACTTGGTTGACAGAATTCCAGAGGAACTTTGGAAATATCGTACTACTTCACACAATACTACGGGATTTTCTCTCTATGACTTGGTATATGGTAAGAACATTGTCTTTCCCATTGAGTTTGAGATCAGAACTTTAAATACATATATGGAGGCAAACTTAGATTTAGGCGAAACTCAGAGGAGAAGATTGAACCAGTTAAAAAAACTCAATAAAAAGCACACAATAGTTGTACATCAAACGGAATTAATTCAATAGCAGTGAGCTAGGTGGTATGATCGATTCATAAAGAAGAAATTCTTCTATGAAGGAGATAGGGCATTGTTGTATGATTGTAGGTTCAAGAGGGACTTTAAAGGTAAGCTTTGAATAAAATGGTTGGGTCCATAGCAGATAATCAGGTTGTTTGACAATGGCACAGTTCGCCTTATCACTATTGATGAAGATCGTACACCATTATTTGATAATGGCCATAGGCTATGACTGTATCACAAGCTAATACCAAGGGACACATTTATCTCACAGGTTGCAGCTGATCCAGGATACTAGTTAAATCAAGGACAATAATTTTTCTTTGTCCCTGTCAATCTTTAAAAGGACATTGTGATTTCCACACAAGAATGTGTACATAAATAAATTGATTTTTTGTTTTATTTTTATTTTGTTTTCCTTTACACTTGATTGGTTTTATTTGAATAATCTGTGCAGGAACTTACTTAATGAGCAGTGGTCATGACTGGGCCTAACGACTCCGCCAAATTCTGTAGATTTCCCTATTTTTCACGGCTGCAACTCTGATAATTTTTTTGATTCGCCTATTTTCCGCAGTGATGACTATGCCAAACTTGTCCATTTCTACAGCTGTGACTCCACTATCTTCACCGATTTCTTATTTTCACAATTGTGACTCTGCTATCTTCGCCGATTTATTTATTTTCATGTCTGCGACTCTGTCATTCTTGCTCCATTCCACAACTGCGATTTTTGCTATATGTTGTCTACCTTTTTTGAATCTGCGACTTCTCCAGAATTATCCACAGAATGGATGCGACTCCTCTAGATTTGTCCACAATTTTTGCCGCCCATGATTTTTTTGGTCTAACTTTCCTCATAGCTTCAATTATGTTTCTGCCAAGGTTGACAAGACAGTTCTTGATTCATTGAGGTTAAGATCATAGCAACATGCACGTAATAATGTTTAATTTGATGGCTACGATGCCACACTACACTATTATGGAAAGTCACGGTTCATCTCATAATTTATAAGGTATGGGGTCTGATCATTTACATGATTAGGTGTTAATTGGATTGACAAAATTAATCATGCTTTGCCTTTTTGTACCCGTACTCATTTAACTATTAATCTGCATGATCTATCTGGTAGTTAAACTTACCATTCAACCTTCATCTTTTTCCTAATTTTGTACCAAATATTACAAATTATTCCCGCCTTATGATTGTCTTAACTTTCCTAATTTATCCAACTCCAACCTCGGTTGTTCGTGCATGTTCCTATGCTGTAACTTCCATTTCTGAGTTTGTAATTTGTTGATATGATACTGGAATTTAGACAGAGAGACGATATGGGTATCCCAGCCTGACATGAACCTATAAATACAAAGGTCCTACGAAGAAACACATAGCTTTTTGCCATTTCCGAAGCAGCTAGTTGGACCAATTTCTTTCAACACTTAAATGGTTTTCATTGATTTACTGCATTCAGTTTACTCTAAATTTGACATAAACATATTTAGAAGTCAGAGGTCTCCACATAGAAGTTACTAAGGAGATTGTGGCTGAGGTTACTGGTCTTCCTTAGCTGGGAAGAACCTGGTTTGGAAGAAGAACCCATAATGCAGTTGCAATGCAGGAGTTTCTGGTACCTGGTGAACAGGTCCACTAAGAAAAGCAAGGGATAGCATTACAATCACTGCCTCTCCCTTGGAATGAAGTGTCAGTCTTCCTGAAGAAGTACATCACATGTGAAGGTAGGTATCATAATGTGTATTTCTATTATTTTCCTCTACTATCTCATTTATGCCACATGGCTTTACTCAACATCCCATTTTATTTGTTTAAATACCTACATCATATGGAGGGGTTTGTAAGATAGGACCGACACCCATATTCTTCTCTGACCCATCATGACCTAATTAAACTTATTATCATAAGGGCCTTATCATAGCAAAACCAAACCTGGGAATAGTTCGCTGGTCAACATCAGATAACTCAACCACCTACACTTCTGGGTGGTGTCCCAAAAGAAGAGGAAGAAGAGGCACCTGCACTTTTGGGTGGTGTCCCAATAGAATTGGAAGAAGATGCACCTGCAAATTTGGGGGGGTGGAAGGGGGGGGTTGAGTGAGTGTTAAAAAAAAACTCAATTAGTCAAGCAAAAGAACAGGGAGAGGCTTCAACAACATCAAACCCTATGGAAAGAATAGATAATGTGGAAGCTACAACAGCAGAAGCTGAAACTGGAGCAGCATTGGATGCTACAACAATGGAAGCAGAGGTCATGGGAGCTATGATGACAACATAATATGCAGAGATCCTCACCATTGAATCCTCTCCTGAATGGGGAGGAACCTTAATTGAGGAAGAAATTGAGATGGCAGAGACAAGGGGAGTCACTGAAGAGGGAGACGTTCCTTCCACATCAACTACAAAATTAGAAACCCTTGTACCGCAGAGGAAGAGAATAAGAACAAGAGAATATGTACATGCATCATGACTAGTAAGGAGAACGAGAACCAAATTTGTCACAACAGCAGAAGTAGCACGGGCAATTTGGGAAAACATCGAATCAAATATTGAATTTCCCATCTTGAGACCCATGAAAAATGCTTCCCCACAAGAACCTATTGCAGAAGAACCTCAAATTGAGGGACTTTTATATGAAAATGGTCTACTAAAGTAAGAAGTGCAAGAACTCCGAAAGGAATTGGAAATTTGGAAGGAAACATGCAAGAAACAGGTGGAAAGAAGGCTTCACACATTGGTGGAAGCTATAGATCAGTTGGAAGGATCACCTTCTAACAAGGAAGGTGAAGAAGTGGAAAAAGTGGTTTTCCCTAAGTGTGGGGAAATTTTTAATCAATCAAGGTAAAAAGTCACAGTGCATGCATTTATGGCACAAAAACCCACATTGGCAGTTGGAGAAGAGAAAGAAACATCTGCGATGGAATTGAGGGGTGAAGATGAGACATAAGTGGAAATGATCCTCGACATAGAAGTAAGGGAACGTGAGCAATTACAATATCAGCCACAGGGTTTTGTTACACAAGAACCAACACCCTTAGAAATTTTTGTTTTAGGCTGCTACTCAGATGGAAGCAAGTGAGCTAGAGGTTGAGACAGTCCTTGATCTGAACTTAGAAGTTTTTACTATGACCCCAGAGCAATATCACGACACAGAACTAGTTGAGCGAGAACCTCAGCAACATGAAAATGTTGAAGCTAACCAGGATCCTGTCACACAAGAACCAACATCCTCAGGAATTCTTGCTGAGACTCGCATTAAACTAGGAACAATTGACCCTGAGGTGGACATAATCCCCGATTCGAATCTAGGAGAAGATGAACATATGCAGTCCCAGCCATCGGGGGACACTAAAGTATTCACGGACCAGTCTCATCTATCAGGGGACACTGAGGTATTTGGGGACTAGTATCATCTTTCAGGGGATATTGAAGTAAATCAAGAGAAACCCCAACAACCTAAGGAACTGGGAGAGAAGGAAGCTGTTACACAAGAACCAACATCCTTGCAGCTCCTTGTCGAAGCTGTAGCTAGGACTCAAGAAGATGTTGAGATTGAAACTTAGGAAGATGTTTTCACACAAGAACCAACATCTTCACAAATGGCTGCTGAAGCTAATATAAATGGGTTTTAGGAAGAGGATGATGTTACACAAGAACCAACATCCCCAGAATGGGTTGCAGAAGTACCCATACAGGAAGAAGTTGTTGGATCACTGGTAGAAGAGGAAGTTGTTTCACTTCCGATTCAGAATGATTAGGATGAAACATCAAGTGATAAGGCATGGACTCAATTTTCCTAGAACTTTGTCAATTTAGAGTCTGATGAGGAAAAGGATGCAAAAGATGGAAGGATTCAAGGACTGATATAGGAAGTCTCGATGCTGAAATTAGAAGTAAAGAAATGGAAAGGTCAGGTGGACAGATATCAGGAAGGAATGGTTCCCCTTATTGAGCATAGAAAGACTATCAGAGAACTAAGGGAAATATGGGTAGAAGAGTTAACATTCCATATGTTTCATTGGGAATAAGTACAAAAAGAGTTGAAGGAGTTGAAGAAATTCAAGTCCATGTAGAAGGAAAAAGATCAATTGTACACTCTCTCCCAGGAATTGATGAGCTCCAAAGCTCCATCTCCCTCTTATCCTGTATTTTTGTATAAACAATTTACTTGGTTTAAATTGAAGGCATTAAAGGAAGGGAGACCTTATGAAGTGGAATCCTCTACCCAATTTCAAGAGACCTTTATGGAAAGCAGCTTCACTAAGTAGAACCTGCTGTGTGAAATTTATTTGCATGAAATGGCTTGTCCCCTCAACCGTCATTCGAACCCTGCTCCTTACTTAGGAGATGTCAAGATGAGGGATTTCGCTTCTTTTGTCAGTAATCATGTGCAGTGAGAGAGTTCCTTCTAGACAATTTATTAGAATGAGGCTAATTCTAATATTTGTATTCGTCATGAACCTCAATCTCCTCGCCTTCTTCTTACTCTTCAGGAACAAAAGCTTACATCTTCCATCAAGACTCAAAAGCTGGTTGAACTTCAAGAACAGGTCATCTCCACTTGTGTTAGCAAGATTTCCAGGAATCAACATTAGGATTTGGAAGCAAGTAATCATAGATGACAGGCTTCTCCTTCATCATTAAAGAAAAGGGACCCTTACTTCTTTAAAAACTTTAAACATATGCTCCCTAGGGTCGAGGGATATGTTGACTGTATGAGGAAGTGTGGAGTTAACTGGTTCGGACATAAATTTAATTTTCCATTTATTTTATGTCCAACAAGGCCATAGAGGGATGATTTTTCATTCACAAAGGTAGAGGAGAAGCATTGTTCGAAATATTGGGTTTCCCATAAGGGATACCTAGATGGGAAGGAACCACCCGAACTCTCCTACAATTTTTCTTCCCTCCATGAACGAGATACAGTTCCAGCATCAGATTAAAATTAGTGGAGGTTGTTGCATAAGGACATGCAACATGATAGTTGGGGGGAGATGTTCGGTCCTGAAATGCCCCTTTTTGACCACACCTATTATACCCTTTTTGCCTTATCTTACTCCATTCTATGCACCAGACATAGGTTCCCTCCTGACATTGAGCCTTGAATATTTATAGGTATGATTAATTATTGTTTTATCTTATTAATGCCTATTATTGTTATAATCATAACTCTGTCTCTTGAATTATACTAATACATCATGATTTCATAAAGATAGTTCAAGATTTGAGAAGTACAGGTGTAGCATCCCAAGTGGTCTGAAAGGAAGATGAGTTTTCGATGCCATTTGTCACTTTCCAGTCGCATCCCCATATGCTGGAAGCAAACAATGACTGTCATTCCATGTATTTATGCAACATGCTTAGCAGCAATAGACTGAGTTGTGACAGCGCGTCGTTTCTTAAGGTTTCACTACAACTGACACAGTGTTCCTTAAATTGGTTCTATTTATTCACTAATGGCTCATGCAACAGGATTCCCTATATTCTCTACTCCCATTCAATTCCACCCCCAGCTGTATAGCTTGTTGTAATAGGGAAGCTTGAAGATCATAGATCTTCATGGCTTCCCGATATCAGTGGGTGAAGGTTATGATTGGTCATGTATAAATATTGTGAAACATTCTGAGCCAAGCGCTAGTTGATATCGGATTATACTTTGTAAGTTGTGATAGAGAACTATACTTTCATTTTACCATTATAATATAAGAAGCAGGATTCTTCATACTTCTGCATTTTAATCTGTTTTAGTTCTGACGTCTTTGTTCGAAGGCTGGGCCCACCTTCCCACAGAGATCGTCGAGTTAATTAGATTTTTTTATTATTCTATTGTGTGGTGTGGAAGTTATAGTAGATGCATTCTTTACAGTAGATGCAATAGTAATGGTTAATCGTTGTTCTTTATTTGATAATCAATATCTACATTTCTCTTAAGCTGCAGTAGTGTGGTGTGACAGTCATCTGTGTAGGTTAGTTTCCATTATGCAAGTGTGTCTTAGCTGTAACAGTCAAGCTCATCTATAGTTCTTCTTAATTACTTGTCTTTATCAGGTTTGCTAATTCAGTCAGCTTATAGCTTAGAATTGTTTGGTTCAATTCCTGTTATTTCCAATTCCTAGATTAGTGGAATTAAATTAGTGATGATGGATCTGCATATAGTGTGGTAATGTTAGGATTTAACTTCTTGCAAAAGTAGTCTAGTTATTTATTTCTAGAATCATTAGTTACCGGATTGAAGTTGTAGGAAGGTAAATGCAATTATGAAATTCTTAAGTAGGTAATTTAGATCATTTTAATCATGAGAGGAGTTTGACTGAGAAGATAGGTAGGATAATTAATCCTTCATTCAATTAATTAGCTACTTAGTGTTTATGCACAAACAGTGTGAATTATCTTTGAAATAAAAATACTTCCCTGGGTTGACAATTTATATTGAACATTCTGCATGTTAGCTTTAACTAACTAGCATATAGAGTGACCAACACCTATAGTGATGAAGAGGATGACTAGACCCAGACTATGCCTAGGATAGAGGCAAGATGAAACCCTAGTAGCAACATGCCCACACCTTCGTGCACTTCTCTGCATTCAGGAAGAAACATGATTTCTGCATTGACTTTTTCGACATGCCAGAAACATTCTAGTAGTAGAGCCGCGTCTAGGAAGAATGCCCAGGATGGTGCGCAATGACACAAAGTTACCGTTGTTCCATGGAAACAGGACCAACGATACCGAGCAGTATTGGTTTCTATGTGAAGCAGTGTGGACTGTCAGATAGACCACAGATGACGATGTGAAGAAGGGCCAATTGGCGACCACTCTTTGGGGTCATGCGCTCGATTGGTATATGAAATTTACATAATTTCCTATGGGGACCCCTACAAAAAAATAGGATGAAGTCAGGAAAGGACTAATTGAAGAATTACGAAAACTAAAATCTAAAGCACAATATATTACAAATTTAAAGGAGATTAAGCAATTTCCTAATGAAACAGTTTGGGACACTAATACAAAATGAGAAATTAATGACTAAAAAATGACTAAAATCAGGCTATAAACGACTATTTTTTAGTTGGTGACTAATAGTAGCTAATTTCCACTAGCTTATAGCTAGCCGTAATTCACTTAGTCATTAATAGCTTGACTTATTAGTCATTGAGTTACTCATTGATTTAGTCATTGATAGCCAATGATTTAGTCATTGATAGTCAATGATTTAGTCATTGATTTAGTAACTGATTGCAACAATTAATGACCAAATGAACGACTAAATAAACTGCTAGATGATAACATATTAATGACTAAGATAAATACGACTAAACGTTAGTCGCGCTATAAGATATGGGAAATTAGCTACGAATAGTCATATATATGCGAATTTAGTTGTTTTCATAGTCACAAATTTATGACAAGGTACGGAGGAATTGAACCACCAACCTCCTTCCTATGATTAGGCAGGTGCTCTACCATTGAGCTAGCACCCTTTAAGAATTTATTATTTCTTGATAATGATGACATTGAAACAAATTTTGCATCATTCAAGCATACAAAGTAATGATTACCAAGTTACTATAGATCCATAATAGCTTGCCCTGTACTCGTCCTTCAAGTCACTTGTGCACTTAATAAATGCATTTGAAATAATTGAAGGACTATTACAAGGTAAGCCATTATGTATCTATATTAACTTAATAATAATTATTTTGTATGTTAATTCATCACATTCTACACAAACAAATATTTTCAATGATAACCAATCCAATCATTAGTGTGTTCGACAATTGAATCTCCCCCTTGAGTAAACAATTTAATTGCAATGTTATAGCTAGTCTCCATGCAATGATCAAGTTTTTAAACTTCCAAGTTGTCCCCAACAATATTGTATTTCAACCAAAATCCAACATATACAAAAATTATATAAGAATACTCACAGAAAATATTGGCATGCTTTTGTTATTTTAGTGCCACTCTAAGTAAGATTTCTTAAAATCAAATGATACTAACATAAATATTTTCAAATCTAACATATATAACAAAAAAATGTAGAAGAAATACTTCAAAGAAGACAAGGGGAATATAATGTTGAATAGATGGTATAACTTGCATTGAAATGGTGTGCTAG
Organism: Pseudotsuga menziesii; assembly: GCA_001517045.1. Lineage (NCBI taxonomy): Eukaryota > Viridiplantae > Streptophyta > Pinopsida > Pinales > Pinaceae > Pseudotsuga > Pseudotsuga menziesii. The sequence continues at coordinate 95,356 of LPNX011137751.1, forward strand.
AATTGGATGTTCACTCCAATTCTGCTACAATTTTCGTTTCCAAAGAGGAGCAGTGACCATAGATCTAGGAGCAATGTGGGCCCAGGAGCACTATAGGCTCTCTTACGATCCTGTTTCCTCTTCTCTACCATATTTATAGTATGTCGTACAAGGGCTTCTTTGTATATAGGCTTCAGTAGGTGTCGATGTCTATCAAGTCAATTACTTGTTAGTACTAACCCTTTTAGAACAAGTTGTGACATAAGATCTATTGTATCTAGCAACATACCTCTCAATGCGTTTAATTTCTGGAAGATGCTTAACCCATTCCTTTACAACATCTAGATAATCATGCCTTTTACACTCTCTAAGGAGAAGTTGCAGGTCCAATTTCATGATGTTAAAATGTCCAAGCTTGGTTACAAAAATGAATTTCCAGCAATAATAATAATAATAATAATAATAATAATAATAAATGGAAAACCTAGAAAACATTTTCACTAAGAGGTCGCAACTTCAACTATGCCATATCATAACTTCATAAGGTTCAAGGTATCCTAGAGTCACAACATTCCTCAGCTTTTTCTTCACATGCATTCTAACCTTTTCAATTTTGATTAATAAGTTTCAACAAAAAAAAATTGTGGCTTAAAATTTCCCATTATGAAATTTCCAAGTTGAATTGAGTTGGTCACATCTGATGCTCGTTAGTGCATCAAATGTTGTCCTAAGCGAGATAATAAGTTATAATGTCTGTTCCTAAGTCACCTGACACGAGGACATAGGGAACGTTTTTTATATAGATAGAGAGAGATCCAAATTTTGTTTAAAAACTAGAACATTTACAAATATTCAATAGAAATTAGAATCAATACACTGCACATTCACAAATGCATATGTCAATGATGGACTAGTCATAAACTTTCTCTTGAGTTAAACACCCTCCTAGCTTGTTCCTCAAGCAGAGATGAAATTTCCTCCTTCAACATTCAAAGGTGAATGAAGTAAATAAATTTACTTGGAAGAATAAGCCGTGGTTATTGAGAACATATAAAAACAAATATGAAACAAATTTGCTTTGCTCATGACTATTGCTCAAATTTATTTTATGTGAATTTATGAAAAATTGGTATAATTGCTTCTTGGAGAGCTACTGATCAGATACAGAGATAAGCGCTAGCTCAAGATGCTCAAACCCTGAGGAATACTACTCTCATCTAGAATATCTTGCATCTGCTTTGTAAACAATGGTTTAGGAATCAAAGTTGTAGTGGGGAATTTATGTGAAGAACATCTCGAAATCTTCAGGTAAGAAGCTCGGATATTCATCATAAGGTTCTGTGAAACAAGTTTTGAGATTCATTAACACATGGCAAGTTCTATGAACTATAATAGAGGGTCATGGGAGGATGTTGAAGCTGTAGCATAGAATTTGAGTGAAGCAGAGATGGGGATATGGGCCATAAAATGTGTCTTGTTTTTGAAACACTTCCTACGCAGATCAGGACACAGTCTCGATAGTGTCAGGACTGTGTCCCCATGGTCCAACACGTGTCCTCATAGTGTTCATGTCAGATACAATGACACAAGACACAGATTCCAAATGAATTTATGGTTCTATACTTGGATTACTAAAGGTCATATAGCATGAGAGTTTTCTTCTCTTTATTTGCCTCATACATCCATAATGTGTTAATTATTTTAGTTTTTTATGATACTTAAGAAATGTGTTGGGAAGTTTTATGTCTACCATTTAAACAGCTCTTTTGAGGTATATCTAGCCCATCCCTATTATAACCTGTGGCATTTTGTGCTCTTTACTAATGGTACCACTAGTATTATTCCTTCACTTACTACTGTCCTTTGTGAGAAAAAATGTTTATTAGTTTTATCATTATCATGCCTAATTTTGTATGTAAGACAACTGCTTTGACTCATATTTCAGGATAGCACATTTGAATCTGATCATTTTTCCAATTTTGTTGTGAGATGCTACTTTACCAACGTTTCCACATAATAGCATAAAAAATAATGAGGATGTTAACTAAAAGTGTCTTCCTTGACCATACCTAGAAATTTACAGGTCTCCACTGCTTTTCGATTCCAAAATATTCTCTCCAACCATTTTTTGTTGGTTCTCTATGCACCATGTAGTTTGAAGTGCTTCCACCTAAAATATTCACATCACAAAAAACTTATACTACATTCACTGCTCTAGGGTTTGATTGTTGTGATGGATCTCAAGGTATTAATATTATATTGAATCAAAAAGAATGATGTTATTTTTCCTATAGTCACAATCATTGATGATTGTTACTGAAATGGTAAATAAGTGAGTCATTTGGTCATGTCCTACGTGATTCAGGCAAGCAAAACTGTATTAAAACCATAGAATAAGAAAATGATGGTAAAGATCCCTAGCTTGAATCCCTTGCAATGCCACAAACATAGTCTTGATTAAGTAATGCAAATCTCAAAGAAAGTCCTTGAAAACTAGCATGTTGGTTTCAGTACAACCTTCACATTTATAATTTTATTCTTTCAATCCAAAATAGTCTATCCATATTTTCCCATATTTTATAAGGTTTTACCGTTTCACTAGTGCATGTAGTTTGGCTCTATTTCTTCTCTCCATTCCTTAACACAAACCATAAGTGTGATTTGTTATTTATTACTAAATTCCCTGCTCTAAACCCACTCATCCCTTATCCTACAGCTTATTTGTCCATTCCTATAACTTAATATTTTCTTCAATTTCTTAGGAAATCCTTAAGTAAACGAAAAGTTAAGCAGAACTTAATAAGCAATTCCATATGTAATTGATACATTAGATACTCTACTTGCAGTCCCTTGGAACCTTTTTCGATTTAGAATATTTCTATAACAAATATGTTATTTAACATTTTCTAAAAGTTCTTCCTCTTTGATCTATTCAAATATTCAAAATTGTTCAATAGATCTTGTGATTGTCAACTTCATCCTTCTTGATGAGTGTTCAGACTATATGTCTACTATTACTCTAATTAGTTTTTACACTGCCTTTGAGAGTCTCCAATGCCCAGAACAAGAATTCATTTCAGTGTAGTATTTTGAAACAAATAAGAACAAGTATGATAGTCATTTTTCCTGGGAGATTGAAAATGTGTGATTTCCAATAAGGACAGATAAAAAAAATCTAGAACAAACAATAGGTTGACAAAAATTAATGGTAATATGCCTACCAATCCTAACTTATCTGATACTTTAGATTTCCACATGCAAATATTAGTGTCGTCACTTCCTGACAGAACATAAGTTGCATCACCGCTAAATTTCACAAAAAACACCCTACAAAATCCAAGAAAATGAAAGTCATGGGTGTTTATGATCGATATTCACTTTCAAAATGAAGAATTACAGTCCTTTCCTATTTATACCAATGCAGCCATAGACAAGTCAAAAACAATGCTAAACTCAAACATTTCAAATTTTATAAGCAATTGAAATAACAAACCAAAAGTTAGCATTAAAAAGACAAAAATATTTCAAAAAGTTTTCAGAAGACTTCAGGTTTTCTTTTGCTCCAATAAACCTGTATTGAATTCACTTACTAACTATAAAATCTACCTTACAATTACTGTACAAATACTTAAACTTTCCAACCATTAAAAGGAAATAGGAATGGGCCATTACATTTCTAGAAAATGCTTGTAGCACTTACAATATGGAAAACAAATTGAACACATACATGAAACTTCAATTGATGTTATATTATACACCAAGGACCATAAAGAATGGATGGAAATGGATGGGGCTCTCAATGGAGGAAATAGGCTTCAGATCTAAGCATCCATGGATAGTCCTCTTATCTGGATTTCACTTATGTAGGTGGGTTTGGCATTTTGGTTTTCTGTGGGCTTCCTCTATGAAGGAGTATTTTGAGTTTTTACTTCTATTTTTTCTCTTTGTGGATTCATACCAAGTTGTTGAAGGGTGTCCTCATGCAGAGGGCACATTCATCTCTTGCTGGTTGGCCTTAGAGCTGCCAGGGTAGAAAGAATGACATCCAAGGAATAAGAAGGTTTTCCCTTGTCTTTCTACCAATGATATTCTGACCTGGTTATTGAAAAAGAAGGCTGGACAAAAAATTTCTCCACCCGCTCAAGAAAATGGATTGTTCCAAGTTTCAAAAACCCCAGTTCTCATCATCAAGCCAGATCCACTATTAGATCATTGCTATTTGTCCTTCAACAGAAACAATAGCAGAGTGGATAAAGGACTGTAAAGTTCAACAGCCACATGTTAGACCAAATGCCAAGAAGTTATTTCTTGGTGCTTTATGATCCCAGAGACAGTGTCATGGAATTTAAAGGGATTTCTTTGATGATGGGAAGAGACACCCTATTTATAAATAACTGGATAGTAGGATTTAGCCTCACTAAGACTATCCTTCTTTATCCCCAGTATGAATAAGGATACCAACCTTACCTGTTGAGTATTAGCAAACTTCAGTATCTGGAATCCAAATTAGTTGGGAACATTTTGGGTTCCTCTCTAATGGCCTCAAAACATAGTGCAGAGCTCACTAATTTAAACTATAAAGAAGGCATGTCTAATGATAAAAAAAGTGACACAAAAATAATAGGAAACTGTTTTGTATAATGACCTCTGCATTCGTTTAGTATGGTAGATTTCTCTACTGTGACCTGCATTATAGGGGAATATTCTCACCTATGAGGACATTATTGTAGATGTTAGAAGATAATTACTTGTAATACATTTTCACATAAATATCTGCATGGCATAAACTTGACTAATTTTGTTGTGCTTCTAGAAAAGGAGAGATATTGCATGTCATGTGCAAGGGAATTACTGTTTGATCATAAGATCCAGTAACAACCTCCCGACTAGATGGAGAATGGTCAATATCCATCCTACAAAAAAGGAGAATGTTTAAATAACCAAACTTATAAATGCCATAAAGCTGCAGCAAGGAAACAGTCATTATGAACACTCACATAACAGAAACATGGTCTTGGTGCACACAAGTTGAAATATTCATTATCCTCATATCATAGTTATAGCAGTTGAAATATTCATTTTCCCGCAGTTAAAAAGAATCAAACTATGTTGATCCTAGCACAAGACAAGAAACTTACACTTTAGAATTAAAAATGTTTAGTTTTTTCTCCTCATAAATTAGACTGCCTATCTTACTAACATAAAAAATCATTTTACAACATTACTATTTTATCTATCTAGAGTTTGATGATAGTTAAAAAGTCATCGTCCTATACAATGAAGTGGACTTTGAACAAGATACTAAAATAGTACATTTGCACTGAGTACTTAACAAATTTTAATAACTGTCAGGAATAAATAATTATACCAAAACAAATAGTAGAAATCTCATAGAATTCAAATCAGTTAGAATGGGGAACACATACTACAGTAAAATTCATAGGTTCTCTTAGATCCCATGCAATGGCATTATTCCTTGTCTGCAACAAAACATAAACACAATTTGTACCATAATGGTAAGAACCTTTCACCACAAACAATAAAATCTTCTACCGTGTCATCAAAATAAACAATACCACAAACATTTTCAAAAAATAAGTCAAGTATTGAAGTAGAGAACAAAATATCTTTGGTAATGGAAAGGACCAAAGTAGCATATAGTAGTAATACCATTAGTAGTTGCAAGAATTTACGCTAACATTAGTGTCAATTTACAACCTACTCACATATTGAAATGAAAATTCTAAAATCACAGGAATCCTTCAACCATCCATGAGTATTATTGTCCAGAACTAAAATCAATTATCTAACCCATGAAGCAATTTCATGCAACATATACTAAGCATGACAAAGTATAAGAGTCAACCAGCCCATTGGGAACAACTCTATAAAAACTTGGAATACTAAAAAAACATAAAATAATTGAAATTTAACAAGAAAATAGACATAGATTTCATCACATATCCTCTTTCTTCTGGGTTAGCACCATGCATGATGAAACAAGCCTCATAGAGGTTTATTCCCCACCTAGTTTGGCTCACTCTCATAGATCTGGCAGCAGGCCTCTTGGTTAAAGTACACAGTAAATGTTGAAGCCAAGAGCACCAGATTTGGCTGCCACCTCCTCATCTTGATAATGGCATATTCCCTTGGCTTGACCTGGCCATTTTGATGGAGAAGGAACCTAATCAGCAGAATGGAAATGGATAAGATCCTTCCCCACCAGTCCATGAACCACTAGTTAAAAAATGGGGATGAAACCCTGATGATAGTGACCCTCCTCCAAATATGGGATTTGTTGCTCTTTCTTAATCTTTATAACTATCTCAATTATGGCCTATTGGCCTTTGATATTTTCTTTCCGATGTCTAGCCTTAAGCTATATGATTGCTTCCATTTTGAATTTGTAATCCCTTTGGGCATGGAGTCTTTATCTTTTCTAAAATAGCCCCACAGGCATATATATAATGGGGTACACATGATATATATATATATATGAAATAGACATAAATATCTAATTTTTTTAGAAACTAGAAGTCGAGAACATTTACAAAATCTCAACACAAGTTTATAGCTAGTGATCCAATCCTAAAAACAGTAAGAGAACTTCTTTGACTCAGATTTCAGGATAGCACATTTGAATCTAATTATTTTTCCAATTTTGTTACGAGATGCTACTTCACCAATGTTTCCACATAATATCCTCAAGCATAATGAGGATGTTGACTAAAAGTGTCTTCCTTGACCATACCTAGAAATTTACAGGTCTAAACCTCTTTCCGGTTCCAAAATATGCTCTCCAACCATTTTTCGTTGGTTCTCTATGCACCATGTAGTATGAAGTGCTTCCACCTAAAAGATTCACATCACAAAAAACTTGTACCGCATTCACTCCTCTAGGGTTCGATTGTTGTGACGGATCTCAGGGTAATTATATTGTATTGAATCAACGGGCATGATGTTGTTTTGCCTATGGTCACAATCATTGATGATTGCTACTAAAATGGTAAATAAGCGATTCATTCCGTCATGTCCTATGTGATTCAGGAAAGCAACATTGTATTAACACCATAGAATACAAAAATGATGGTAAATATCCCTAGCTTGAATCCCTTGCAATGCCACAAACATAGTCTTGATCAACTAATGCAAATCTCAAAGAATGTCCTTAAAAACTAGCATGCCGGTTTGAGTACGACCTCTGCATTTATAATTTTATTCTTTCAATCCAAAATAGTCTATCCATATTTGCCCATATCTTATAAGGTTTACAGTTTCACTAGTGCATGTAGTTTTGCTCTATTTCTTCTCCCCATTCATCAACACAAACCATAAGTGTGATTATGTTATTTATTACTAAATTCCCTACTTTAAACCCACTCATCCCTTAGCCTATAGCTTATTGGTGCATTCCTATAACTTAATCTTTTCATCAATTTCTTAGGAAATCCTTAAAGTAAAGGAAAAGTTAAGGAGAACTTAATAAGAAATTCCATATGTAACTAATACATTAGATACTCTACTTGCAGTCCCTTGGAACCTTTTTCCTTTCTTCTCAACAAACCTTTATTTCCTTTTCAGTATATTTGATTTAGAATATTTCTATAACATCTATGTTATTTAACATTTTCAAAAACTTCTTCCTCTTTGATCTATTCAAATATTCAAAACTGTTCAATATATCTTGTAATTGTCAACTTCAGCTTTCTTGATTAGTGTTCAGACTATATGTATGCTATTACTCTAATTAGTTTTTACATTTCCTTTGGGAGTCTCCAATGCATAGATCAAGAATTCCTTTCAGTGGAGTCTTTTGAAACAAATAAGAACAAGTCTGACAGTCAGTTTTCTTGGGAGAATGAAAATGTGTGATTTCCAATAAGGACACATAAAAAAAATCTAGAATAGAAAATAAATTGAAAAAAATTAATGGTAATATTCCTACCACTCCTAACTGCTCTGATTCTTTAGCTTTCCACAGGAGAATATTAGTGTCGTCACTTCCTGACATAACATAAGTTACATCATTGCTAAATTTCACACAAAACACCTTACAAAATCCAAGCAAATGAAATTCACAGGTGTTTAGGATTGATATTCAATTCAAATGAAGCATTATAATCCTTGCCTATTTATACCAATGCAGCCATATAAAATTCAAAAACAATGTTAAACTCAAACATTTCAAATTTTGTAGGCAATTGAAATAACAAACCAAAATTCAGCATTAAAAAGACAAAAATATTTCAAAAAGTTTTCAGAAGACTTCATGTTTTATTTTTCTCCAATAGACCTGTACTAACTTCACTTACTAACTGTAAAATATACCTTATAATTACTTTTCAAATACTTAAACTACCCAGGCATTAAAAGGAAATAGGAATGGGCTATTACATTTCCAGAAAATGCTTGTAGCACTTACAATATGGAAACAAAATTGAACACATAGATGAAACTTCAATTGATGTTATATTATACACCAAGGACCATAAAGAATGGATGGAAATGGTTGAGGCTATCAATGGAGGAAAGAGGCTTCAGACCTAAGTAGCCATGGCTAGTCCATAAAGAATGGAGGGAAACGGTTGGGGCTCTCAATGGAGGAAATAGGCTTCAGACCTAAGCAGCCATGTCTAGTCCTCTTATATAGATTTCACTTATGTAGGTGGATTTCCATTCGAGCTTCTTAGGAAACGTTCATCAATCTAAAATACAACTTAAAATGAATATCCAAAAATATTTATTAGTTTCTAATATCTATGATTACAACAATATGTGCACTGTTCAAGTGTATTCAAGGCCTATCTATGTCCATGATCTTTTCAGTCTAAATTATCCATCATATGTACTTTAGTGCCTTCATCTTACTTTATATAAAAGCCATTTTTTAACTCCTACTTCATTGGTACTATTGTACCCAGCAGTCCTGTTGACCTACTTTTGTGGTCATCTGTTGGACACTAACAAAATTGTCTTATCTTACCTCACCTTTACTCAGCAACACAAATAACTGTCCCTTTTTCTCTCTTTTTATGTTTCAGGCATAAAAATTATTATGTTTATGTAAATATAAACATTGACAGCCTTGAATTTTGAATGTCTCTATGCAGCATAATATTCATAATAGAACTATTTGAACATACAGTAGATATTTGTAAACAGTGATACTTATGGCTTAAATTGTCAATAACTTTCTCTATTGTTTTAACTTTTAAACATACACTTTAGAGGAGATTCAAAAAAAATATTGGTGTCTTCTTATTCTCTGCCATGATTTCTTGTCTTTCTTATGTAGGATGCTTTCGAAATACTATAGTATAAACATGTCCAAGCGGATGCATGAAGACTTCCATTCCAGCTTCTTAGGCAACGCTCATCAATGTGAAATACAAATTAAAATGAATATCCAAATTATTTATTAGTTTCTAATATCTATGATTACAACAATATGTGCACTGTTCAAGTGTATTCAAGGCCTATCTATGTCCGTGATATTTTTAGTCTAAATTATCCATCATAGGTACTTTAGTCCCTTCATCTTACTTTATATAAAAGTCATTTTTTTCACTCCTACTTCATTGGCACTATTGTACCCAGCAGTCCTATTGACCTACTTTTGTGGTCATCTATTGGACGCTAACAAAATTGTCTTATTTTATCTCACATTTTCCAAAATTTCCCCCACACCAAAAAAATGAATAGAAATAACCTTAGAATAGGATAGGAAATGTAAAATTCTTGGTGATTTTATTATGTACCAGCGATGTACGGTTAACTTGAGGACTCAGAAACTCCAAAGTCCATGCAACTATGTACAAGAAATTCAGGTTTGCAATCAAAAAATCCTCAATTCCCGTCTTTAAAACCTTGATCACCACATCTTTTCGAGAGCCTCTTAATATGGCACCATGGACCTACATGCCAATGATCCTAATTTCAACAATTTGTTTAAAATAGCATGTAACAGGTATAACCAACTATGCAAAATAGGAAAGAAACACCTGCGCAGTTGAATCAGAAGCAATTGGCACTGGATCAATATATTCATAGATATTTTGCAATGGCTGCTTGAGCTCCTGTCAAAGAATAGCTTCAATTTCACTAAATGGCACTGCAGGGGCCTTATCAAAATAGTTTTGGAATTCTTTGACATAATCTGTTGGGAAAAGGGTGTTAAAGCTATAAACTGTCATATAGTAGAAACAATAAGTATCACTCAACCATGCAGCTAAGGTATGTTTAGTGAACAAGAGATATAAAGCCTAGTTTCCATAAAGCACATGAGTCTTTCTAAATTTATTTATGCATTGATACATTGCCCAAATTATTAACAGGGAGAGTAGAAGAAACCTTTGTAGTTCCATAAGACAGTAATCACTATTCCATTGGTATGTTTCACTTTTTTGCATAAGATAGATCACCGTGCAATGAAATTTAAATCTAACTAAAAAAGGGAGGATAATGGAAACAAAACTTAGAATAATACAATAGTGTTATGGATCAGTCTCTCTATCCCCTTATAACCACATCTTCATATGCATATATGTATAGAAGACAAAGGATTAGCACGCAATGATACCTACTCATAATAAAAAGGGAAAATGATGATGCATTATTTCTGTATTTTTTGTTAAGTAAAATAATATTTACTAATTGAACATAGAAAAATAGTACATGATCACATGATTAGGTCTGCATTTCAGACAGCCAAAGGATGAAGCATACTTCAGAACACATATCAGATAGAAAACTAGTAGTGACTTTTTTTTTGACAAATACATCTTATATTTACATAAAAATATATACAATTAGAAAAGAAAAAAGTTGAATGGTATATACAAGGAACTTCATAATCTCTCGTTTTCTGTCGGATTCCTCTATGAAGGAGTATTTTAAGTTTGTACCTCTATTTTTTCTCTTCGTATATTCAGGACAAGTTGTTGAAGGGTGTCCTCATGTGGAGGACAAGTTCCTCTCTGGTTGGTTGGCCTTAGAACTGCCAGGGTAGAAAGAATGGCATTTAAGGAAAGAGAAGGTTTTCCCTCGGCTTTCTCCCAATGAGATTCTGACCTGGTTATTGAAAAATAAGGGTGGGAAAAAATTTTCCCCACTCTCTCAAGGAAAAAGGATTTTTCCAAGTTTCAGAAACCCCAGTTCTCATCATCAAGCCAGATCAACTGTTAGATGATTGCTCTTTGTCCTTCGGCAGAAACAATAGCAGAGTGGATAAAAAACTATAAAGTTCAACGGTCACATCACGGGGTCTTCACTTAGTGAAACCATGTCATAGCGCCTTTGTTCATGGGATATTAAATAATACCCCTAATTTCACTAGATATTGATAATTACTTACAAAAATCCTTTTGTTGGGCCTCCCTCCCAATACATATTTCCAATTTAAAAAACCCTATTTTTACAATATATTCCTTATTTTTACTAGAAACCCCTTTTTCTACCCCCCAATACCTATAAACCCCCCATACCCGATTCCTTGCCCCCAATACATACAATATATTGACCTTATTTTTCACAATTGAAACCCCCCGTTTATGAATGAACGTGATAAGATATTGCTCAGCAGGGTGAATCCCCTATGGGTCACATGTTAGACCAAATGCTAGAAAGTTATTTCTTGGTGCTTTATGATCCCAGAGACAGTGTCATGTCCTTTAAAGGGAGTTCTTGTATGATGGGAAGAGATGCCCTGTTTATAAAGCACTGGACAATAGGGTTCATCCTCACAGAGACTCTCCTTATTTAGCCCCAGTATGAATAAGGCTACCAACCTTACCTGTTGAGTATTAGAAAAATTAAGTATCTGGAATCCAAATTAGTTGGGAACATTCTGGGTTCCTCTCTAATGGCATGAAAATACAGTGTAGAGCTCACTGATTTAAACTATAAAGAAGGTATGTCTAATGATAAAACAAATGACACAAAAATAACAAGAAATTGTTTTGTATAATGACCTTTGCATTCATTTAGTATGGTATATTTCTCTGCTGTGACCTGCATTATAAGGGAATATTCTCACATGTGGAGGACATTATTGCAGATGTTAGAAGATAATTACTTGTAATACATTTTCACATAAATATCTACATGGCATAAACTTGACTAATTTTGTTGTGCTTCTAGAAAAGGAGAGATACTGTGTGTCATGTGCAAGGGAATTACTGTTCTATCATAAGATCTAGTAACAAACTCCCGACCAGATGGAGAATCGTCAATATCCATCCTACAAAAAAGGAGAACGTTTCAATAACCAAACTTATAAATGCCATAAATCTGCAGCAAGTAAATAGTCATTCTGAACACTCACACAGCAGAAACATGGTCTTGGTGCACATAAGTTGAAATATTCATTCTACTCATATCATAGCTATAGCAGTTGCAATATTCATTTTCCTGCAGTTAAAAAGAATCAAACTATGGTAATCCTAGCACAAGACAGGAAACTTACACTATAGCATTAAAAATATTTAGGTTTTTCTCCTCAGAAATTAGACTGCCTAGTTTACTAACATAAAAAATCATTTTAGAGCATTACATTTTTTATCTATCTAGAGTTTGATGATAATTAAAAATTCATCGTCCTATACAATGAAGTGAAATCTGGACAAGATACTAAAAAATTACATTTGCATTGAGTACTTAACAAATTTTAATAACTGCCATGAAGAAATAATTATACCAAAACAAACAGTAGAAATCTCATAAAATTCAAATCAGTTAGAATGAGGAACACATACTATAGTAAAATTCATAGGTTCTCTTGGATCCCATGCAATGGCATTATTCCTTGTCTGTGACACAATAGAAACACAATTTGTACCATAATGTTAAGAACCTTTCACCATAAACAATAACATCATCTATCGTGTCATCAAAATAAACAATACCACTAACATTTTCAAACAATAAGCCAAGTATAGAAGTAGAGAACAAAATATCTTTGGTAATGGCAAGGACCAAAGTAGCATATAGTAGTAATATCATTAGTAGTTGCAAGAATTTACACCAACATTAGTGACAATTTACAACCTACTCACATATTGAAATGAAAATTCTAAAATCACAGGAATCCTTCAACCATCCATGAGTATTACTGTCCAGCACTGAAATCAGTTATCTAACCCATGAAGCAATTTCATGTAACATATACTAAGCAGGACAAAGTATAAGAGTCAACTAGCCCCTTGGAAACAACTCTATAAAACCTTGGAATACTAAAAACACATAAAAGAATTGAAATTTAACAAGAAAATAGACATAGATTTCATCACAGATCCTCTTTCTTCTGGGTTAGCACCATGCATGTTGAAACAAGCCTCATAGAGGTTTATTCCCCACCTGGTCTGGCTCACTCTCATAGATCTAGCACTAGGCCTCTTACTTAAAGTACATAATAAATGTTGAATCCAAGGGCACCAGAGTTGGCCTCCACCTCCTCAGCCTGAGAATGACAAGTTCCCTTGGCTTGACCTCGCCATTTTGATGGAGAAGGAACCTGAGCAGCAAAATAGCAATGGATAAGATCCTTCCCAACCAATCGATGAACCACCAATTAAAAAATGGCGATGAAACCCTGATGACAGTGACCTTCCTCCAAATATGGGATCTGTTGCTGCTTCTTAATCTTTATAATTGTCTGCATTATGGCCAACTGGACTTTGGTATTTTCTTTTCGATGTCTAGCCTTGAGCTATATGATTGCTTCCATTTTGAATTTGTAATCCCTTTGGGCATGGAGTCTTTATCTTTTCTAAAATAGCCCCATGGGCATATATATAATGGGGGACACATGATATATATATATATATATATATATATATGTA
>LPNX011137751.1:110205-143488 GCA_001517045.1 Pseudotsuga menziesii
ATATATATATAGATATATATATCAAATAGACATAAATATCTAATTTGTTTTTAAACTAGAAGTCTAGAACATTTAAAAAATCTTGAGACAAGTTTACAACTAGTGATCAAATCCTAAAGACAGTTGCAACAATTAATTAATCAAAATGAGTGAAGTGAATGTTTGCATAAGTGTAAAAAATTCAAAATAAGTGCACCATAAATTACCATAACACTGCAAACAACTTAATCAATGATAACCAATAAGTTCAAAGAGCTAGGACAAATTATAATGGTTCCAAATCACATAATATCCAAAATATCAATTGCATCATAACGAGTCATAGGTGACAAGCTGCCATATTTTCTTGCTTGCAAATGGAGGCAGTAATCTGAGGTCTTGGAAATGGTGGATTTCCTTATTATTTCTTTCTACCAAGATAGTTTCTTTTCATCCTAAGTAAACCTTTTAAATTTGAGATGCTATTTGTTGTGGATTAACCACTCCCTACAGAAGTTTTTCTTTCTATTTTGCGTTACTTTCCTTCTTCAACCTCATGATTCAATAGATATGATGCCTTCAAATCTGTTGGACTAAGGTTTTCAATAATATAAGGAAACTTCTGGTTACTTGAAGCAGTATATAACATGTTTTGCATGTACACAGCTGAAACCCAACACCTTGTTTCCAAAGTTAAGATAAGATTCAATCAGTGGGTCGAATTAGCATTTGTTTCCAACCATTGAATATTTGCAAACTACAACATGTACAGTGAGATGATATCGCTGGGACCATTCCTAACTTGCTGTTATATGTGACATCTGATGTCACACTTTTCGTTTTCACTCATGTGCTAGTTTGAACCTCCTCTTTTCTCCTATGTGTACTAGTTTTCATATCCCTCAGCACTGCATTTACAAATGATAAATGGTATACCCTAGAGAAAAGAGGATAAATGATAATTGTTTTCTGAATCACTTGCCCCCTAATACTTTTCACCTCTACCCTAGATTCCTTTCCACAACAACATCCTTTCCCAGTAAACTAACTCTTTGCTCAGCAATGGCCCTATTAACATCAAATTTGACCTTAAAAATCTGAAAGTTAATCTATAGTACATATTCATGGATATCACTCAAGGTGAGCTCAATATTATAGAATCCACCATTCGACATAGACTATTGATGAGTACATTACAAGGTGGATTGGTTAGTCGGTCTACTAACGCATCTTCGACAATTCATGGAGAAATTTTCAAACTCGGCACATGGTTATGTTTCTTTATTTTTCAGAGATAGATGGTAGGACAGAGTTCAAACAGGTTATTTCTATATAGGTACAGGCAAAGGATACATCTTATATATGTGGGAAATTGATATAGTAGCATCAAGTAGCCCATACTTAAAACTTCAGTGCAATATTCCATGTATGGGAGGCCCTTCCCCAACAAGGTGTGATGAGGGTAAGTTGCATATAATTAGGCATTCTATATCACTTTAATTCAATTTTTTGTTGAATCACAACAAGATTAGCTTGCTGTAACTTTATATTTAGCATGAAAATAGAGAAAAACTTTAGCAATTTCTATCATAGAATTGAATTGGGATGTGTTCCCAACACTTCAACAAAGTTTTTTGCATCATTTTCTGTGCATCATGTTTTGGTTATTGTTTTCTCATAAGATTAGCATAATTATTCAGGACAGCAATATTTTATTTTAATTTAAGTGTTAGTAAACATTTTTATTATTGTAAGTCGACTCCTAAAGTCACAAGGGATTCCCCATGGTTAGCAAGCAATAACCTGAAGTGCAGGGAAAGAGTACATGGTGATAGTCTACTATTCCCAGTTACCTTGGAAATGATTGGTTTCAAGTGTTAACAGACTCTTTTAATTTGTATTGACCCTAACCCCTCAGCCTTTCTCACTTTCACAATCTCATCCTACCAAAGAACTTAATGCTCTAGGATCAAATTTTAGATCAACCTATTCACATGACAAGTATAATTACTAATAGAAATAGACTTGACATGTGCATATGGCATAAGAAGTACCACTATCAAACACCATTTGTACTACAACTATGCTATCATTTTCAAGTATATGTGGACTCTTAAACAAGGGGAATGAAGAATCATAACACCTACTAACTAAATAACTTAAGTGTTGTTGGGCTAGAGCAAATTGGGATAATACAGAACAAGGAAAAGATAAGGCGTGCATTTTATTTTCTCGACAGTCATAAAACAAGATCAGTGTTATCTGATTAAAAATAAACATAATTTAGGCAAGCAACAGTGTAAACTGGTATATTAGACTTTTTGATTTAGTGTCTCTTGCATAGCTACAACTTGTGCAGCTATATTTTCTGCTAAGTATTTCTTAGCTCGCCATCATAAGAACCCACTGAAGTAAAAGGATTTCCTCAGGGAGATGTGGAAGGAAATGGTGTCAATATATTTTTATTCTTGTTTTTTCTCCACTTTGTTCCTGATGGAGACTTGCGATGTTGTTGGTGTTAAGGCATACATAGATAATTTACAAGATATGTCCTTGATGTTTTCTTGACTTTACTCTATGCTCAAATTTGGATATTGCTCTCTATATTCAAAAAATTCACACTCACCACTAGGCTGAGCATTTTCTAGATTTGCAGCACTGGTGGTCAAAAAACCACTTTCTTTCCAATTTTGATTGCATGACTCTGAAGCTTGAGAAGTATGACCAGAAACACTTTTTTACGTTTTCTGAACCAACTTCATCTACTTTATCCAAATGGCTTTTACCTGCATCTTTAATCCCAAGTTTCAATTTTTCATTCTCTGTTTTAGTGTCTGTTTCTTCAAATTTATTATGCATGTTTGACTCCTTATCCAAACATGCACTTTCAGAAGATGGAACCAATGATAGACATGAGTTTTAAAGGAGTTATCAAGTATGATGGACTGGAACTCACTTCACACTAAATCCTAAGAGTTGCATCTTCTATTTATTCTTTTACATTTAAACTATCATTTGGTCTAGGCATCATTATGAATCAAAATAATGTGAATATTGACTCATATATTTACTAGGGTACCATAAAATTGAGGTGGATGCTCCAAGTTTTCCTAGTTATTAGGTTGTTGGGAGCAGTTCAAATTTTGATTTTAGAAATTTAAAAAGTCATGTTAGTGGCAATAGTTCTTTTAACAATTGCTAGGCCATTAGCAATTGAACCAATTCTTATATTCCAATTGATGAGGGATGCAATGTTGAAGATAAACGGTTATTGGTTGGAATCATGTTTCAAATGAGCAATCAACCACAAGGTTTCATGAAAAAAAAACATTGAATGCACATGTTATTCATTCTAAAAGTGTGTTTGTGGATTTCCTTAACAACCAGGTCATAGATGATCATTTGCATCTCCATTCAATTTGGAGCTGTGGAACTAATTTTGATGGTGATTCTTGTAATTTCATTGCCAATAAGACACCAATTACAAATAAATGGAAACTATACATGGAATTAAGTTATTTTCCTCTTCCAACTTCATTGGATGGATCAGAATCTAAAAAAGTCACCTTTTCTTGTAGCAATGGTGTTTGATGTATTCTAGAGAACATTAATGGAGGTGAAAATCACCCTATGGTTGGAATATGAGGATATTGTAAAACAAAGACACTAGAAATCATTTCAATTCCATCATCTTTACATGTCCTTCCAGGTTCTTCACAATGGGATGATGTCCACCTCTACCTTACAGCTCCTAGGTGGAAAACCATCGATACCATCTTAAGTATTTGTGTTAATACTAACACAATATTCTTTTTAGTCCTGTATAAAAACTAGTCATACCGAAGGCCAGTGTTGGTGATGTGGGTCCATATTTCATGGGATTATATATGGTTGGAAAGTTAGAATATCCCAAATAATTATTCAAGAAATACATAACATTACACATAAAAAGGAACCAAGTTTACATCACATGGACATCTAGAAATTAGGAAGGTATATACCTTGCTTGTAGCCAAATTCTTGACATTCCAATAGGTTTGTTTTAGGTGACGAGTCTACAGACACAATTCCAATTTGAGTCAGCACTAGTTCCCAGCTGCGCCAATCCAACATGTTTCATGTTCCATCTAATATACAGGGGATTTTTCTTTTAGTAGGATGGAATGTACATTATTATATGGCTATACTTGGAAATTCTTCCAACTCTAATGCTAGTGCAAGGGAGCACTCGTCTTATCAACAATAAGAGGCTAGTTCAAGAAACATGATGTTGGGTATTCCTAGAAGTACATGGTGTGTTGAGAGAACAAAGAAACTAACCATGACTCTTGAAATTGGATTCCAATGAATTGAAATCCAATCGACCTAGGGAAATTGCTTCTTCAATTCTACATCCACTACAAACTTTAATCATCGCAGTTTATCCATTTTCCTTTGATTCAAATTGATTATAGTCATCCAAGGCACTCTACAAATCACCTCCCCACCCACAAAATGATCCAACAAAGCCATCTCGAAGAGGGAGTGAAATGTTCTCCCATTTATTGATTTGTGCTTTATGTCCTTGTGCAGTAGGCATGCTAATATTCTATGTATTGTTCCAAATTTATTAGGTGGTATAAGGACTCTTGGAAATTGCCAATATTTATCCAATGACTTGGAAGAGAGTTGACCTAACAGAGCTAAGGATTAAGAACAAAGTTTCATCCTAGATACAAAATCAAATATGAAGCTTTGGAAGCACATAACAATGAATATGGGAGAACTGTCATGAGATTAATGCACAAAAACATTGGCTACAAAAATGGAATTGCTATTGTAACCTAATTCAACTGCTTTTAACTTTGTTTTTTATTTGGAAACAAACATGCTAAATTTACTAGAAAAAGTGACGGCACACATGGCATTCGTTGCTTTTAGAAGGAGATTTACTTTCACAAGATCAAAATTTTAATGACTTCAAAATTGGCCATAATGAAATCCATATCTTTTGAGGCTAGTATAAAGAAACCGACTCATAGCTAGGACTAGATATGGGATCACTCAAAGACCTTCCATAAGTATAAACTAGTGGATGTTTATCAACGGTTAAGCAACACTCTTAGGATGGATTGCAAACTTAACAAAGACTGGAAACTTAAATCCATACTCTTAACTTTGTGTCAAGAACTTAAAATTATTTGGAAGGTCACTCTCAAAATCAATAAAACTTTCTTAACCTAGTCTTTAGTCTATGATGGTTTTTCGTTGGATTGTCTTTTGTTGCATTTAAGGATAGGGGTTATTGCACCAGCTCCTTAGGTATTTCATGGTATCTTAGAGTCTAAGAAAGCATATTTTTTAGTTATGTAACAAAGCTCAAGTGGCCTTGAAGAGGGATGAATCCTTGTAAGGCCATTTTATATCCTCCCCTGTTTCCTGGAAAATTTCTCATAATCAACTTCACTAAATCCTGGCATACTGTCATTTTTTTGGTTTTTTGAAAAGGTGTAACATTATTTTGGTATCCAATCAACTAACATAGATTTCTCTCCGACTGGGTGATTATAACAACTGTGTCCTTGCAAATTAAAGTACAAGTAGATAATGTGGTTATGGAACTGGACCATCTCAGACAATGGATTTCCCATTGGGATATTTCACCTTTCTCTATAAGCAGGGTTCCAAGAATGATGATTATCATCCATCCCCAAATGGATGGGCATCCCCTGGTGGTTAATATTGATGGGGGATCTTTTTTTCTATGTTTTAAAGTTGTTATAGGGCGATGCTTGATACATGCCTCTTTATGGGGAATGATTTTACTTTAGTTGGACTCTATGGTAGTTAGTTTGCTATTTTGATATTGTGCTCTTAGCTATGACTACTGATTATTGGCTAGAGATTTGGTAGTAACTCAAGGGCATTTCCTCCACATCCATTTTTTATTATAATATATCATTTATATAATAGGGATTTGAAGCATATTCCAAAAATAATGACCACTATGTACCACAAAATCTCTATTATGTATACTCAAATTTTAGACATTATTATCCATGTCTTTTCCACCTAGTGGCAAGAACCAATGCAATAGCCTCAAATTTTATGTCATATGCAAATGTCAAGAATACATTGAGAAATTAATGACATTTTACCCCTCATAGTAGGACTATAAACACATTTTTATTTCTAAAAAAAGAAACATAAAAATATTATTTCTTAGCATAAGAACATAATCCGTAATACCTTATTTAGTAGTTTTGGTTATATATTGGAAGAAAAACATTTTACTCAATCTTGAAGGTGGAACAAAAATTCCAAACAACCTTCTATACTAATCATGAATGCAAATATGCACGAGTTGGACTTGATATCAACTCAACAAACTGATAGTAAGAATTTGGCATAGAATGAGTAAATAATTAACAAAAAATGGGCATAAAACTCAACAAACATCAAACTTGTAAGCAACTTACAAATTCACAAATATAGAAAGCATTCTATGAAAAATACTCTATGAAGACATCAAAATAGTCATAAATAAATGTAAAGGAGGTCATGGGTCCTCCAATTTGGTACTTGGGCAGAGAGTGGCATTCCAAAAAATTATAGATCCAATTCCCCACTTGGATAAATATCCAATTTTTTTAATAAATAACACAATGTGTTTTTAGCCCCCATTGAGCAATTAATGCTACAAGAAACATGAAATCAAAAAATGAAATGGGAAACTAGGTCTAAGGTTACAGGGATAAGAAATAATGTTGGGTTTCAAACCTAGGGTATAGGGTTTTAGGCCACCCAATGACACAAGGTTTGATAGGTATGAATGACAATGTGGAAAGAAAAAATTGCCATTATCCCTCATTGTCAATGGCTTGGAGTGACCAAAACCAGAAAATATTTCTAATTCTACCACCATAAAAGAATCCACCCACAAGCGCCTCCTAAAAGGATCAATTTTAACGAATTTTTTGTAGGAATTTCCATAATGAAACCTTAATTGCTTCAAGATTGTAGTAAAACCCATGGGATCCTTATAAGAGATAAATACACTCCAAAGTTCATGCCAAAAAGAGAAATCGAGGTAGCGAAAAATCAAGTTGACGTTCGTCTGTGCAAATGGGAATAAATTGGAAAATACATTTAACAGAAAAAATGGGCATAGATTGATGAACCTACCTCTGGTAATTGGATTCCTAGTTGTTATTGCAAACGATCCAGAAATGATGCTCAAGAGATCCAATGCATGTGTAGAAAAGTTTCACAAAATTCATTAGCCATTTATGAAATATAATCTGTCATCCCAAAGTAATATTATGCAATGGAAATTACATTTAACAGAAAAAATGGGAATAGATTGATGAACCTACCTCTAGTAATTGGATTCCCAATTGTTATTGCAGACTATCCAGAAACGATGCTCAAGAGATCTAGCCATATGTGTATAAAAGTTTCACTAAATTCATTAGCCATTTATGAAATATAATCTGTCATTCCAAAGTAATAATATGCATTTTTTTTTTAGTTTTTCTTTAGGCGTGGGTTTAATGTCAACATGGAAACTCCATTATGAATGAATATAGTCCACTATTTTTTTTTCCAAATGTTTTTATAAAGCGGGGTGTGAAATTAATGTTTGAGAACATCATACAAAGTAAAATTTTAATACTAAGATCCCTTCTTTTAATATGGCATCTCCCATCGATGGCTCTTATATATAATTATTCTCTATGTTATCTCTTATATTTTGAGTTTTATTTTAATTTTGGATAATTAAGTTTATTTTAATTTGGAGTATATTAAAATTTAATTGAAATTTTAATTTATTAGGTAAAAAAATTTAAAGTGTAAAATTTTGAAAAAATAAAGGTTTTTTCATTTAAAACAAATTCAAGATGTGTAAAATTAAATGGGAGCGTCAATATATATACATAAATAGGAATTTAAATCAAGACCTGTTCAAATTTTTATCTAGACATTGTTTCATATGGAGAGACAAGTTCTTCTCTTTCATTGTCTAAATTTTTAAATTTTCATAATTTATGTACCAACCCCTATGTTGGTCTCATTTATGTATATATCCCAATACATATACAATGAAATGTACACAAAACATCAAAAGCTACAAATACCTGGGTTGAAATTTATTCTATATACATACCCCTCAAATCATGTTACCTGATTCTACCTTGCAATTCTTCTAATCTCTTGCCCCCATTCCACTATGTTTTATTCCTCATCCTCCAAAGTTGAAAGCATATTTTCAAACCAAATAATATTCACTCTAATGATGGGCACATTCAAAAAAACAAAAACAAGATTTGATAGACGCATTCCAAACAACAAAACAAGCTTTGATAAGCACATTCCAAACAATAGAAACAAGCTTCTACTAGGGCTAGAATGTATGTAAATGGTGTTAAATATATTAACATGCATACTCAAGAACTAATTGGGAATATTATAGGAAGGAAGGAATGCAATCCCAGCAGCAACACAAAAAATAATGAGTACTATAATATCACCAAACACTCTTCTTCACAATGCTAGTCAATGGTCACAGATCATGATAGCTATATTGAAGTTAGAAAAGCACCTTAGTTTGGGACTTGGCACTCTTACATTGAAGGATCAACAACTAGCTATGATGCTTCTTATAGGTATCGATATGGTATTGGTTATACCTAATTCGTAACTGTATAAGGAACCTAATTTTCCTTTGGTGCATGCTTAACGGTTTGCTTCAATGGTGCATCAATGATAAACATGGTCAAGAGAAAATTCATGCAATTGCTTTGTTGGATCTCTGAAGATCGAGGTGCATGGAACCAATATTACAGATAGAAGGTATAAAATTTACACTTCATTGTCAAAATTGCAATTTTCCATGACACATTTAAAAATGAATAACATAAATGACTAATTCATATTCTTCTGGCTAGTCATTTTTTATGTTGTTACTAAATTAGTCATTTATGTTAGTCATTTTTAACTCTATCATTTATTATCTAGTCATATTTGTTAACTGGTGACTAAATTAGTCATTAATTTTAGTCATTTATAGTTGGGTCAATCAAAATTGCTCATATTTAGTAGTAAATCACTTGAAAAACCTGTGGTGACTAGAATTTTTAGTCATGTAGTAGCTAATTCCTCATTTTGTATTAGTGGGACTTTGACCAAAGATTTAAGATACTGATGGCAAGAGTTAGTTTTGATATGAGTGATGTTCAACACAAATAATGGTTCATCACAATGCTAGTATCTCATATCTGGCAACCAATAATGCAATAGAAGATTGTGACACAGAGCGAGGCTTTGGAGATCGCAATGAAGTTGGAAGCTTCACTTGTTGGAGAAAGTGCAGATGGTATGAATCAGATTCAGGAACAGTTGGAAATTTAGAAATAGTTTGAAAACTTAGCGCTTCAGTTATAATACATTAAGAAGGGGAAAGAGAATTGCGAAGATCTTTGGTGCACTCAATGTCGCGCAGATAGACACACCAAATATACTTGCATTGATTTCTGAATTTTTTTGTTATCAGGAGCATCGAAACCATTGAGTTGCGACAGTGTGCCATGGTGTTGCATATGTCAAATGTATGGGAATTGACACGAATAATGTGGATACATGCATAAGATGGTAACAAAGTGAGCAAGCTTATACTGCACCTTTTGTCAATCTATCGGGCATGAAGATAAAGAATGTCGCGCATATGATCTACTCCAGGAAAGGATGTATGACTCGTACTATGTGAAAGGTGAAGATCATCAAGCTATACAACAACCCCAGTCATAGCCACAGGCAGTGCAACCACCACCTCAACCACCGTATGTACCATCACCGCAAATGTAGTTTATACTGATGCAACCACAGCAGTAGTTCATGCCATAACAACAATATAACCAGATGCAGATGGCTCCACCACAACAATAGTATGTTCAGGTAGCTCACTATGTCCAGCAACAGTCGAATCGCCCAAGCAGGAGTTGACTTAGCCACAGTACCATCAACAAGGAGGATTCCATGCAGGGTTTCAAGGTTGAGGAGGAGGCGTTGGTCGAGGAGGAGGACGAGGTCACGAACCAGTCCAATGTTACAATTGTGGTGTATTTGGACACTACTAGAGAAATTGTCCAATGTTGCATGCATAGTGCACATGTTCATGTTCTGCCATAATTGATCACATGGTTGAGAAATGTCCACAGTTGATTGTGAGATGGCAGGAGGGCAATGTTCCACAACTACAGAATGAGGGTCAATTGCAAACCTAGACCTAAAACCAATTGTAGAACCAGAATTAATTGCAGAATCAGGATCAAAATAAAATTCCACTTCATAATCAGAATGTGAGTCAACCTATGAATCCACCATTGAAACAGAATCCACCATTGAACCAGAATCCGCTGATGAACCAGAATCAAGGGTCAACGATTGCGACAATATCAGTAGAGCCTAGAATGTAGGATGTCTATTTTTCTATTGTCAACCATTGGGGTGCAGCAATCAGAGAGGATGGGCCTCGCCCATAGGTTCGATTGGCTGGGAAGAAGAAGACATCATTTGATATCACGACATAAAGAGATACATTCTTTCAAGCTTGAGATGTGATTGGAATAAATATGGGTAAGTCGCCTATTTACAAAATGCCGTCTTCTTTTGATTCTTCACTGGAGGTAGTACCATCGCGGCAGCATGGTACCGTGCATAAATTATTTGAGAGATTCTTGTCACTGGCAAGAGATCTCGATTCTCTTGCCGAGATTGAGAATTTGTTGCACCGCCCGGGTAAGGAGTGGAAGGACTCTGTGGTGAATTCCTTGCATAAGAAAAAAATGGGGAAAGAGATGCGCATGAATGTCTAGATTGGGGACTACGAACTAGATTCAGTAATTTAGGACCTAGGCTCATATGTGAATACTCTGACAAAGTGGAACTGGAATAAAATGGGGAGATCGACGTTGGGTTGGTCCCCTATGTAGTTACGATTGGATAATCAGGCTAAAGTACAACCTATTGGATGTGTGTTGAACCTGGTTGTGGATGTTGAAGGTGTAGGAATAGTAATACACCTTTAGTACATAGTTTTGACCTTAGGATAAGTTTATTTTCCCACATGCAATGATATCCTATGGTTTATACTTAGGAGAGTTAATTATGCTAAATATCTGGTTATTTTGGCCTGTTCACACCTACAACAATGCCCTAGTTTGGTCATCCCAACCCTTGTGCTCCCTCATTAATGCATTGGGGTGCTACCTCAGCAACAAGAAAATGCAGTGAATCTGACTAGGATGTTCTCACATAAGAACCAACATCCTCAAGAATTCTTGCTGAGACTCCCATTCAACTAGGAATAATTGACCTTGGGGTGGACATAATCCCCGATTCGTAGCTAGGAGAAGATGAACAAATGCAATCCCAGCCATCAGGGGACACTGAAGTATTTGGGGACCAGTCTCATATATCAGGGGACATTGAGGTATTCCAGGACCAGTATCATATTTTAGGGGATATGGAAGTAACTCAAGAGAAACCCCAACATCCTGAGGAATTGGGAGAGAAGGAAGATGTTACACAAGAACCAACATCCTTGCAGCTCCCTATCGAAGCTGTAGCTGAGACTCAAGAAGATGTTGAGATTGAAACTTAGGAAGATGTTTTCACACAAGAAACAACATCTTCACAAATGGCTACTGAAGTTGATAGAAATGGGTTTCAGGAAGAGGATGATGTTACACAAGAACCGGCATCCCCAGAATTGATTGTAGAAGTACCCATACAGGCAGAAGTTGTTGGATTACTGGTAGAAGAGGAAGTTGTTTCACTTCTGATTCAAAATGATTAGGATGAAACATCGTGCAATAAGGTATGGACTCAATTTTCCCAGAACTTTGTCAATTTAGACTCTGATAAGGAGAAGGATGCAGGGATGATTTTAAGGAACCGTACTTATTTAAAAGTGTATAAATGTTGGTGAATATTACCAATTCTTAAAATACCAACTATAAAATGATTGGCGATATTTTTCAAAAAAAAAAATTTAATTTCCAAGGATTTTATAACATTTATATAATAATTTGGCAATTTTTAGGGTGAAAAAATTTTACCCCATAAAAATTGGGAGAAGCAGGGCTTCAAAAAATGTAAAATGGCGAATCTTTTTTGGGAGAAAAACATGAAAAAATAGCTCGTTGGGATAAAATTTGCCCCTGAAATTATCCCTGGAAGGATGCAGGAGATGGAAGGATTCAAGGACTGATATAGGAAGTCTCAATGCTGAAATTAGAAGTAAATAAATGGAACGGTCAGGTGGACAGATATTAGGAAGGAATGGTTCCCCTTGTTGAGCATAGAAAGACTATTAGAGAATTGAGGGAAAGATGGGCATAATAGTTAACCTTCCAGAGTCATTGGGAAGAAGTACAAAAAGATTTGAAGGATATAAAGAAATTCAATTCCATGCAGAAGGAAAAAGATTAACTGTACACTCTCTCCTGGGAATTGATGAGCTCCAGAGCTCCATCAACCTCTTATCCTATATTTTTGTATGAACAATTTATTGGTTTAAATTGAAGGAATTAAAGGAAGGGAGACCTTATGAAGTGGCATCCTCTACCAAATTTCTGGAGACCTTTATGGAAAGCAACTTCACTGAGAAGAGCCTGCTGTGTGAACTTTATTTCAATGAAATGGATTTCCCCCTGGACCGTCATTTGAATGCTGCTCCTTACTTAGGAGATGTCAAGCTGAGATATTTTTCTTATTTTGTCAGCAATCATGTGTGCAGTGGGAGAGTTCTTTCTAGACAATTTCTTAGAATGAGGCTAACTCTAATCTTTGGATTCAACATGAACCTCAATCTCCTCGCCTTCTTCTTAATTTTTAGGAACAGAGGATTACATCTCCTATCAAGACTCAATAGCTGATTGAACTTCAAGAATAGGTCATCTCCACTTGTGTTAGCCAGATTTCCAGACATCAACATTTGGATTTGGAAGGAAGTAAGCATAGATGGAAGGAATCTCCTTCATCATTGAAGAAAAGGGACCCTTATTTCTTGAAAAACTTTAAAAGACGCTCCCTAGGGTGGAAGGATATGTTGATTGTATGAATAAGTGTGGAGTTAACTGGTTGGGACTCAAATTAAAGTTTCCACTTATTTGGTGGCCAACAAGGTCGTATAGGGATGATTTTTCATTGACAAAGGTAGAGGAGAAGCAGTTTTGGAAATATTGGGTTTCCCATAAGGGATATCTAGATAGGAAGGAATCACCTAAACTCTCCTACAATTTTTCCTCTCTCCATGAACGAGATATAGTTCTAGCATCAGATTCAGATTAGTGGAGGTTGTTGCACAATGACATGCAATAGGATAGTTGGGAGGAGATTTTGGGTTCTAAAATGGGCCTTTTTGACCACACCTATTATACCCTTTTTCCCTTATCCTACTCCATTCTATGCACCAGGCATAGGTTCTTTCCTGACATTGAGCCTTGAATATTTATAGGTATGATTAATTATTGTTTTATCTTATTAATTCCTATTATTGTTATGATCAGAACTCCATCTCTTGAATTATACTAATACATCATGATTTCATAAAGATAGTTCAAGATTTGAGAAGTACAGGTGTAGCATCCCGAGTGGTTTGAATGGAAGATGAGATTTCGATGCCAGTTGTCACTTTCCAGTCACAACCCCATATGCTGGAAGAAAACAATGACCATCATTCCATGTATTTATACAAAATTCTTAGCAGCAATAGACTGAGTTGTGACAACGCGCCATTTCCTAAGGTTTCGCTACAACTGACACAGTGTTCCTTAAATTGGTTCTGTTTATTCACTAATGGCTCATGCAACATGATTCCCTATATTCTCTGCTCCCATTTGATTACACCCCCAGTTGTACAGCTTGTTGTAATAGGGAAGCTTGAAGATCATAGATCTTCATGTCTTCCCGATATCAGTGGGTGAAGGTTATGATTGGTCATGTATAAATATTGGGAAACATTCTAAGCCAAGGGCTAGTTGATATGGGATTATACTTTGTAATCTATGACAGAGAACTGTACTTTCATTTTACCATTCTAATATAAGAAGCAGGATTCTTCAGACTTCTACATTTTAATCTGTTTTAGTTCTGACGTCTTTGAGAAGTACAAGTGTAGCATCCCAAGTGGTCTGAAGGGAAGATGATATTTAAATGCCAGCTGTCACTTTCCAGTCGTAGCCCCACATGCTGGAAGCAAACAATGGCTGTCATTCCATGTATTTATGCAACATTATCAGCAACAACAGACTCAGCTATGACAACGCGCCATTTCTTAATTTTTAGCTACAACAGACAGGGTGTTCCTTAAATTGGTTCTATTTATTCACTAATGGCTCACGCAACAGCATTCCCTATATTATCTGCTACCATTCAATTCCACCCCCAACTGTACAGCTTGTTGTAACATGGAATCCTAAAGATCATATATCTTCATCGCTTCCCGATATAAGTGGGTGAAGGTTATGATTGGTCATGTATAAATATTGGGAAACATTCTGAGCCAAGGGTTAGTTGATATCGGATTATACTGTGTAAGTTGTGACAGAGAACTGTACTTTGATTTTACCATTCTAATATAAGAAGCAGTATTCTTCAGAATTCTGTGTTTTAATCTATTTTAGTTTCGACGTCTTTGTTCAAAGGCTGGTCCTGGCTTCCCACAGAGATCGTCGAGTTAATTATATGCTTTTATTATTTTTTTGTGTGGTGTGGAAGTTATAGTAGATGCATTCTTTACAGTAGCTGCAACAGTAATGGTTAATTGTTTTTCTTTCTTTGATAATCAATATCTACATTTCTCTTAAGCTACAGCATTGTGGTGTGACAGACGACTATGTAGGTTAGTTTCCATTATGCAAGTGTGTCTTAGCTCTAATAGTCAAGCTCATATATAGTTCCTCTTAATTACTTGTCTTTCTTAGGTTTGCTAATTCAGTCAGTTTATAGATTAGAATTGTTTGGTTCAATTCCTGTTATTTCCAATTCCTAGATCAGTGGAATTAAACTAGTGATGATGGATCTTCATATAGTGTGGTAATGTTAGGATTTAACTTCTTGCTAAAGTAGTCTAGTTATTTATTTCTAGAATCATTAGTTACCGGATTGAAGTTGTAGCAAGGTAATTGCAATTTTGAAATTCTTAAGTAGGTAATTTAGATCAGTTTAATCATGAGAGGAGTTTGATTGAGAAGATAGGTAGGACAATTAATCCTTCATTCAATTAATCAGCTACTTAGTGTTTATGCACATACAGTGTGAATTATCTTTGCAATAAAAATACTTCCCTGGGTTGACAATTTATATTGAACATTTTGCATGTTAGCTGTAACTAACTAGAATATAGAGTGACCAACACCTACAGTGATGAAGAGGATGACCAGAATTAGACTACGCCTAGGATAGAGGCAAGATGAAACCCCAGTAGCAACATGCCCACACCTTCGTGCACTTCCCTGCATTCAAGAAGACACATGAGTTCTGCATCGAATTTTCTAATGTGCCAGCATCATTCTAGTAGTAGAGCAGCATCTGTAGGAAGAAGGCCCGGGATGGTGCCTGACGACACGAAGTTACCGTTGTTCCATGGAACAAGACCAACGATACTGAGCAATATTGGTTTCTATGTGAAGCGGTGTGGACTGTCAGACAGACCACGAATGATGACATGAAGAAGAGACAATTAGTGACCACTCTTTGGGGTCACGCGCTTGATTTCTATATGAAATTTACACAACTTCCTATGGGGATCCCTGCAAAACATTGGATGAATTCAGGAAATGACTAATTTAAGAATTATGGAAACCAAAATCTAAAGAACAATATATTACAGAGTTAAAGGAGATTGAGCAATTTCCCAATGAAACCATTTGGGACTTCGACCAAAGATTTAAGATACTGATGGAAAGAG
The DNA here is from genome assembly GCA_001517045.1 of Pseudotsuga menziesii. NCBI lineage: Eukaryota > Viridiplantae > Streptophyta > Pinopsida > Pinales > Pinaceae > Pseudotsuga > Pseudotsuga menziesii. The sequence goes on from LPNX011137751.1 coordinate 126,137, forward strand.
TCATTTCTGATATGAGTGATGTTCAGCACAAAGAATGGTTCATCACAGTGCTAGTATCTCATATCCGGAAACCATTTATTGCAAAAAAAGATCATGACACAGAGTGAGGCTCTGGAGATCAGAATGAAGTTGGAAGCATCACATATTGGAGAAAGTGCAGCCGGTATGAACCAGATTCAAGAACAGTTGGAAAACTTGATGCTTCAGTTATAAGACATTAAGAAGGGGAAAGAGAATCACAAATATATTTGGTGCACTCAATGTCACACATATGGACACACCAAATATACTTGCATTGATTTCTAATTTTTTTTTGTTATCAGGAGCATCGAACCCATTGAGTTGCGACAGTGTGCCATGGTGTCACATATTTCAAATGTATGGGAATTGACATGAAGAATGTGGATACATGCAGAAGATGGTAACAAATCCAACAAGCTTATACTACACCTTTTGTCAATTTGTCAGGCATGAACATAAAGACTGTTGTGCATATGATCTACTCCAAGAAGGGATGTATGACTCATACTATGTGAAGGTTTAAGATCATCGAGTTGTACAACAACCACAGTCATAGCCATAGGTGGTGCAGCCACCACCTCAACCACCATATGTACCATCATTGCAAATGTATTTTATAATGTCACAACTGTAGCAGTAGTTCATGCCACAACAACAATATAACCAGATGCATATGGCTCTACCGCAGCAACAATATGTTCAGGAACTATGTCCAACAAAATCTGAATCCCCCAGAGTAGCAGTTAACTCAGCCGCAGTACCAACAACAAGGAGGATTCCATGGAGGATTCTGGGGTCAAGGAGCAGGATTTGGTCAAGGAGGAGGATGAGGTGTAGACCAGTCCAATGTTACAATTATGGTGTATTCAGACACTACCAGAGAAACTGTCTCATGTTGCATGCATAATGCACATGTTCATGTTGTGTCATGATTGATCACATGGTCGAAAAATGTCCACATTTGATTGCGAGATGGCAGGAGGGAAATGTTCCACAATTACAGAATCAGGGTTAGTTGCAAACCCATACCCAGAACCAATTGTAGAACTAGAATCAGTTGCAGAATTAGGATCAAAATCAAATTCCACTTCATAATCAAAATGCAAGTCAACCTATGAATCTACCATTGAAACAAAATCTACCGCCGAACCAGAATCCACTGATGAACTAGAATCAAGGGTCGACGGTTGCGACAATCTTAGCAGAGCCCAGAACAGAGGATTTCGATGTTTCTATTGTCAACCGCGGGGGTGCGATGACCAAAGAGGATGGGCCCTTCCCACAAGTTCGATTGGCTATGAATAAGAAGGCGTCATTTGATATCATGACTAAAAGGGATACATTCTTTGAAGCCAAAGATGTGATTGGAAGAAATATGGGTAAGTCACCTGTTTACGAAATGCCCTCTTCTTTTGATTCTTCACTGGAGGTAGTACCATCATGGTAGCATGGTACCTTGTAGAACTTATTTGAGATCTTATTGTTGCTTGCAAGAGATCATGATGCTCTTTCCCAGATTGAGAATTTGTGGCACTGCCTGGGTAAGGACTGGAAGGACTATGTGGTGAACTCCTTACATAAAAAAAATATGGGGAAAGAGATGCGCATAAACATCCATATTGGGGACTGCGAAGTATATTTAGTAGTTCATGACCTAGGATCAGATGTGAATATTTTGACAAAGCGGAACTAGAAGAAAATGGGGAGAATGACGTTGGGTTGGTCCCCTATGCAGTTGTGATTGGATAATTAGGCTAAAGTATAACCTATTGGATGCGTGTCAAACCTGGTTTTGGATGTTGAAGGTGTAGGAGCAGTAATACACCCTTAGTACATATTTTTTACCTTAGGCTAATTTTATTTTCCCAGATGCAATGATATCCTATGGTTTAGACTTAGGAGAGTTAATTCTGCTAAATATCTGGTTATTTTGGCCTATTCACACCTACAACAACACCCTAGTTCAGTTAACCCATCCCATTTTCTCCCTCATTAATGTATTGGGGTGCTAACTCCTTGATTTGTGGGGTGCAGGATTGACCAAGTGCACTAATGGTGTATTTGGCCTGTTTTAGCTCTCTTAGGAGAATTTATTGCCACCTAAAGCACCCCACTCACCTCAATATTCTCACCCACACTTTTCTAGGACTCATTAATGACCTGCCACACCTCACCAATGTTCACATGAGGATTCATGACTGTTTGGGTTGATTTGGGTCTCCATTCATCCACCTAGGGGGGATTGATGTCATTTCTAACCTTGACACATGTACAAATCCAATTGAATTCCAAAGCCACTTGAATTTGTCCAATGTATTATAAATGATGTATGATATTATCCACAATTATCATGTTGGGGCTCCGACCCTAAGGGTCCTTAGCTTTGGTAACTCCGCGGTTTTTGTGGAAGTGTAAGCGGAGTTACAACCTAAAAATAGTCTTAGGGGTGTCGCGGGTGGGTCGAAACCACTTTTTGTAATTAAACCTTGTTGTAAATCCAAGGTTAGGGTTTTGGGCACCCATGGTTTAAGTCCATGGTTTTGTAACAGTGCGCTATATAAATAGGCACTTATGTAAAGAAGTAGGGTAAGGTCTTTAATGATTATCTTATGAAGCTATTGTAATGCGAAGAGAAGAGATTGTATAAGGGTTTTTGTAAGAAGGTTAAGTCCCAGCTGTGTGCATGGACGACCTCTGCAGCTGTGTGCGCAGAGGGGTTTTTGGTGAAAAGGAAGATCTGCAGCTGTGTGCGTAGAGGCCTGCTGCTGTGTGCGCGGCTTTGAGGACTGAAAGGATCTGCAGCTGAGTGCGCAGATCAAAACTGTCATTTTAGTTGTAAAGAGTTGAATAAAATGCAGTTCTGTGGATGTAACCCCTACACTGGGGGTGAACCACGTTACATCTGGTGTTGTGGTTCATTTGTGTTGATTTTTTATTATATTTTATGCACTGCTAAGTAAATAACTGATAAAGTAAGATTGTTGTTAATAACTAGCTTCGCTGTGAATTCCCAGATAAGGGCTATGCAAGTAACTGTTTGTTTATCTAACTGCGAAGCTACATATTTGATAATAGAATCATTGTGTTAAGTGATTATTAATAGTTAAAGACTAAAGGTACAGTAAGATTCTCTCTTCTGCTTGTAGAAACCTGATTCTGCGGCACCCCATAGCTGTTTCGGGTTAGACTGTAGCCTGTTCACAGGCTGCTACCGAAAGGGATAACACTGTGGGTCTTTTGTTGGTGCGAAGTTAAAGGTAAAACCCGGGTCTGCCCAGTTAGCCCAACAAATTGGTTTCGTTGGCAGTTGAACTCAATATCTGTTGAAGAGGGATCTACGTCGTACCTCGAGGGCTATGTTTTGGCGACCGTCTGTAAAATAAATTGGTGATTGGATCAAAGCGACCTATTTGAAGTTCGTAGAACAGGAAAATAAAGATCCCCGTCGTAGCGCGGATTTTTTTTGCAAAGGTACGTATTTTCCAATGTTCATGAAATTTTCTTTGGTACTATACACATAGAGTTGCACCAGTGGTTATCCAGGTTAACAGAAAGGATGAAAAACTTCCAAGAAAACCAGTTTCCTCCCTGGACCCCCGCAAGAATCGCTATCTTGAAAAGAGTGAACAACGCGATCTCGCGAGCCGTGGATTTCTGGACTGCGCGAACTCTCGAAGCATTTGTGACGGAGTTCGCCATCGACACAAGTACCTCCTTTAGCGAAGCTGAACGACAATTTTTCAAAGGACCAAGGGGTAAGTACTTGAACCTATTTAGTTTGAATATTAAAATACTATTGGCTGAAAAAGGAATCTTGCTTATAGAATCAGATTGTTAGATCTAGTATTGCTAACCAATGATTGGAAGTGACTGGGACTTCGACGAGCAAAGTGGTTTGCTACGAAGCGGCAAAATATATAAGAGAGATCTCGACCCCTCTACTGAGTATACCCCTTTAAGCTCTGAAGCCTTTGAGTTCGCCGAAGCCCCCTCTATTAGAAACCCTCTGATAACCCCGCAGTAGAGACCTATTATCCCCGAGAACCTGTCGCAGTCTGAAAGTAACCCTAGACCGAGTATCCCTGTCGCAGGTCAGTCTTCCCCAGCTAGTTCAAACCCTTCCTCCCCCCCTAGATCCCAGATGGCCCATGTTCATGATGACATCAAACTACTGGTTTTTAAAGGAACTGGGTCAGAAGATCTAGAACAGTTATGGTTTCTATGCGAAGCTGTGTGGACCGCGAAGAACATTATGGACATATATGTTCGACGAGCGTAGCTGATCACTTCTTTCAGAGACCGAGCCCTAACTTGGTTTATGAAGTTTTCTAGCACGCAAAATCCTATCTTGGCTGACATCAAAGAAGCACTGATCCGAAAATTTAAGAAACCTAAATCAGATTCGCAGTGCATCACTGAGTTAAAAGAGATTCAGCAGCGGCGAGGTGAATCTGTGTGGGACTTGATCAGAGATTCAAAGTTCTTCTTGACCAAGTTAGCTTCACGATTGGACCAGCACAAAATAAGGAGTGGTTTATTGCAGCATTATTACCTCACATTAGAGCTCCACTCATGCAACAGAAGGTTGCTGATCAGCAAGAGGCCTTAGAGATTTCCATAAAGCTTGAAACTGCACCTGTCGAAGATAATTCTGGCATAGCTCAAATTCAAGCACAGCTCACGGAGATGGCTTTAGAGCTTCGCGACATGAAAAAAGGGAAATCCACCTATGAAGAGGTATGGTGTATACGTTGTTGAATAGAAGGCCATGACAAGGACCAGTGTCCGACACTGAGAAACTATCTGAATACTGGCGCACCAAACCCGCTGAATCCTATTGTTTTGTACTGTGAGATCTGTCAAACTACTGGCCAGCATCGACCGAAAGACTGCTATCTATTACAGAGGTATGTTCAAGTCCTGAAGAACCCTTACTATAAATTATGTAAGTCAGTAAGCCACAATGAAGATGAATGTCGCAGCTTCGACCTTATGAGGGAGCGGACCTATGACACTTATAGGATCTACCAGGATACACAAGGCAATGATGGATATGGTTACCAAGGTGGTCGAGGTATTTTTAGAGGCTGTGGTCATGGTATGCCTGGAGGAGGTCGAGGTCAAGTTATTTGCTATAACTACAATCAGGAAGGACATCTAGCTCGAGACTGTCAAAACCCAACCACGACATGCCAATACTGCAGAGCAGTCGATCATGTCATCGAGCAGTGCCCATAGTTGCTAGCTAAAATCCAAGAAAGGAATAGCAAACCTAGTCTGAGTGTCCAGTTGATTGCTGTCGAGCCACGACCAATCCCAGCTGTTAATGTTGTTACAAGAAGTGGAGCTACGATAGATGTGCAGTGCCAGGCGAAGCAGCCTGATGAAGCTTGGGTTCTCAAGGCCGTAGAGAAGACTCCAGCATTTGATGTTCGACGAGAAAAAGAAACTTTTTTTGGAAGCCAGACAAGACGTCGCTGATCCATATTTGCCAGCAGCAAACAAGCAGCATCAGCAGCTGCAATCCCAGGAAGACTCACAAGGCCAAGTAAGTACTCTATCATCATTTTTACAGAGTTGCATCAAATTGTTAAGAAATTAGAATGCCTTAAATGAATTACAAAAATTTATTCAGTCTTGTGAACCTCAGCAAAGCCCTGGTAAGGAAAAAGATGTCAGTAGAATTAGAAGGACTGGAAGAGAGATGAGACTACATGCTCAGATAGGAGAATATGACATGAAGGATATTATTTTAGATATGGGTTCAAAATTCAATATCTTAACTAAACAGACATGGGAACAAATGGGAAAGCCCACCCTTGACTGGTCCCCTATCCAATTGAGATTAGCCAATTAGTAGAGGATTCTGCCTTTAGGAAGATTCCCTAGAGGACCAGTGGATATAGATGGAGTCAATACTGTAGCATATTTTGAAGTTATTGAGATCATTGATGACAGTAACCCCTATCCAGCTTTGCTAGGAATTGAGTGGGCAATAGATAGTGATGCGGTTATCAATCTTAAAAAGAGACAAATGACTTTTGAAGGGAAGGGATTGAGAGCTATACTACCATTGGATCCTTCTTAAGGAGAAAGATATACGGAGCCAGTCAGAGAGGAAGATCAGGATATTCTGGACCACATCTATAATATCAGAGCTAAAGAAGAAGATTATGTCGAGACTAATGTCGAGGTGTAATGGATTGGCAATGTGATAGCTCGTGCATGTCTGATTCAGATGATGGTCTAGAGAATTGGTAGAATGGACTATACGAGCTACATGGCCATCGGTGTGCATGAATTACCAAATCTCTTAGATGCCTTAGTGCACAGGCCATAGATTCGCCTACATATGATGGGTTGACAGACCCAGGAAAATTTATTGCGCAGTTCTCAGAACAAGTGCCAGAATCACAGAGAATGCAGACTTTGGAAGCAGCATTAAGAGCTACAGCAGCGAGATGGTGGAATGGCCACAGGAAGTATATTCACAGTTGGGAAGCTTGCCAGAAATTTCTACGTCTCAGATTCATAGACCAATCTCAAGAGGTGCGAAGCAAGTTCAATGGGCAGAATAGTCCTCAGGAACATTTGAAGCAATGTTATGCAGCATGGGAACGTGTACCTCATGAGGAATGGGTGCATAAGTTTGTGCACACTTTGGAACCTATAGCAAAAAACTGTTATACGGAGGTTGAACTCTGACATGATACTGTAAGTTGGGATGATCTTGTTGATAGTTTTATGCTTACATTTTCTATTAATGAATTTTGTCCTACTTTAGATGCAGCTGTTAGATTGATCTGTACTAAGATATTTGATGACCAAGAAATAGGGGAATACCAAACAGATTGGGAAGCACAAGAAGCTAATGCAGTTGAATGTTACAACCTCGTAATTGACGAGCATGACGATCCACGTAACATTAACATACCTGAGTCAGAAGGAAACTGCGAAGTACACAGACCAGTGGTCGAAGCACCTGAAGTGACTCATCCTCTGAAGACGCGGACCGTAAACATTGGGTCGGAGGAAAATCCCAAGTATGCTACAATTGGAGATTATTGGGATGATGAAATGGTGAGCAAAGTGACCCAACTTCTCCATGAATATCAGGACCTATTTTCGACGAAGTTTTCCGAGATCAAAGGTATCCTTGGTGATATAGGAGTAATAAAGATCCCTCTAAAACCTGATGCGAGGCCTGTGGAACAGCGTCCCTATAGGCTAAACCCTAAGTATAAAGAAAAAGTTAGACTGGAGCTCGATAAGATGCTTTCCGCAAGAATTATAGAGCCTGTCGAAGAGTCCAAATGGGTCAGTCCGATGGTAGTACAAGAAAAGAAGACTAAGGGCGAAATCCGAATCTGTGTCGATCTGAGGAAGCTGAACGATGTGTGTCTGCACAATCCCTTTCCCACTCCTTTTACAGATGAAGTCCTCGACAATGTCGGAGGTCAAGAAGTCTACTCTTTTACTGATGGATTTTCAGGCTACCATCAGATCAGAATTGCTCCAGAAGACCGACATAAGACAACTTTTGCTACAGAAATGGGATCCTTTCAGTATACAGTTATGCTCTTCGGATTGAAGAATGCACCTGCTATGTTTTCTCGAGTAGTCATCTGTGCATTTAAAGAATTTATACATAAATTCTTAGAAGTTTATTTTGATGATTGGACTGTCTTCGGGTTACTAAAAGATCACATTGCTAGTTTAAGACTTATGCTGGACAAGTGTAGACAGCACCAGATCTCCTTGAATTTGAAAAAGTGTATCTTTTGTGCACCCTTTGGAATTTTGCTAGGTCATATTGTTTGTAAGCAAGGATTGATGGTAGACCCTGTGAAGATAGAAATCATTGTGAATTTTCCTCCTTCGAAGTCTGTTAAGAAACTTCGCACTACCCTTGGTCACACTGGATACTACAGGAAATTTATTAAAGCATATGCCCAGATCATAGCCCCGATGGAGAAACAGCTGAAGCAAGAGATTAAGTTTGAATGGACACCTGAATGTCAAGCCATTTTGGACATTTTAAAAGAGAAGATGGTGACTGCCCCTATTTTAGTATTTCCTGATTGGAATAAGGAGTTTCATGTGCATGTCGATGCATCCTCCATCACTCTGGGTATAGTATTGGCTCAGACATGCGCATGTAACATTGATCACCCTATCTCCTTTGCAAGTCACAAACTGTCAACAACAGAGAATAACTATACCACGACAGAAAGGGAATGTTTAGCCATGGTATATGCTTTGCAAAAGTTTCGACATTATCTATTAGGTTCTCATTTTAAGATGTTCCCTGACCACTCTGCTTTGAAATATTTGGTTAACAAACCTGTTCTAGGTGGAAGGATATGTATATGGCTCATCGTGTTTCAGGAGTATGACTTTGAGATCATAGTTAAGCCAGGCAGACTTAACCTGGGACCTGACCATCTGTCGAGGCTTGATTCAGGGGAAGAGCCCACTAGCCTGGACGAAGGTCTTCCTGACGCCCAGCTATGTACCATCCAGATGGTTGATGATTACTTTCAGGATATTGTTCAGTATTTGGCTACAGGATACACACCGTCGAAGATGACAACTTAGCAGAAGAAGCAGTTGGTGGTTCGAGCTGCTAATTTTACTTTAATAGCAGGACAACTATACAAGATGGGACCAGATGAAATACTGGGCAGATGTGTCCTCGAGCATGAAAAACCATTGATATTGGCTGAAGCACATTCTGGAGCAGCAGGAGGTCATTATGCAAGGAAATCTACAGCGCAGAAGATTTTGGCAGCCGGCTTGTGGTGGCCTACACTTCATAAGGATGCTAGGGAGTACTGCCACAGTTGTGATATGTGTCAAAGGATAGGAAAACCATCCAAGAGGGATGAGATGCCCCTCATTCCATAGGTAACTTTACAGGATTTTGAAAAATGGGCTATTGATTTTGTTGGACCCATAAACCCCCCTGCAAAGAAATCAAGAGCAAGGTATATTATTACAGCAACTGAATACCTTACTTGTTGGGCTAAAGCTCAACCAGTCAAGGATTGTAGCACTGCTACAGTAGCGAAGTTCATCTTCGACAATATCTTAACAAGGTTTGGATGTCCTAGAATTCTTATGAGTGACCAAGGGTCACACTTTTTGAATAAAACTATTGAAGCATTGACTGAAGAATTTCAGGTATATCACCAGAAGAGTACTGCATACCATCCTCAAGCAAATGGAACTGTGGAAGCCTTCAATAAGATTCTTGAGCAGGCTCTGACCAAGGTTTGTAATATTAATAGAAATGATTGGGATCTCAGAATCCCGGCAGTGTTATGGGCTTATAGAACCACTTGCAAGAAGTTAACAGGTCACACACCTTTTAGGCTAGTTTATGGGAAAGAAGCAGTTATGCCAATGGAGTATATTGTTCCTAGTCTCAGAATAGCTTCTTTCACAGAGATGGATGACCTAGGTATGTTGAATAAAAGGCTAGCCTAGATAACAGAACTAGAAGAAGACAGATTCATCGCAGGGTTCCAGCAGCAAGTGCAGAAGGCTAGAGAAAAAGCATGGCATGACAGGAATATCAAAAAGAAGCAATTCCAGAGTGGTGATCTTGTATTCTTGTATGATAGCAAATTCATGAAGTTCCCCGGAAATTTTAAGACCCATTGGAAAGGGCCTTACATAGTTCAGAAAGTTAGTGATGGTTGCACAGTCCAGTTAGCCAAATTAAATGGAGAAACCTTGCCTTCCATGGTGAACGGAAGTCGGTTGAAGAAGTACAGGGACAAACCGGGACCCTCTAATTAGAAATAATACAAGAAAGAAGAGTCTAAGTACCAAGAACAGTTGAAAGTGGGTACTAGACTATAATTAAGCTATCAAAAGGTCGCGGGTCATGCGTCACATGTAAAGTCGAAGGTCCTTAGCATGGCGCAGCTAAAATTTGAGTCGCAGAGTAAAATTATGACTGCCCGGGAAGATCAGATTTGGCGGCACTGGCACGTGCTCTACATTGACCGTCCTCAATGATGAGATTTTACGAAATCTAGCGGTGCATGTATGATATCCACGACACTTGGTTCAGATCCTCTATCCATCATGACCCATTATCACAAATCCTGATCGCCAGAGTCCTTAAAAAGACATCCAACTCCCACAGTTTGCCGTCTATAGTTCTGCAGTTCAGACCATGTCGAATGACTGTAAAGCCCAGAAGCTGTTATGAGCGGTCGGAGAGAGAAGTCTACAGAACCTTCTGAACAATCCGCCGGAGTAGATATGCCTGACCAAGGCACAAAGAAAGGTAGAAGTTTGCTATAAGAGATCCGAAGAAAGGCAAAAGTGCGCTCTACGTCGCACAAAGAAAAGCCTCGGTCTGCATGGGAAAATTTTGCAACATCCCAAGCTGTGGCCTCCTGGGTTAGCAGAACTAGGGAGGCTATTTTTATTATGCACCTTGACACGTAATTCTGAGGGGACCCAAATTTGTGGACGGTCAAGTGCTCGGCAAGCAGATTGAAAGAGGGGGCTACTGACAGATTTAGAAGGTTGTTACCAGCATAAAAAGTCCAAAGGAAATGCACAAACAACCAATGACCATATGAATGGCTTCAGCACACTGCACACTACGTATCACCAGCAAGATTCTCCCACCAGAAGAATCACAGAGTGCCCCGGGACAGGCCACAAGTGAGTCTTAGGGGCCTGTTGGGGCTCCGACCCTAAGGGTCCTTAGCTTTGGTAACTCCACAGTTTTTGTGGAAGTGTAAGTGGAGTTACGACCTAAAAATAGTCTTAGGGGTGTCACGGGTGGGTCGAAACCCCTTTTTGTAATTAACCCTCGGTGTAAATCCAGGGTTAGGTTTTTGGACGCCCATGGTTTAAGTCCATGGTTTTGTAACAGTGTGCTATATAAATAGGCACTTATGTAAAGAAGTAGGGTTATGTCTTTAATGATTATCTTACGAAGCTATTGTAATGCGAAGAGAAGAGATTGTATAACGGTTTTTGTAAGAAGGTTAAGTCCCAGCTTTGTGCATGGACGACCTCTGCAGCTGTGTGCGCAGAGGGGTTTTTGGTGAAAAGGAAGATCTATAGTTGTGTGCGCAGAGGCCTGCTGCTGTGTGCGCGGCTTTGAGGACTGAAAGGATCTGCAGCTGAGTGCGCAGATCAGAACTGTTGTTTTAGTTGTAAAGAGTTGAATAAAACATAGTTCTGTGGACATAACCCCTACACTGGGGGTGAACCACGTTACATCTGGTGTTGTGGTTCATTTGTGTTGATTTGTTATTATATTTTATGCACTGCTAAGTAAAGAACTAATAAAGTAAGATTGATGTTAATAACTAGCTTCGCTGTGAATTCCCAGATAAGGGCTGTGCAAGTAACTGTTTGTTTATCTAACTGCGAAGCTACATATTTGATAATAGAAGCATTGTGTTAAGTGATTCTTACTAGTTAAAGACTAAAGGTACAGTAAGATTCTCTCTTCTTCTTGCAGAAACTTGATTCTGCGGCACCCCATAGCTATTTCGGGTGAGACTGTAGCCTGTTCGCAGGCTGCTACCGAAAGGGCCAACACTGTGGGTCTTTTGTTGGTGCGAAGTTAAAGGTAAAACCTGGGTCTGCCCAGTTAGCCCAACATAGCACCATTCACATGTGTTATTCCAGCTATTTTATGTCTCTTTCTTGATTCTCTTGTAGATTTTGTCAAACACTTCATGTGTGAATATTGTTCTAGCTCCTAGATCTCATTGAGAAGTAAATTCTCACATGGTATCAGAGCTAGATGGAGCTGCAACAAATCCTATGAGGTTCAGTTGTTGTTTAGGGAATATTTCCAGTTTATGTGAATTCTTTGCATTATAGGTTTTTACAACAACTTCATGGATTCAAAAGTTGTTCCTCTCCTTTCCCCATTCAACTATTCAGAATGGAAGTCAAATATGTGTGCATATCTCAAGAGGCATAGTCTCTATGATGTGTCCATTGGTTTTGTGATAGAACCAGAGTCCTATCAAGAGAAGGATGCTTGGATTAATGACATTGATAGAGCCTATGGAACTATGTGTCTAGCTATACCTCCTACAATGTGCTACATCCATGATTTTGTTGATTACCCATTCGAGCTTTGGAGAAATATGGATGAAGCTCTTGGCATACAGCAACAAGATGTGAGGTACATGGAGAGAAATAAAATGGGCACCTCCTTATGTGTTCTTTCTCCTATGATCTTGGCCTCATGCATTTCTCAAGAAGTTGTTCAAAATGAAGAAGAAGAAGTAGCCAGAGATTCAACGAATGATCCAACTCAAGTTTCTTCCTCTGTGGCTTCCTCTCCTTGTCAAGAAGCTATGCTTCATGAAGATAGCATACAAGTTGCTGCCATCACTACTGCTGAAGATTTATCTATCCATTCTATACCCTTCTCCTCAATGTCTTCTGTTACGAATGGTGAATAAGTATTTCTAGTTCATGTTCATAGCGAGCCTTCTCTAGAATATGGGTTTTCTTCACATGAGAGTATTGGTTCAAAAAATGGATAGGTTTGGATGTCAAGTGAAGATCTCTCATTTATTCAAACTATCTTTTCCAAGTATTCCTCCACCATCACTAGTAGAGTTCCTTCAAGTTCATATGAATATGGAGAAGCATTTTCCATCTAGCTCCTAGATCTGATTGAGAAGTAAATTCTCATAGAAGGTATGAAGACCTATGTCGATTTCAATCTGATTGAAGTTATTGATGGTGGAGGCTCCTATCCCATGTTTTTGGGGATCGGATGGGCCAACGATAGTATTGCAGTAATTAACTTCAAGAAGTGGATGATGACATTTGAGAATCAAGACATCATAGTCATCACTCCTATGGATCCAAAAAAAGGGCAGAGGTATATTGAACCAGCGAAAGATGAATTTGTCCAGGGATGGGATCATGCTTAGAACATTTCAGAAGATTACATCCACTTGACTGCTGTTCGGGAACTCAGCTGGTGCAGTGCCAGCTCTGCATCTTCTGATTCTGATGATGCATTAGAGAACTGGATAAATTGCATGCACGAGGTGTCATTTAGGAAGTGTGGTTTAGTTACATAATCGTTGTTCCTTGTTGTGACTAAGAGTGTTGAATTACCAATATATGAGGGACTACCTGAACTATCTGCATTCCTCATGGAGTATGAAGAGAAGGTATCTTAACCTCAACAATTGCTGGTGCTGGAGGAAGCACTAAAAGCCACTCCAATATGCTGGTGGGAGAATCATAAGAAAAAGATTAATGGATGGGTACAGTGTCGACGGTTGATGGCAGTTTTCTTTGGAGATGCAGAAGTATATGACACTGGGAAGTATGATGGGAGGAATGATCCTTGCAGCCACCTGATGGAATGTCAGACTTTGTGGGCATCGTGACCAAAGGATAAATGGGTGCATGCCTTTGTTCACACTTTGGGTGAAATGCCGAGGTCGTGGTACATATCAAAAAAATTGCGTAGAGAAATAAACACTTGGGAGGAGCTGGCAATTTTCTTTGATCATACCTTTAGTTTCACGGATGTCAATCCCGATGTCTATAATTCACTTCATATCATCTGGGATGTGGTATTAAAATTAGTACCAGTCACATATCCAATGGATCCACATGTGCATTGCCACATGCAGTCGACGCTGGAATGTTATAATGTGTCTAGTGGACCTAAGGATGACGATGAGGTAAAGAATATCAATATTCCAGAAACAAAAGGAAGTAGGGATTTTTGAAATATAGGCTTTCACATCACATTCAAGCATACAATGAACGCACATACACAGCCTTCAAAGACAAGTATTTGGGAAGGGACATCAAATCCAACTTAGTATTAATATTTGATTACTATTTATACATCATGAGAGAGGTTGGAGTGGTTGTACCTGATCCAACTACTAATGTGTTAAGGTTAATTTTATCTCTTATAATTATACAAATATGATGACATTTAGGAGGTGAAGTATCCCCCTCTACATCTCCCCCACAAACAAAACATGTCTTCCTCCCAAAGAGAACAAAGAAATATGCATCAACATCCTGGGTCTCTTCTACTGCTGAAGTAGTCCTCACTGTGCATTAACCATGCATACAGGTCTGCATAGGTAACTTAGCCACAACAACCACCAGCTTGATAGGAAAACACACATGTACAAGGCTCTACTATGACTCGTTACTCTTCATCCTCCATCTTCAATATGGAAGCAGTCCATCAAAGTCTCACCCTCTCACAACGACGGTCAACCATCATCTTCTGCAACAAGGTCTTTTGGTTTAAATACTCACCCTGGCTCATCTGACCGACATCTCCATCGGTTCAGGCATGCAGGGCCTTCTGGCTCTTTGACTTTCTATGCCATTTCTCTATCTTCTGGCTTTTCGAGGTCACAACCCAGGAACAATTTCAACATTGCAATATTAAGGGGTTTAAGCACATTGTCATCATGTCTCACTGGAGCGCTTTTCTGTGTAGGTGTATGATATATTCTTGAATGCCATCATTGTCATCTTCTTCTGCCGTGAGAGTTTAAATTTCCTACAATATTGTATGTTTCATGCTCATGGGCATGGTCTTGGCCGTGACCAACTGCTTGTAGTTTGACTGACTTAGCATGACTCGACTTACAATAGTTGGAAAGAGACCAACTTGATTTACATAAAATGGAGGGGATTGCCTACCTCATAATAGACTCATGTTTAACCCCCTCTTGACTTCAAAATATTTAAAGAAGAGTCACATCAATATAACAACTCAGTCATCACAATTACATGCTTTTAAAATACATAAAATTTAATTGACCCGACTATACATGACTAGTCAACCTCGACTAGAATGAGTCGACATGGACATCGATTAATTAAAGCATATCGACCAAACATAAAAAATAAATGATCACATTGACCAAATAACATTTACCCCCAAGTTACAAATGAATTATTACACATAAAATTAAAGCTACTTACTCTGTGCAAAATAAGTATAAAAGAATTTGGATTCTTACTCTCTTGAATGTCGAAAAAATATAGCCGACAAATATCCTTTTTAGTTGAGGAGAATCTAATGTCTGCACAGTAGGTTGTGCTCTTGGTCGGTCTGCATAGTCGGTTGTGCTCTTGGTCGATATTCATAGTCGGTTATGCTCTTAGTTGATAGATTGAAGTTTTCTTCTGGTTGGTTGCTCTCTCAACTAGAGTGGTCAGTTTCTTCCTCAAAATAAATGGGTAGCCATTTTGTAGGTATCGACATGGTATGAGTGGACAAACTGATTGGTGTTTCACAAAAGCTAGCATCAATTGAGGTTCTAACAATGAATGGTTTTGGCCGCTCATGTGGCAATTCCGCTAGCATGTCGACCGACCCATTGGTGCAAGAATAATCTTCCCACAATGGCAGTAATAGTCATATATTTTATTTATTTTGTTGGTCGGCCTCCAAACCCTACTTGGAGAAGTTAATATTTAACGAGTTAGCATCAAGGAATTAGAGAAAATACATCACCTTTCATTCACGAACATGATCTGATATCTTGCAACTATTTTCGCATTCTTTTCCGGATCTGAACCATCTCCATTCGTTACTTTAAAACTTTAATCAACGGCTGATTGATAGCTCTATAAAGGATAGTTGACGAGTATAATGGAATTATGAAAAGGATAGTCAACAAGTATGATGCTAAATTGATAAAGGATAGTTGACGAGTATGATGCGTGGACGGAGAGATACCATCTTGATCTCATCCATGGGGGAAGGCCTACAACAGGTTCTCTGCAACTGATTTTCTGAAATAACTTGTTTCACATTTGAAATTTATATACTAACGTCTCTCCAAATTGAACTCGAAAAAAACATAGAGCCCACACTTCTGATTGTAATCAACTGGAGTCTTCAAAACGTATTTTTGTTTTAGTCTTCACATGGAGGTCATAGCAGCTTCAAGATCACTCTTCAATGCATGAGCTTAATTTCTAGAACTCATTCCAACAACATCTACAGTCATCATAACATCCAAACAATATTCAAACACATGGTATGAACAACAACCACAAAAAACTATTGTTCCTCCTACCATATGGTCTCTCCTCAAAGGGAAAAATCAATGTGGGGAAATTTGTATATGTGATATGTAAGAGAATGAGTGTAGAGAAACCACTATTTATATTTGTGAGCAATGTGTTGCTAGCAACGGTGGTTCTAGAAGCTTCTTTGAAGTGTAAAAAATGATAGAATTTATCTATAATTTGATACACAACTTACTCAAGCTTCACGTGCCAAACAAGGAGGAGGATCTAGGGTTTGGGCTCCACAAAGTTCACACGATGGATTCTCAATTCTCAAAACACATATTCCATGATAGCCTTTCACATTGCAGCAGAGAATCCGCTCACGATATTCATCGCAACCTTCAAAGGTACTTGGTATCTCTCTCAATGCTACTCCAATATTTTTGGGCTCCAATTTACCAACACAAAAACAGAAGATAGTAGAATATTTCTCAGATTCATGAACACACGAGCAGTATTTTAATAGTCATGATGACCTTGAGGTTTAAGCCAACCCACTCGCTGCTGCTGTTACCCAGCCGAGTGAAGGAGGAAATGATGCCAGATGTTGAAAGGCTTTCATATCACATTCAAGCATAAATTAACGCTCATACACAACCATCAAAGACAATTATTTGGGAAGGTACATCCAATCCGACTTAGTATTCATCTTTGATTACTATTTATACATTATGAAAGAGGTTGGAGTGGTTGTACCCGCTCCAACTACTCATTTGTTAAAATCTCTTTAAACTATATAATTATACAAATATGATGACATTTAAAAGGTCAAGTGGTCCCCTCTATAGGGATGTCACAGCACTAGATATACCGACTGATCCCATGAATCAACTGATGAAGATTAGAAAAGTTAACATTGGGATGGAGGAAAACCCAAATTTTTCTAGTGTTGGGGATTATTGGGATGAAGAGACCATGGAAAAAATCATAGATCTCTTGCATTAATTTCAAGATCTGTTTCCAATCAAGTTCTCATAAATGAAAGGGATACTGGGTGATTTAGGGGAGATGAAAATCCCACTAAAGCCAGATGCGAAACTAGTAAGACAAAGTTCGTATCGCTTGAATTCATGATACAAAGAGAAAGTCAAGGCTGAGCTTGAAAAGATGTTGGATGCTAGAATCATTGAGCCAGTCGAACAATTAGAATGGTGTAGAAATTCAGGCCTGCAGTAGATTAATTTCACTCACAGCAATTAACAATTGATCATGCAAATTATCAACAATGGAGACTGAATATGGAGTTGTAAC
>LPNX011137751.1:148047-238497 GCA_001517045.1 Pseudotsuga menziesii
GCCGAATATATAGAATACATGAGAAAATTGAATGCATAAGGAAGCATCCAAATCTAGCATAAAGCAGGCTTACCCAAAATAGGCAAATCCCCCATAGGTGTAAAAAACTGATCCCAAATCTATCAAGGACCCCACGAATTAGCAAGGGCACATGGGAAAGCTAAAGAGTGGTCAAATGGCAGCTCATACATGCTTTTTCATGGAGGAAAGAGTGGAGGAGGAAGAGGCAACAAAGCTGATTCACCTCACCTAGTCTTGCTTTCCTATGTGCCTTAAAACACTGAAAAAGCAGGCAATAAAGCAGAAAAAGCAGAAGGGCGCCTAGGAGGCCAGGAATAAAGCAGATTTGATTCCCAAGGCTTTCCCAAGCGCTCCATGAGTCAATAATGGCAATTTTGACCTCTATGGATAGGCAATTGACAACTTGCACATGGTGGGACTCATGGACTAGGCAAATAAGACAAAATAAATGAAATAATGTCTAAGTGGGTAAATACTATGGGTTGATTATTCTAACAAATGGATCAGTCCTATGGTGGTCCAAGACAAGAAAACCAGTGAAGTTTGAATCTTTGTCAACCTAAGAAAATTGAATGATGGATGTATGCACAATCCATTTCTAACACCATTCACAGATGAAGTACTCGAAGGAGTAGGTGGTCAGGAGATGTACTCTTTTACAAATGGATTTTCTAGTTATCACCAGATAAGAATCGCAAAAGAATATCGAAATAAAATGGAATTTGTCACTCAATGGGGATGCTTCCAATACACAATGATGCCGTTTGTGTTGAAGAATGCACCTGCAATAGTTTCCCAATTTGTTGTCACTACATTCAAATATTTTATTAAGAAGTTACTTCAAGTTTACATGGATTATTGGACAGTGTATCATCTGATTAGGGATCATCTGGAAAACCTATGATTGATGTTGGAAATATATCAATAGCATCAGATCGCGCTGAACTTCAAGAAGTCTATTTTCTGTGCACCATTTGCGATGTTGTTGGGTAACATTATTTGCAAGAAAGGGTCGATGGTTGACCCTGTGAAGATTGCACCAATATTGAGCCTTCCACCACCAACAAATGTCAAGATGCTAATAGCAACACTAAGACACACAAGATATTATCGTAATTTCATCAGAGGTTATGCCACGATTACCTCACCTATGGAGAAATTATTAAAGAAAGATGCCACATTTGTATGGAGCCAAGATGGCTTTGATGCCAATTCTCATGTTCCTAGATTGGAACAAGGAATTACATGTCCACGTGGATGCATCATCTGTTGCGCTAGGAGTGGTACTTGCACAACTTGGTGAAGGAGATGTTAATCACCTTCGCTTTCGCGAGTAGAAATTTGTCCTTTGCTAAGAAAAAATATACCACCACAGAGCGAGAAGGGCTAGAGATGGTATATGCACTACATAAATTTAGGCACTACCTCTTAGGTGGTCATTTCAAGATGTTTACAGACCATTCTGCTTTGAAGTACCTAGTCAATATGCCTGTTTTGGGGGGGAAGATATGTCACTTGCTACTTCTCTTTTAGGAGTTTTATTTTGAAATAATTGTGAACCCGATTGGTTGAATGTTGGCCTTGATCATTTGCACTGAATTGAGATAGGAGAATATCCCACCAATATTGATCAAGGGTTTCCCGATGCGCAGTTGTTCAGAGTCGACATGGCAGATGACTACTATGCTCAAATATCGATTTTTTTAGTAATGGGAACCACACCAGAGGAATTTTTAACAATTCAGAAGAAGAATTTGGTGGTTAAAGGTTTAGATTTCTCGTTGATTGCTGGACACCTATTTAAGCTTGGACCAAATGAAATTTTGTGGCGTTGTATCCTACTGCATGAACACGAGCATATTTTGGCAGAAGCACATGTGGGAGTCACTAGGGGACACTACAACGGTCATGCTACTCCAAGGAAGGTGCTTTGCATTGGCATCTGGTCGCCCACTTTGCATAATGACGCGACGGATTGTGCAAAGACCTACGATGTCTATCAACACACTTGAAAACCATCGCGGAGGGACAAGATGTCACTAGTGCCATAAGTAACATTGAAGCCATTTGATAAATGGGATGTGGCTTTTGAGGGTCCCATCAACCCACCTGGGAAGAGAGATGGTGCACGATACATCATTACAGTAACAAACTATTTGATGAGGTGGGAAGAGGCTGCACTAGTTGTGGATTGCACCGCTACGACAACATCATAGTTTTTCTTTGACAATATTGTGACACGGTTTGGATGCCCAAGGATATTGATGAGTGACCAGGGAAGTCACTTCATCAACTGCACAGTAAGAGCGCTGAAAGAGGAATTGCAAATACAACACAAGAAAATTACCCCATATCATCCACAGGCGAATGGAACTGCAGAAGCATTCTACAAGATCTTAGAGCATGCACTTCCAAAGGTATGTAATGCTAATTGGGATAACTAGGATTTAAAGATTCCAACACTCTTGTGGGAATATCGCACCACTTGCAAGAGATTGATGAGATAGACACCATTCAAATTGGTATACGAGAAAGAAGCATTCATGCATATGGAGTATATTGTTCCCAGTATGCATATTGCAGCAACGACGAGCATGGATGATGAAGCAGCACTAGAGGAGTGTGTTGAGCAATTAGTACAACTCAAAGAGGATTGCTTTGTTGCAGGGTTCCATTAGCGTGTCGAGAAGGATCGATAGAAGGCTTGTCATGATCAACACATAAATAACAAGCAGCTTCAGCAAGGTGATTTGGTGTTGTTATACAATAACAAGTTCATGAAGCATCCAAGTAAGTTACAGATGCATTGTCTAGGTCCATATCTTGTTATACATTACTTCTGGGGGGGGAGTTCAACTACAACAATTAGATGGAGTGGTGCTACCAAAATTGGTTAATGGTAGCCGACTGAGGCCCTACAGGACAGGGCCAGAACCACGCAATGCTGGAGGCACTGCACAAAAAGAAAGTAGGAGGGATAGATAGAAATAAGACGGGCGCGCTAAGAAGAAGAGGCTGCGCAAGAATAATAGTCATCTGCGTAGTTTGGATGATAAGCCTCGACAACTGAAGGCCCGTGACTTAGTCAAATCAACAATAAATGAATAAAATTAAAAACAATTAACCAATGACGCTTGTTGAAGTGACACACATTTATGGTTGATCCGACCGTTAGATTGATAGGATCTCCGGTGGATTCAGTTTTTAATGACTGATCTGGTCATGATGACCACATTTGATTTAGTAATGATGGTGATGGATCGACTTGAAACTATAAGAAGGTGCTTGATAGGTTTTGGAAGCACCATTGTGCTAAGATTGAGTTGCAGGATTGGACAGCTAAATAAGTCATAGAGCGATCGAGAGAGTTGTGTGAGTTGCCAAGAGGGTGCATGACTGTCAAAAACTTGCGAGGCATTGTGAAGCATGCATATCACCCTAGACACAGTGGATATTTCAAGTGAGTGGGAATCATTGATTAGAACAACTACCATTATTGAAGAAGTTTCTAGCATGCCAGTTGGATCATCATTGGTGCCGAAGAAGAAGTAGCAGGGGCAGAAGCCTAGCTCCCTGATGCCACAAAGGAGGTAGACAAGAACCTCAGTAAGGCTGCAGGAAGATGCAACCACATAGATGGGGTGATATAGCTCTAGTGCTATAGATTCAGTGTTTGAACTGGGGTCTCCATTCAAGACATCCTGGGCTACATCACTCCCACCCGACCTGGTGCACAGCCCCGACGAATAACCAAGAATCAAAAGTATCAGCCGAAGATGCCACCACTGCCAAAAGGGATGGTGTGCAACAAAGATATTGTACCAGCATTAGTGAGGATGAAGTATGACAAACATGAATTTCTTGCATTACAGGATGTAGCAAATGAGCCCTATTTATATTTTCCCTCAGTCGTAAGAGGGCCAATAGCGCATATCTCGCAGGATTTGGCAAACGGGTTGGGTAAAGATGGATTGTTAAGGATCATAAACATGCCTCACTTTATGCGGTTGAATGAGGAAAATTCCCGTGTCATTCAAATTTTAGCTTTCTTTCATCGAGGGACGTTGTGGTTGGACACACTAGTCACAATCACAGTGGATTTAATATCAGATATCATGGGGTTGCCAAAGGATGGGCCAGACCCATCACAATATTTTAGAGGCAGGGATAATGATAAGTGGCTTGCTGCATGCTTGAAGCTGAAGTTTGACTTGCAGCATGATGGAAGGATGTACCACATTGATAGCATCAGAGATCATGCGGTACACGTCAATCAGCACTGCGTCGTGGGCCAGGAATGTTCAAATTCCCCTGATTGTGATTGACGTCGAATAAGAGGACATGAATACCTGACTACAGCAGTTGCAAGGTGTTTCATTGGACATCAACAAAATGTCTACCCATAATCTAGTACACATGTAGTGGATCAGCAACCAAGAGTTGGATGATCGACAGAAGGACATCAGTGACCAGTACTTGTGGTCGCATGTGAATGAGGCGGTGATGCAGGAATAGGTAGCAGAATTACACCACACAAAGGAGAATTTGACCACAGAAAATGCGTAGGAAATAGAAGCACTAAAGAAGGCACAAGAGGAATTGCACATGAAAACCACCAAAGAGATCACAGATTTGAAGAAATAAATCGACAGCCTTGTTGTTGAGAAGGCACATCTTTTTTACAGTTGGGTGCAAATGGAAGCGACCATTATGGATTCTTGTAGCACATTAGTGAAAGCACTGCGGAATTGGTGAAGTTGCAAAGGAAAAGTGACTTGGGGAAACTATCGTGCAGTTACAACAGGACAACAATATTATGAATGCTCTGGTGTATCCTGACACACCACCAGAACAAATTGTTGTGCGAAAGGGTTCCATTGAGGAGATAGCTGCATAGTTCGAAGACATGGAACAATATTCCAAGAATATCACTGAGGCCACAACCCAATTTTGGGGCAGTGTTGTCTAAGGTGAACAATTATAGAAACTGAAAAAGCAGTTGCAGGAAGCCGAAAGTTATCTAGCAACACTCAAGACATCATTAAGAAAAATTCCACCCATTGTTCATATCACACGGTCCACAGAGTTAAAATATTTGCAACAACGAGTTGGAAAGGCTCAGGAGTGAAAGAGGAAGCGCAATGACCAGCTCGACGAGTTCCAAGAAATTGGATCCCAATTGTCAGTGAAAGCAGTCACTGCGCTGTAGGTTGTGCCGGAGGGAAAGAAGGAAGTGAATGCAAAGCTGGTGGAGCACCCCATTTAAGTAGGATTTGCTAGGAAGTCAAGACATTGCTGAGAAAATTCAAGTGCAGGTAAAGGAGATCACTCAGCAGTATAATGAATTCAAGCTTAAAATCAATGAGTACACCATGTCCAACTGACGTGGCTCAAGGGCGAGCCATAATATTGTGTTGGGGGGATTTTGGCATTGGTTTTGGATCAAGTCAGTTGTGCAACATCATGGATTTTGTGGAAAGGGACAAGATACCACGCAAGTGAAAATAGCGCGCTAGGTAGGAAATAGAATAATTTGTAGATTTTGTGTCACTTTTCTTACTTTGGACTAGATTTTGTGGATATTGGTCATTATTTTGTAAGATCAGTTAAGAGTTAGTTAGGAAGTCATCCAAGTGGACCTTGAAATATAAAGGCTCAAGCCTAGCAATAGAATTGGAATTTCAAATGTTGATAGGATTTTTGGAGAGAAAAAGAACTTAGAGTGACACCGGAAGAGTACTTGTTGGGTTATGGACTATTTTTGAATCTATGGCTGATTATGCAGAATTAATATGACAAGACAGAGGTTGATTTGAACTACTGTTATCTTTTTCTCTGTTTTTGTCTTTCTGTTTCTATGAATCCAATGGTGAATGTTAAGTGAATCTACGACATGAATCTATGATTGGATGTTTATTGCTTATGAATAATGTTATCTTTCTAGATCTATTTTTGCACCTATAAGCTTGCTATGGTTTTGAATGGATGATGCGATATGCTAAGAGAAATAGTGAATGGTCTTGATAATGGTTAAGTGAGTGGTCATATATGTTAAGTAAATTGATAGGATGTTGATGCACATATCCCTCTTCTATTATGTAGAAACTTGGTTTTGGCAGCTCTCCCTCAAACATCTCGAGTGAGACTTCATCTGCTTTGCGGGTGTTTCTAGACAAAGTAAACTTGCTATCTGGTCCGGTCCTTAGCGAGATCACAGCGAGTTAAGCATTGATGGAGTGGGAACCCCTATCGACTAGTTTTGTTGGCTAGGTTTGCTCCAACACATTTACATATGAGGGAATAGACCAACAACGTCACTATGAACAAGATCACGGGATGCATAGGTTCACTCATGACTGACTCTCTCATAATTATGCTTTGGGTGTTTTCCTAGAATGCAACCTTGACTCACTCCTTTAGAAAACTTGATGTTTGGAAACCCTATGACCATATTATTCTCATGTAAATTAGAAAGGTACTTGTAATTGATATGGACAAACCTCTCATGCCATAGTTTGCTTACTTCATTGGCACGAGTGAGGATAGGATAGGGGGTTGAGAAAGGAACAAAGTGAGAAAAATTGTACACTTTTGAGCTATAATAAAAAAAACATGTAGCAATTACTCTACAAGTGGAGTTTTTAGATATTTCAAAATCATTGGGTGTTAATATAACCTTATTAGGATACCCAATATGATTCATCTGATAGACTGACAAAAGGTTGGTAGCAATACATGGGACACAAAAAACATTGTTAAAGGAACCATTGTCAAGATCTATTCTACCCTTCCATTTGCATTCAGTTTCAGAATCATCTCCCAAAAGAATTGTAGCAGGGATTTCTCCTTGCTACAGGGGTAGGAATGCCTCCCTTCTGTCTATAGGATAGAAGGGTAGGTTCCTACACATGGAAAATGCAGTAAATAAATCGGAATTAACAAAAAGAAAAGAACAAGAAATAATGTCCGTGAGCCCCTCTGCAAACAAGGCTAGGGCTTTTCCTTTGCTACCTACAAACAAATAATGAATAGAAATAAACCTACAAAACATGTCAATAAACAAAACCTGCAAACAAAGATGGGTCAGAAATCAACAAAACTACTAAAGAAAAATGCATAAACAAGACAATATTATACTTCTCCTTTGGTGAAATGGGCCGACATGCCCTGTCTGGAAGGAAGCACCTCTCTATCTCACTCAGAAATGGAGGAGGAGCTATAGCTCAATGGGGAATGTGAGTGGAAGAGAGGGAGATGTGGGTGGCTTGAGAGGCAAAGAGGTCTCAAGGCATCCATGGGTAGCATAATAGTATGCAAGAGAGGATTGTTTTGAGAGTGACCCCCCACCCTCCTTTTATGGCTTTTTTTGGGGTTTTAGGGTTTTAAGCCCTTGGTCTGGGCTTTAGCCCCTTTTTTGGGCTTTTATCCCATTCCGCCCTAACTTAAGATCCTTTTAGGGTTTTAGGCTCCTTTAAGGGGTTTTAGCCCCTTTTTGGAGGCTTTGGCCCCTAGGAGAGTTATTTATGCTCATTTTTGGGGTTTTTAAGCCCTTTTCTTCATTATTAAGCCTTTTTTAGGGTGTGGGGGTCTAATGGGGTGTTACGAAGGTCGTGTATGGGTATGCTTGGGTGGTGTAGGCCATGTAGAGCTGAGTGAGGGATTTTTCAAGTTAACATATTGCCCCCTGATGTGTGAGGGTAGGAGCTCATCGTATGGCCAACGAACATCATAGGATTTGTTGCATAGAGGTGGTGCTTTCGGGGCTGGGGCATGGTGGGTTTTGATTTTTGTATTAATATGGTTCCCATCAATGGGTGAGATACAAATAATGTGTGAAATGTATATGGATGAGGCAAGCATCCCCATGCTTATGACAATGTCAAAATAATAATTTGATTTATGCTCTAAAATACAAGAGCCGATCATATACAATTGATGATACAATAATGGTTGCCTCAATGTGAGGCTGAATACAATACTGATCTGGTACATTAGACCCATGGCATTCTCATGGAATGCTATGTCTTCATGACTGATGGCTTGTTGGATCTGGGATGGTACATAGCTGTATGGACTCATTGATTGAGAATCAGAGTCTCTGTGGTACAAGTATGTTGCATCAATCATAATTCTATATAGAAGCATTGCTAGGGCTTCTGAACGCTGTCTCCAACGCAACTTGGAAATCACAAGGGACATAACCTGTTTAGGTCCCTAAAATAGACTCATCAATGTGCTAGATTCAGGTGACATCCAGGTTCTTTGACCAAATACTGCACAGACCAAACCCTGTATGAATCTCAACAGTACGATGATGTAGTTGAAGTCGAGTACGTGAGAAACAACCATCCTGAGAGGCACTAAGGACTGCTCTCAAGAGGTCCAAGGAACTCATCAATGATGTTAATGAAACCAAGGTACATGGAACTTTGGGTCTATCCTCTGGAATATGTGTGTTGTTGTCGACAGAGGGAGACCTGCCCCTAGTCAAGGAAATGATGTTTCCTTGACTAGAAGTGTGAGGGAAATAACCGAAAGGTGTGAGACAATCTGCGGACTGAACCACTTAATTGGGGGGGGAGGGAGAGGGAAAGAATTGAATAGGGGTAGGGGGAGTGTGGTAGACTCAAAATTCATTTGTTCAGAGTATGACGGCAGGGCGAACCAGGAAGAAAATGAAACTGACTCATTGGAATGGGATCATAGCTATACTACCAGCAATGTCACTGCAGGTGGGAAATACTTGGAGGAGGTGGACATTTTTGATATTTATGGGATCCAAGGAAGACACATTGTAGAGTACTCTGAACAAAGGTGACCCAAAGGGGGAATGCTGCCAAACTGTTCTCTGTGGGGTGGTGTCTAGGGACACCATTATGGTAAGATCTCGTGGATTTTTGGCGAGCCCGAGAAAGTAAATGCTCGATGGTGCTTTCAATTTTAGAGAGTTTGAAAGCACGAAGAAGACTCCAGTGGGGGATATTTTTCATTGGTAGTCTCCTGTGCTTGAAAAAGGATAAAAGTATACATAGGAGAGCTCACCCATCCTGTAGGGGATGAGAGAATTGTTTACCATTGGTAGTCCAATCATGCCGGAAAAGGTTAAACCTATACTGACTCGATGGTCATTCATATACTTTTATGAGCATGAACGAAACCAAGTTTGCTCAGCAATATTTTCTTGATGAGAAGGATGGAAAATAGCTTAACGACAACCCATGGTGATATTTTTCATAAAGTGCGGCCCCTCTGCCCAAGAAAGCATAAAAGTATGTAGAGGGGAATGGTCTTGGCTTGAATACGCCAAGGTTGTCCTTTTCATTTGATGGTCTACATAGTCCGCAAAAGGAGATAAATGAGACGATGTAGACGCCCTTTCCTATACTTTAGCGAGCGAGAAAGGAAGCAGCTATGCTCGGCTATCTTTTCATTGTTTTTAGGAGTTAGAAAAGAGATTAAATGAAACTTTAGTATGGTCAACTGATTGCGGTGGCACAAGCGGTGCCCCATGTCAAGATGGTGGACAGTGGTCCAAAGGTCCTCTGTGCAGTATGGATGGAGCAGAAGGCTCTCAAACATACCAATACATTCAAAGGATAGATCACGGCAGAGGCTTGTGAGTCGGTGCAGCAGAGGCATGCAAACCGAGGTGGCTCTCAGACAGAGATCAGGAGAGTGTGTGTGTGAGTTGTGGTGAATGGAATTGAATACATGTGATGTGAGTGCAATTCCAAGGGAATTTATATGCCAAATACATGCAATAAAAATAAATCACTTTGTGGACAATGGTCCAGAGGTCCGTGCAAGGTGCAGTGGATGGAGAAGAAAACTATGTGTTAAAATAAAAAATAAGAAAAAAAAATGGTGACCTTAACGGGCGGTGGCCCAAAAACCCACATGAGTAGCGATAAGCAAGAGTGATACAAGTACAGGTCCGCAGACACTTGCATCGCCATGTTGTGGCTCGTAAATCGAGGTATATTCTGAGAAATGGTCCCAAAATTTATTTGTTAAACATGAGATGATGATCTCATAAGGAAATGGAAATTTGAGCCCGGAGGTGTGAGAGGTGTCTCGAACCGGTTCTGAGTGACTTTGGATTAGCAGCTAATGGTGCTGCCCCTGGCTTGTGCTAAAAAACATTGAAAAACAAGAAAGGGAAAAAACTACGCTATAAGGGACTCATAGTGGTTATATTAGGCATAGACTCTTTTAAGGTGGAGCCCTTTGCACGGCTTCTTCAAGAGTCAACTATCTGAGTCAGCGAAGAGGTATGCCCCCTTTGCGAGACGAAGGTCATTGGCAAGGAAAGATGACAAAATATGGTCTTTTATGGGAAGAACTGATTCCACACTATGGTTTAAAGGGAATGGGGTAAAACCAAAGGCGGTCTTACATATATCTCCATCATCGCGTAAGTGGTGCCGGGATAGATTAGGTGGATCTTCCATAGACAAAGAGGCGAAAGGGAAACTAGTGCTTGCTATCATGAAAATGGTATTGGTTGTGGCTTTGGTTTCCTTGCCCCCAGTCTCTGTTGGAGGAAGAGGGGCAGGCCTGGAGACAAGAGGAGTCTTTAAAGGACCTGGAGGTAAGTGGAACATCATCTCAGTTGGATGTACATGAGTCAACACATCCTGGGGCCTTAGAGGTAGGGTAGGTGGTTGAAGGTACCACACAGGAACTCCCAGTGTGAAATCCTGTAGATTGTGGGTTGCCAAGACAAACTTACTCATGATCCCAGATAGTAGGAAAAGGAAAAGGAAAAGGATCATGTTGAGTGGGAATGAACCCTATTGTTTCTCTAGTAAGTGAGGTTGAGGTTACAACTAAGGTTGCAGCTATGGCTAGGGAAACAATGGAAGAGATGGGTCTGATGGACCATCGGTGATGGTGGAGACAAGAGGGTCTGTACAACTGGACATCATGTAAATGGACGTGGTGTCTAAAGAAGGAGGTGGGGGTTGAACTTCTTCGATCAGGGTGATCTCAGATTCAAGGGAATGTTGTCTAAGGTTGGCTAAAGCCATTTGAAACTTGGGCAAGTCTTGGCAGTGGTGAGAATAGTGTCCATACAATCTGCAAAGGGTGCAAGCATGGTTTGTTCTCAATTCCTTGTTTCTGACTATTGGTGCAGTTGGAAGTTCAACCATGGGGAGGTTTTCAGTTGTATCCATGGCATCCAAATGTGCACAGATCATTGGAATCTCAGGGTAGTTCTGAGTTGGATGGACCTATTCTTTGCAGACGGTATAGGGCGATATTTGTCGCAGTTCTGTGGTAGATTTTGCATTCATGCCCCTGGAATTTTTTGGGTGGGGTGGCACGGGTACGGTGGTTGGTTTTGGTGGGCCTAGTGGAGGATGAGACTCAACCGCAATGGGTTGTATGGGGGTTAAGACTACCTGGGGCATTGGTGGTTGAGCTGGTGGATCAAGATACCACACGGGAATTCCCAATGTAAAGTTGGGTAGGATTAGGGTGGCCATTACTGGCTTGCTCATGACACTAGGTGAGGGAAAGAGGAAGGGAATTATATGGACTGGAGAGGAGCCCAGATAACTCCGTGATGGTTGTATGTGGCGGTGTGCTTGTGGTTGCGGTTGGGACTACAACTGCGGTTGTTGTTTGGTTGCAGTGGTGCTGGATGAGAGCATGCACAAGTCTGCAGTCTTATTTTGTGTCGGTGGTGGTGATACTAATGGGAAATGAGTCATCATGGTGGTATTGACAAACAACCCAGGACCCACATTCAATAATGGGGAGGCTGGTGTGTTGTCAACCATGGTGTTGATTGCAGGGATGACATTGGCATGTATGGTCACCTCTTGTGGCTCAATGGTGGTGATGGTAGGGATAACGTTGGCAGGTGCTATTAACCCTTGCGGATCATGATAAGTGAGTTGATCAACCATCACAATATTCCCTTCATGGGGGAACATCATGAGACGGAAGAAATTTGATGTGACTGCTCTCATGGCGTACATATAACTTATTTTGAGGAGAAATTTATAGTCCAATTGAGTGTTGACAACCTCTATGTCAATCAAAACTGTCTTCCCAGCTAATGTGATGGGGACATGGGGGAGGATTCCTTGGGCTTTAGTGGGATGGCCATCATAAGCCCACAGATTTGTGGAGGATGGTTGCAGAATTGGAGATACAAGTTTTTGCTAGACTAGGGTAGACATAGTGCATGTAGATTCCCCCTCATCTACTATGCACCGATGCACAACCAAATTATATATAGACACTGGGATTTGGAAGGCGATGGTGGACGGAATTCATGGTTCTCCATTCTCTGTGTCGAATGTGATCAACTTGGAGTTGGAGGGGTATACGGCCCCAAGGACAACTAGTAAGGCTTTCTACTGCATTGGGCATGTTTTGAGTAACTCAAGAGCGGACATGGTTGTTGGTGTTTGGGACAAATCATCCACAATGTTATAGCTGACAACAACTCTAGATGTGGCGTTGTTGGCCACTTGGCATATGGGGGGGTGGGGGAATGGGGGTAACTAAAGAGGTAGGTTGACTGTTTTGGACGTAGATGTCACTGATGTGTCAGTGGGTTCGGTGATGGTACCGTACTAATTACGTCTATTTTGTAGGTTAACCTCTTCAGTTGTCATGGCTAGCAAGTGGTAGACACATGTTTCTGCCATGGGAGGTGCCCCCAGAGCATTGGGATTGGCCTGTGGAGGGGGTGTGGTTGCCACCAATCCTTGGACTAGTAGTGGGTTTTGAAGCACCATGCAAGGAGGTCCTTGTGGTGCCAAGTTGGGTTGGGTTTGGTTTGTAGCGTTGGCGGCCTATTGGGCCTCGTTCTGAATGGCCTGCTTGGCATGACCCATGAGGGGACACTCAAATGTGTAGTGCCCATAGACGTCGCAGAGTGTGTAGGGTTGGTTTGTGCACAACGGGGTGTTGTGTTTTGGTTCATTTTGTCGTGGGGGGTTTTGGGCGGGTCGGTTTTCCACGGCATTGTTGGGAGGGTTTGGTTGTTGACCGCCTCCCTGTGGTTGGTTATTGGCTTGGTTCCGGAGCTGATTATTTCTAGCTTACCCTTGTTGATTGTTGGGGGAAGGCTGGTTGGCATGGTTTTGTTGTGCAAACAATTGTCCCAACGGAGAGAGTTGAGCAGGGATGAGAGCTTGAAATGCTTTCATTGGTGGTGCATAATAAATTTGGGTGGGTTGCCATGCCACAAATGTGGGATTTTTCCCCACGTACTACTGTGTTGGCCATGCCATGGCCTCATCCTTATGCGGTGGTGTAGTTTGTGCATAGGAAGTTGTTGCTCCAGACTGGGACATCATTCTAGCATAGTCTGGAGTTTGGTTTTGGTAAGCAACACTAGCAATGTTGTTTGGTTGTGCTATAACGACAGGTGGTGTCGGACGGTGTTGTGGCTATTGGGAGACTGAGCCTATGATGTTTTCCGCAGCATGGGATGCCCTCGATGCATCCCGGTAGGAGGTACCCAGGCGGGGATCGTCTAGAATGATAGTGTACAAATATCCAAACTGAGCGTAGATCAGGTCAAACTATTGGGCTTTCAGTATGGCCTCCTCTTTAGATTGGGGATGTTCGGATGCGATGTCTTTTGCTATGGGCGGGAGCAAGGTCTTGAGGAACTAATCCAAGAAGATCCAGTTGATAAGTTGAATTTTGCACAAACTACAACATCACCGCCACTCATGGATGTGGTTAGTTATATGTGTCACAGTGCTTTGACAGTAGGATAACAGGATCTCCACCCCTTCGTCAAATCTGACGGGGAGTTGGAAATACTACAGGAACATGAAAGGTAAGGAGTTGAAATTTGGGTACTTGGCCAGTCATAGCTCAATGTACCATTTAGCCACAACACCTGTAAGGGTGCGTTGGAATATCCCCAGCCTAATGGAATCATCTACGATGTTGTTTGACAAGCACAATAGAGGGAATGTCATGGTGTGGTTTTGGGGACATTCCCCTGCCTTGCCTTCAAACTTGGGAATGTCTGATGGCAGCTTGGTTGGCATGGGAGGCCAAAAATCTTGATGGCGAATGGGGTCATTTGTCAATCAAGCCAAATCACATAATTTAAGATGAGCCATGAAAGGCATATTTGACCCCAAGTTAATGTGAGATGGGGCAGTGATGGTGGCGGGGTTTGCAGGTGCATAGTGCACCTGCATGGCTAGGGGTATTTGTGGTGACACCATTGTAGATGGGCCAATGCCCACAAGTGTGGTTTGAGGGACAATGTGGATGGAAGGGACATTTCCCCCCATGTGTCACAGGAGGGTCAGTGTATGTGGATGGGGCACTGCCCCCCTGTGTGACAAGAGGGGTAGTGTATGTGGAAGGTCCACTGCCTGCGAGTGATGCAGGTGGGACAGCCTGAGTGGTTACTATGGGTGGTGGTAGTTGACTGATGACAGTTTGCATGACCGTGTTGGGGCCACCTGCAGGATTGTTAGTGATAACTTGTGGTGTGGACATGGGTCCACTAGCTATGGCTATGCCAAAGAATGGATCCAGGTTTTCACTAGCCATGGGGCTTGATGGTACAGTATGGAGGTCTGGTTAAGACTGATATGGGTCTGAATCTTAATCAAAGGCTGTGTGGCCTTCTGATGGTGTGAGAGGTCATTAAGAGTGGTTTCAACGGTGTCAGTTTAATGTCTCGAATGGTGGTGGTTCGCCTCTTAGGCGTGAGGAAGAGCGTGGGGGATCGATTGTGTTAGATGTTTATCAAATTGGTGGGAATGATATTTGGACCCCGGATTCAATGGCTTCCTATTGGCTATAGGTGGTCACTCAGCCACCAATACTGCCAGAAGACAATGCTTGGCTTTTTCCTCATGGATGTTTCTACTCAATCGGTGGGGGTTGTTTCCCATTTCATTTGGAAATTCCTCTCAGCAGCCAGCTACTTTGGGGATCCTTTGGTACTCCTCACAATGATTTTCTGGGCTGAGCCCAAGTACTTCCCACGGTTAAGGCAGTCAGGGACTTATGTCCTCAAATACTGCAGATTTTTTTGAACTTAGTGTAAATTGATAAATTTTAAGGGTTCTCTCAGCATCATGAACTAAGTTGGGTTGATTATGTGGTATGGTGTATATGTTTTTCTGTCTTTATACTATTAGGTGGCTGAATATGGTTTATGAGTTCATCATATTGTGGTATATTTCATATCATTTATGAATACAAGCAGTAAATAATCAGAAAGTTGTAAACATATACAATTGTTTTTACCCTGAATGTTGATGGCCTAACTAAGTGACTACCTTAAACCTATATTCTTCTTTGACCAAGAGAAGGTGATGGGATCTCAACACAACAGGACTAAGCCCATCTGTAGATCCATAGGTCACATCTAGGTCATCCGTTTTTAATGGTTTAGAACAATATTCAGTGAAGGGCCTAGGACTATATGAGCTGTGCCCTTTGTCGTATCCCAGAATACCCCGAAGGGCGATGACTGGGTAGAGGAGGAAGGGTAAGTAAGCCTATTAATTTTATGTTAATTTTAGTTAAGCTACATTAATTAAGCCATTAAAATTTGTTTTAAATTTATACTTTGTTTGTTGATGCAATTACAGTAAATTGAAATAAAAACAGAAATTGAACTATTGTGCTGGACAGAGGTGGATGAGCCACACTGACAGTCCCTAATAAACTGAAAATTAACTACTAATTGATAGACCACCCATTTTGGGTCAAATTTGGTGAGTGGTTTGCAAAATATTTTCAAAAACAGGCAAGGGGGTTGCACAGATTTCACAGACAGAAGCGGTCTATTGTTTTGAGTGAAGTCACACCTTTCGAGGGAAAAAGAGCAACCTGGTTGCACCTATGAGGCCTAAAAGAGAGACCTCATCCCCTGTTCAGGCATGATAAGTGCGACATACCTCGTATTTTGGGTTTTTCTAATCCTGAGTTAGATCCGGCCGACAGTAATCTATACTGTGGCCAAACAGACTCGGATTTGCCTTGCAGAGGCTTCGACAAGTTATTTTTTCATCATATAAACTAGCATTATGATCTTAGGATCTTTTCACTAAGAGAATAACAAGCACAACAATAAAACATAAGCACATCACAAGAGACAAGAGACATAAAGAGTTTTCCTCGGGGAAACCATAAAGTAGAAAACCCCGCAACTTCCTCAAAGATAGAATCAGCACAAAATGGTAAAATTAGAAAACAACAAGATGCACTCCCGAAAATAGTACTCTTCTTCTTGTCTAGTCCCAGTGTATTTCCTTCCTCACTTAGGTGCCACACTTGAGTGAGTGAGTGATGTGTTGCAAGTGATAAATAGAGAGGCTCTCACTCTCTATTTATATTCTTCCATTCACTTGAAGTGCACTCCATCATGTCGGCCTCAACAATTACTCACTAGAGCTGACATTTCTAGGAGTGTCTAATAACCCTAGTGCCCCACCACTTGTGGGGACTTTGCCTCCTCTGACCAATAGGAGGGTAACACAATGGTGGGGACTCTTTCCTTGACTTACAATGACTCACCTAGGGTCGACTTCAATAGGATAGTCTAATAACCCAAGGGCCCCACAACTGTGGGGACTTTAACCCTTAACCAATAACAGGGTTACCCACAATGACTTGACATGACTTTCTTATTATAGAAACTTCCCGATTGGAACATCGGGGTATGACATGACTCAAATACATTACAATACATCCCAGAATAAACATCGGGTTACAATACATAAGAAATACGGATGAATACATTCTAAAGTTACAATTACATCAACACCCCCTCTTAACTAGGAAGGTATTCACTCGACACAATTTATCAGCACTGGTCTTCTTCTCTGTATCAGCTGGATCATCTCATCTTCAAGTCATCTTCATCTTCAAGTCATATTTATCTATAAGTCATCTTCATCTGGATCTGGATCATCACTCGATCTAGATCATCATCACTGAATCGAGATCATCACTCGATCTGGATCATCATCGCTGGATTTGGATCATCACTTGATCTGGACATCATCACTGGATCAGGATCATCAATCGATCTAGATCATCATGGAACATCATCACTGGATCTGGATCATCACTGCTGGATCTGGATCATCTCTCGATCTGGATCTCTCGGAGTCATCATAACTGGATCTGGATCATAGCTTGATCTGGATCTCCTCTGGTCATCATCATGTGTGTACTATCTCGTCATAGGAAGTTCTACAGATCCAGCCCTTTTTCATGCTGGTTGTAGGCCTATCCAACAAGTAGGTCTTCGCCCAGCACTTATATCTGACCTACTCATCAGAAAGGCACACCCAACACTCACATCTGATCATGTAGTAAACTACAATCACATCATAAAGGCCCAGCACTCACATTCACCAGCATGGTAGGTACATCCACTACCATATGTGAAATGGCTCTGTACTTATATCTGACCTACTCATCAGAAGGGCATGCACTCACATCTGACCTGGTAGGAACTAAATCCTACACCCTCGTCAGAATGGCCCCCAGTCCCTGACTGAGCTCCTTGGTAACGGACTAGGTGCCTCCACTCTCCCTGAGAGTGGTAGTTTCCTTTACATTTATCCTTCTCAACAGAATGTCATGCACTCACATCTAACCTGGTAGGAACTAAATCCTACACCCTCGTCAGAATGGCCCCCAATCCCTGACTGAGCTACCTGGTAATGGACCAGGTGCCTTCACTCTCCTTGAGAGTGGCCGTTTCCCTTACATCCAACCTGCTCGTCAGAATGGCCAACACTCACATCTGACATGGAAGGAACTAAATCCTTTAGCCATGAATAGAATGGTTCAGCCCTTACATCTGACCATGGAAGGAACCAATCCTCTCACCATGTCAGAATGGCTCTCTCAGTCCCGGACTGAGTGTTCTTGGTAACTGACCAGGTGCCTCCATTCCCAGAATGGTAGTCAGCACTCATATCTGACATGGAAGGAACCAAATACTCTCACCATGACAGAATGGCTCAGCCCTTATATCTGACCTACTCGTCAGAATGGCTTTGGATCCTTAGCACTCATATCTGACATGGAAGGAACTGATTCCTCTCACCATGACAGAATGGATCAGCCCTTACATCTAACCTGCTCGTCAGAATGGCTATGGGTATCATCACTTTCTCTTGGAGGAAACCTCGATCTGGAGAACACCAAGCTTCTCCCTGAAGTACTTGAACTTCATCCTAGCCAATGGATTCATCAATACAACAGCTATCTGTTCCTCCGTCGCAACATACTGGAGCTTCACTGCTCCTCTATGCACCATATCCCAGATATAGTGATACTTGATCTCGATATGCTTCGACTTGTCATGGAACACTGGATTCTCTGACAACTTCACGCAACTCTGGTTGTCACAATGTATACAAGTAGCATCCAACTAGAGATCAAATATATCAGACAGTAGCTTCCGTAGCCATACTGCCTCACAACTAGCTGAACAAGTTGTGACATACTCTGCTTCAGTTGTACTCAGTGCCACATAGGATTGCTTCCTGCTAAACCAAGAGATCACACCTGATCCCATACTGAAGCAACATCCTGAAGTACTCTTCCTATCGATGGAACTGCCTACCCAATCTGAATCAAAATAACCCTCCAGGTTAATCTTTTGATTCGCATCGTACTTGAGCCCATAATCAATTGTACCCTTCAGGTACCTCAGAATATGCTTTGCAACAATCAAGTGAACACTTCTCGGATCTGTCAGGTACTAGCTCAAGGTATTCACAGCAAAGCAAATGTCTGGTCTCGTGTTCGTTAAGTACATCAATGACCCAATCATCTGACAATACATCGTAGCATCAACCAACTCTGATGAAGCATCAGTTAATAGATTCAAGTTCAATGCCATAGGTGTGGTCATGTAGTCCATCATCCTGAACCTATTCAGGATCTCTACTGCATCCTTCCCTTGTCCACACCTCCGTGCCTAGAAAATAGTGCATCGACATATAACAGGAGCATCACTGGTCTTCCGCCTTCAACCTTGAAGCAAAGGTTGGAATCCACTTTACTCTTAGTAAAGCTTAGAGTCATCAGTAATATATCCATCTTGTCATATCATGTCGAACCTCAGGTTCTTCTGTAGTCACTCCCTCTGAAGCAAAGCATCGTACTCCCTCTGTCTTCTGTACTCTATGCACTAAAACATCCTGTACTGAAGTGACAAGTAGTATCCATCTAGGATCATTGGATACCAAGATCCTCTATTTTGAACTTTTTCAAAAGTTCTTCTCACATCCATCTGTGATCTTGTCATCCTTTATCAACCTTGTAGGAAAGGTTACGATATTCGTCAAGCTCATCATGTATGTGTTATCCCATGGGTGTCTTCTGAACTCGTACAAGGCCTTCTTTCATTTGCACACATGATTATGCATGTCATGTGACTTTACTTCTAATAGCTGTAAATGTTTCTTTGTAGTCTATGCCTTCTTTTCATGAGAAGCCTCATGCTACAAATCCTTCTTTGTATCCCACGATGTTTCCATCTACTGCATGATGGAGCTACGAAATTCTCTTCATGTATTGATACTGCATCCTAGACATCATTCTTCTTGAACTGGTCTTCCATTTCTTCTTGGTTACTTCTTCATGGTTGGAAGGTTATGTATCAATGATGTCATTGTATTCATCATATTATTCTTTGTCTTTGAACTGTCATCTCTTGTTCTTCGGAACAAGTCTTCATTCTTCTTTGCTTGTAGGTGATTATGTATGCGATCTTTCCTACAAGTCAAATGCATTTGTATGGTTAGAAACATTTCATAAGGAATATTCATACTGGCAAGTTATTACGCATAAATATGTGATCATGCAACTGCTTTATCCAATACAACATTCATCCATATCTCATTGAAACTTTCTAGATGCCTTCCATCTCTACCAGGACAACATTGAGATTGTGCACTAATCCAATATGTCAGCAAAGAGGTTTCATTCTAGATAAGTAGCAATGGAGAGTTGTATAGCACCATGAGCTACTTACCCATCACATGCATATTAGTAGTATACTATCAATAATGCAAACATCGTATCATGCATAATACAATAACTGCATAACAAAACAATATTATGAAATGACAATTGAATACTTATCTTTATTTGTTTCGTGGGTATACTCCTTCTTGAGCCTTCATCTTCATCGTCTTCTTAATTCATGATAGCATCGTTTCTTATCCAAATGCTAAAGAGGATAAGAGGTGCTTCAAGAGTTCAGATCTTCATATTCCTCATCGCTTGAGGGATCTTCTTTGGATGGTAAGAGCTTGATCTTCAGTTGCTCCCACCTTCTCTTCTCGAGCTTCTTCTTCTTGTGATTTCTCTTCCCAGAGTATATTGAAATAAATCACTTTATTTTGGCACACATTCCTTGAATGAATGAATCCTATGATCCTGGGAGGCCATTCAAGGTGGCCATCATCACTTCTGCATTCTTCACTTCTTCTTTTACTGCTTCAAGTTGTTCTTTGATTTGAAAGACTCTTATGACGGCATGGTCTCTACATTCTGGATCTTCACATTATTCAACTGGTTTCTTAAGGTCATATTCTGATTTATGTTCTTCCCTTCAAATAGCTTGGTCAAGGAATCAAACATATTTGGTGTCTTTAAGGAAGACACTTGTAGTACAAGTTGATCCATTACTGAATCAACCATGATCTTCTTAGCCTTGACCATGTTCTTCTTGTCTAAGGCTTCTAGCCTCATCTTCCTCTGGAACTAGAACCTTTCTACTCATGTAGGTGTACAATTCATTTTCTTTAGAGAGATCATATACTTCCATGCTTGGAAGTTGTCAACTTAAAAAATCTTATCATCAATCTGATGTGATAGATCACTTTGAAATGAGAACCTCAAATGAAAATAGCAAAGGATTAGATCTTACTGATTTGAGGTGACCGTCTTGGTTCCGTAGTTGGTTGATCTAGGGTTTGTCATAGAAACCCTAATTTTCAAAAATTGGAATATTTTAGATCTGATTGCATAGTCAGATAGATGTCTTCAAATGGAGTTGTCCAATGTACTCCTTTTCTGAAAACAGTGGAGGGAAGCTCCCGGAATAGGAAGCCCTAATTTTCCAATTTCTTCTACAGAAATGCCTGTTACTGTTTCTATGATATCTCTGAAATTTATGCTCCTATGTGTCTGAAATTTCTCAATGAGGTAACCTCGCATCCACCTGATCCAACACCACATTTTTTATCATAATTGGTTTCAGCATTTTGGATTTATGATCCTTTTCCCAAGGTGACCTGTTACAGGACTGTTCAGAACAGCGAAGTTGTACGGAATTCCACGTGTCACTGGTTGATCTTCTGAGTCTGATATTTGGACCACCAAAATTGAAGTCCGTGGCCTTTCTGGAACATCTTCAGAAATTCCATTTGGACCTATGTATCCCAATATATTTCAATTATCCCCAGGTGTCCTGTTTAGGGATGAATTCTGGAAGAGGCTGGAACCCTAACTTGGAGGGATCATATCTTTCATAATATAGTGAATATGAGGTTGAATTTTGGAAAAAGTGTTCATCAGGAGTTTATCTTCAGCCCCTGAAATTTTTAGCTTCTGAGACATCGCCAAACTCGGAATATAGTGACTGTACCAAAACTTATCAGTTTTAGTATTTAGGGTTTTTCCTAGCTCGGGGTCAAACTAGGGTTTGACTTTCCCGGAGTTGTACCCAACCAAATTTCTTGATCCAAGTCTCTAAAATTCGGTTTTGATGAGGAGAAAAATCCTATGATAGGCTCACTCAAAAATTCCTCTTCTATAGAAAGCCCTAATTTCCACATCAAAAACTGAAAATGCTCGGAATCAAGTTGCGCTTCGACAGAAAGATGTGCCCTTCCGTGGAGAGTCAACCTAGCATATTTTTGCTGATGGATTGTGGAGAGAGACCTAAAAAGTAAGAATCCATAGCTTCTATATATGCACAATTTCTTCTTCTCAGGTTAGCTCTGATACCATGTTAGTTTTTCATCATATAAACTAGCATTA
This sequence comes from Pseudotsuga menziesii, assembly GCA_001517045.1. NCBI lineage: Eukaryota > Viridiplantae > Streptophyta > Pinopsida > Pinales > Pinaceae > Pseudotsuga > Pseudotsuga menziesii. The sequence goes on from LPNX011137751.1 coordinate 170,092, forward strand.
TGATCTTAGGATCTTTTCACTGAGAGAATAACAAGCACAGCAATAAAACATAAGCACATCACAAGAGACAAGAGAAACAAAGATTTTTCCTCAGGGAAACCATAAAGGAGAAAACCCCTAAACTTCCTCAAAGATAGAATCAACACAAAATGGTAAAATTAGAAAACAACAAGATGCACTCATGACAGCAGTAGTCTTCTTCTTGTCTAGTCCCAGTGTATTTCCTTCCTCACTTAGGCGCCACACTTGAGTGAGTGAGTGATGTGTTGCAAGTGATAAATAGAGAGGCTATCACTCTCTATTTATATTCTTCCATTCACTTGAAGTGCACTCCATCATGTCGGCCTCACTTAACAATTACCTACTAGAGCTGACATTTCTAGGAGTGTCTAATAACCCTAGTGCCCCACCACTTGTGGGGACTTTGCCTACTCTGACCAATAGGAGGGTAACACAATGGTGGGGACTCTTGCCCTGACTTACAATGACTCACCTAGGGTTGACTTCACTAGGATAGTCTAATAACCCAAGGGCCCCACAACTGTGGGGACTTTAACCCTTGACCAATAGCAGGGTTACCCACAATGACTCGACATGACTTTCTTATTATAGAAACTTCCCAATCGGAACATCGAGGTATGACATGAATCAAATAAATTACAATACATCCCATAATAAACATAGGGTTACAATACATAAGAAATACAGATGAATACATTCTGAAGTTACAATTACATCAACATTTCTAATCCTGAGTTAGATCCGGCTGACAGTAATCTGTACTGTGGCCAAATAGACTCGGATTTGCCTTGTAGAGGCTTCGAAAACAATAAAAACTAAAAATAAACTAGATCTAAGCTATATTTGACAATAAATTTTTAAAACTAGGGCATAAACTGAAAAAACTTGAAGTTTAAAAAACTGAACCAGGGATCCTATGGGATCAACCTGGTATGGTCTCCAGTTCTGTAGCAGGGATTTCTCCTTACTATAGGGGTAGGAATGGATCCCTTCTATCTATAGGATAGAAGGGTAGGTTCCTATGTGTGGAAAATGCAGAAAGAAATTGGAACTAACAGAAAGAAAAGAACAAGAAAGAATGGCCGTGAGCCCCTCTGTAACCAAGGTTAGGGCTTCACCTTGGCTACCTGCAAACAACCAATGAAGAGAAATAAACCTGCAAAACATGTCAATAAACAAAACCTACAAACAAACATGGGTTATAAATCAACTAAACTACTAAAGAAAAATGTATAAACAAGATAATATTATACCCTTCCTTTGGTGAAATGGGCCACCATGCCTTGGTTGGAAGGAAGCACCTCTCTATCTCACTCAGTAATGGAGGAGGAGCTATGGCTCAATGGGGAATGTGAGTGGAAGAGAGGGGGATGTCGGTGGCTTGAGAGGCAAAGAGGTCTCAAGGTATCCATATGTAGCATAACAGTATTCAAGAGAGGAGTGTTTTGAGAGTGACTCCCCACCCTCCTTTTATAGCTTTTTTGGGGGTTTTAAGGTTTTAAGCCCTTGGTCCGGGATTTAGCCCCTTCCACCCTAACTTAAGCTCCTTTTAGGGTTTTAGGTTCCTTTGAGGGGTTTTAGCCCCTTTTTGGAGGCTTTGGCCCCTATGAGAGTTATTTAGGATTCTTTTTGGGGGTTTTAAGCCCTTTTCTTCATTATTAAGCCTAGTGTGGGGGTCTAATGGGGTGTTACGAAGGTCATGTATGGGTGTCCTTGGGTGGTGTAGTCCATGTAGAGCTGAGTAAGGGATTTTTCAGGTTAACAAGAATTATAGGACTACTTGAAGAATCAAGAGAGGAAAAAGACTCCCTTGTAGAAACTAGGTGTCTTGAAGATATTGACTATTTGATGAAAGAGGAGTATGTTTTAGTGATTTCTACTAAGGCATGAACTCGCTCCTTGTCTTCAGAATTTGATCCTCCCTCTTTATTCTTTGTGCCATAAGGAAGATATATGTTGTGATTGTCAAGGAGTTAAGTAATAATACCATTTTTTTTCCTCATGCAGGAGCTCTCTGGTTGGAAGACCCTATTACATATGCACATTTACTCATTTCTCCTTTTCCTTTCTTCTTTTGTGGATTATTCTTGGATATTGAAGACTCCTCTTGATACTTTTTCTTGTATTTCTTTTGATCAGGTGGATTATTTGGATTAGCCTTATTCTTTCCTTTGGAATCTTTCTTTGAGTTTCTAGTAACCAAAGCTTCATATTTGGAAGATTTTATGGTACCCATCAATACCAACTTGTCTTGATCTCGAGTCAATGATTCCATGAATTATGAAAGTGATGGCATCTTCCTATTTAAAACTATGAATGTGGTAGCATGGAAGTTCAAAACAAACACTAAATAATCAGGGCCTATCTTTGAAAGTATGGCCAAGTTTAGTTGCCAATCGTTCTTCTCAATTTCACAGAGCTTCAATTGAATAACAAGAGCTTTGAACTTGGATGTTGATGTAATTGTAACTTCGAAATGTCTTCACTTGTATATCTTATCTATTGTACCCGATGTTTATTCCAAGATGTGTCTGTAATGTACTTGACTCATGTGATGCCCCGATGTTCCTATCAGGAGGTTCCATAATGTAAACAAGTCATGTCAAGTCATTGTGGGTAACCCTCGTATTGATCAAGGGTTAAAGTCCCTGCAGTTCAGGGGCACTAGGGTTATTAGACTCTCCTAGAGAAGTCAGTCCTAGTAGGGTTTAGTGAATTTGGGAATTAGTATAAATAGAGAGCTAGCCTCTCTATTATCACACACTCACTTACACTCAGTTGTAGCGCATAGCTGAGGAAGAAGAAGACACCGCGGATAGGAAGAAAGAGGTTACTGCTGTCGGGAGATCATCTTATTGTTTTGGGGTTTTACTTTTGGTGTTGATTCTATCTCTGAGGAAGTTGTGGGGTTTTCTCCATTTATGATTTCCCCGAGGAAAAACACTGTGTTCATTGTCTCTTGTGTTTTATTGCTGTGCTTGTTATTCTCTCAGTTAAAGATCCTAATTTAATGCTAGCTTAATGTTAAAAATCTAACATGGTATCTGAGCTAACCTGAGAAGAAGACACTGTCCAGCTGCAGAAAATAGGGCTTCCTACTTTGTGGATCTCTCTCCACAAATTTTCAGCAAAAGAAGGTTGAATTAACTCTCATCCCTAGGGCGCATCTTTCTATCGAAGCAGAATCCAATTCTGAGGTTTTTCAGTTTTGGACCTGACACTACTGCTGGAAATTAGGGCTTTCCATAGAAGTGGAATTTTTTAGTGATCCCAAGACTGGATTGATCTCCTCCTCAAAATTGAAGTTTAGAGATCAAGATTAAAGCATTTGGTTGGACAGAACTCTAGAAAAGCAAAACCCTAATCTGCTCCTGAACCAGCACTATAGAATTTTAGCTCCAAATCCAGATCTGACATCTTGACCTGGTAAGATATAAATCTTTTTTATTTCCATTTGAGGTTCTTAGTTAAGATGTCTCATCATACCAATGTTGATGAAAATCTTGAGGGAGATGATAAATTCCAAGCCTGGAAGTATAGAATCTCCCTGGTCTTGGAAGAAAATGAGTTGAACTCCTATATCAGTGAGGAGGTTCCATTTCTAGAGGGAGATGAGGCTAAGGCCTTACATAAGAAGAAGTTGGTTATGGAAAAGAGGATTATTTCTTATTCAATCAAGGATCACCTCATACCACAAGTGTCCTCCATAAAGACACCTAAATCTATGTTTGATTCCCTAACCAAATTGTTTGAAGGAAAGAACATAAACCGGAATATGACTCTGAGAAACCAACTAAAGAATGTAAACATCCAGAATGCATAAACCATTCAGTATTACTTTACAAGGGTCTCTCAGATCAAGGAATAACTAGAAGCAGTAGATGAAGAAGTGGAGAATGCAGAGATTGTAATGACCACCTTGAATGGTCTCCCTAGATCATGGGACTCCTTTATTCAAGGAATATATGCCATAAAGAAGTTAGTCACGTTCAGCAGACTATGGGAAGAATGCTCTCAAGAATAAGCTCAAATAAAAGCTCGAAAAGAGAATAGGGGAAGTGAAGATCAAGCTCTCACAGTTCACTCCAAGAAAAGCAGAAGAAACTCTCATCACTCCAGAGGTAAGACCTTTCACCAGAAAGATAACATTAGAAAGGACTTATCTAAATTAAGATGCTATACATGTGATGAAAGAGGAAAATTTGCCAAATACTGTCATAGAAACAATATTAACTCCCATAAGAAGAAGGGAAACAAGAGAATACATCATGCTCATGTTGCAGAGGATGATGAACCTTCCACAAAGAGAACCAGATATGAAAGTGAAGATTCTTCAAGTGATGAAGAATATGTTTTGATTTCCACTCTCACGGGAAACATTACTCATGGAAGCAATGATTGGCTTATAAATAGTGGGGCTTCCAAGCATATGAGAAGATTCAAGTAATCCTTTGTGAAACTATCAGAACATGAATCACCTCACAAGGTGAAGCTTGGACATGACTACCAATATCCAATAAAAGGTAGTGGGGAATCCTCCTATAAGCTAGACTCTGGAAAGTCTATGACAATGAAGAAAGTTGTTGAGGCCTGGAAAATCATAGGCAACAATAGCAAGGGATTCTCCCCAGTCAATGTTCCCAACTAGCTTGTGACTGTTTGGTATGGGTAATCCATCTGGTTTGCGGTCCGACTATCATAGATCAAGTAACAAAAATAAAGGGTTTTACCAGTTGCGGCCTAGTCCACCGTGTATATTTTTGTATTTTTTAACTTTAAGTATGATATGAAAGTGCCTATCTAATATGCATATTGATAAAGAATACGAGGAGCGGTCACAATGTGATGCACAGGTTATTACCTCTCGTATTAAACTCTCTCGCATCTAAATCACACACAACAGAAAAAAAGACTAACTAAGTTGTCCCTAGGGAGCAAGATTATCAATTAATGAGTAATGTATTGCTGCTCATATGTTAAGATAAATCACAGATAGCTGTTCTTAGTATCAAAAAACATAAACATGAATAGAGATATGCACAATAGATAGCTTGTTGTTTGTTGAAACATTCATTACTCATAGTGGAAATTATCATAAAATAAACCAGAGAACATTCATACAAAGAAAATAGGTTCAAAAAGTTAGAATGATCTCACAGTTAATGAAACACAACTGAAAATGAAATAGTTCCCCTTTGACATTGTTCATTTCACCACATTTGAACATTCCACAAAGCACTTTCTCCAACAAGCAAAATTGTAATTATATTATTGCAAAACAAAATAGTTCCTCTTACAACGAGTTTTTCACAAGTCTCACTGGGAAAAAGCCCCTTCTCTATATAATTCTCCTATACTTATACAAAAAGGAAAAACTTTTGGGCTTCCCCCAAATGTCTCCTGGGATTCCCCAATGCTTCATCTCCCACAATTTTCTCATATTTAGTGCTTATACAATTTACTAAGTATTACATTTAAACAAACTAATAAAGCACTTAAGTGGAGGGCACCGCTTGATTGTTCAGGAACTTCTTCCATGCTAAGGCTTCTGATGCAATGTTCTTGAACTCAGAAGGCTCGAGAAAATGAATATTAATTTCAAACTTTGCTGCCTGATTTCTAATTACTTCAATCGTGGCTGAACTTAAGTGTAGTTGATCTTCTAGTAACTGCATGATGATCGCTGAATGAGCTACTTCATCTTTTAAGATCTGCTCGTCCAGGGCCTTGACCTGTTTAATTCTCTGTTCATCTTCTTGATATCTGTTCAACAACATCTCTATGAACATGTCATGGTATAGAAACACGTCTATTCTCCGCTCAGCATCTACTTGACATCGATTGTAAGTGATCAACAGTCTTCTACAAAATTCGATGCAAGCTCCTTTTGTCTTCTTTACAGCCTTCTTAAATTCTTCCACTGTGTTTATGGAAAACTCTAACAATTCATAATATTGTTTTAATCCTTGTTGATCCCTTGCTGGTAATTCTGCAGGGATCTCCTCATTGGCCTCCAATCTCACGATTATTCCCGTCAGGACTTCTAAAATGTCCTGATATCTGTCTACAAAATATGAAGAAGTATCCAAAATTTCTTCTAACCTATTATCTACCTGCAACACCTTGCACCTCTCTTCTTATATTGACACCTACAGCCTATGCATTTTGCTTCTTTGTGTTAAAACATGTTCTTTGAAAGGTTGAATGTTGATTTGTTGTTCCCTGGCTTCTTCCAAAGATGCTGCTAATGACGCAATTTGTTCTTTAAAATTTTATGCTTGCACCTGAGATTGTTTTTCTGCCTCCTCCAAAGTAGCCTTTTGTAATTCCATCTCCCTAATCTTACTTTGCAGCCGGTCTCTTTCTGCATGAAGACTTTCATATGCTGTCTTCAGCTCATCATTTTCTGTCATTAGCTCATGATATTCCTACTACAATTTTGCTAAGCTTTCATGGGAAACTTCCAAAGACATCTTGTCTACTTGGAGGGACTGAAGCTCTTCCTTTGAAGACTTCACTTCATTTTGTATGTCTACAAATTTCCTTTTCAATTTGTTGCTTTCCTCTCTCTCCATTCTCAGTGTATCTTTCAGTTGGGTAGCATTTTTCTTTGATTGCTCAAGGTCTGTCATTATTCGATCCACATTATCTTCAGAGGCATGGATCAATGCTGCTCCAGGTCGGATAGTGAATCTTGGGTCCTTGTCTGTTCCATGTACCAAGGTTTTATCATTTATCATTTTCCCTGACTGCCCCCCAGTTTCAACTTTCTTCTCAGTCCTCTTCACAATTCTTTTCTTTTCCTTGTCATAGAAAATGTTATTGAAGTCTAGAACTTCTTCCCCTTTATTTTGTTCAAAAGGGATCAGTCTTGGGCCAAAAACAACAGCCTATCCTAAGGTGCTGCTAGCAATTGCATCAGGGTCTTGAGAATCAAGATTACCCAGGTCTTGCACCAGAGTGTCTGTAGAGTCAAAAGTTTGTTTTTTTGTCAGGGACCCTATCAGTTTCAGCCTTTCAGCTTCCTATTTCCTGAGTTCCTCATCCTCTTTCTTTTTCCTTTCTTCTTCTTCCCTCCTGGCAGCTTCCTCTATACTCTTAGCTACTTCTTGTTCATCTTTCTTCTTTTCTTCTTCCTCACTCCTAAGCCAAATTTCGGCCTCCTCTGCTAGTCTCCTGGCATCTTATTCTCTTTTCCTAGCCTCCTCTACATCTTCATTCTTCTGTTTAGCTTGGCCTTTCCCACCTTTAGTAGTAATCTTCTTTTTAATGCAGTCATGTTTTCTACATTTTGGAAAATTGATTCATCCTTATCCCAATGGCTTGTATATTCAAAATGCACATTGGCCTCATTGCAGTGTTCTAAAACTTTATTCTGAGAATCATTCCTATGGAGGTTTATTTCTCTAAAATGAAATTTCTCCAGTTCCTCTACAAACTCCTCAGCCTTTTTAACTCTTGAAAACTTATAACTTCCCAATCTGAATGGTATGGGAGGATATGTCACCTTCTTGTGCTCAAACAAAAAACTCCCTATGCCATCCAAGAAGATCTATCTAACTACCTCCTTGTGTACCACATAATCAATGGCATATTTGGGAAGCAGTGAAGGTGCTCTGGAGCAGCCATACATTCTAATATACATCCCGTCCTTAGTTTAGTAGTAATCAGCATACTCCTCAATGACTTGCAATGCCTCTTTAGACATGCAATTGCATTCTTTCAAGAAAATCATAGTATACAATGGCATACTAAAGTGTTCACAAACTTCTCTGTAATGACTGTAGTACTTATGCACCCATAATGGCTTGTAGGCTATGTATACCGGTGTTCTGTCTCTGTCCCAAATACACCTTAGGTTTGGGAATGATTAGGTGCGCAGTATGCAATCAATCAATATGGAGCTCATGTAGAACTCAAATTTTTTCTGGGACACCCCACCCAAGGCTGAAGCAATGCAAGCTGAGAGACTGTTTGACATAATGTTCGCCCAGTTGAACATAGTCCCTTGGGTGGCTACATAGAAGATGATAGGAACCCATCCCAACTTAAAACTTTCACCGTGGGCTCTCCCAAAGATTTTGTTCAGCATTAAAGCAATGAACCTATAAGAAGTTCTTAAGGTAGCTGTTTCATATTCCCCTGATGGTCTAGTTCAGAAAATCTTACCAGGTACCAGTAGTCTTTTCAATGTTTCAACCAAGTCAATATTAATCTCCTTTAGCCAATCCTCAGTTAGGTAATCCTGGGCTTCTGGTAAGTGGTAGGCTAATGATACATAACCAGGGCTATAAGCAACATAGCCCTATTTGTCAGTGTTGGCCAGAATCATGGTAGTCACGTCTGCCCTAGGTGGAATCCATCCAATTACCTCTTAGAATGGGAACAACTCAGGCCTGGTAGCAATCTTCATCAAAGCAGATCTTTCAATATTAGCATATATCGTTTCTTCTTCAAAACCAATGTCAGGTACTTCATGGTGTGATATCAGTTTGTAAATTTTGCCCCACTTGTATTCAGGTTCCACTCCTGTGGTGCATCTGGTGTCTTCATAAGTATACTCAACCTTTGTGATAACTTCTACCTCAGGTTCCTCTTCCACTACAGGGGCTTTCTTTTTCTTCCTTTTTGACATCTCGTACTCGAAAAAATTGCCCTGTCATACAACAAAAGTCTTTTAGGTCCTGTTGAGTAGTTCAATCCATATTCAAAGACCGAAGACAAAACTACATAAGCATTTACCTCGGACATGTTAGTCATGACTGAATCTATGTAAAATATAGAACCATATCTAACTACCAAATACTCTTGCACAAGATAAGTCTGCAAAAAATCCTAGATCTTGCCCATGAATAAAAATTAGCTTGATCAACCAATAACATCATGGCTTCGCTAACAATGTAGAATTTCTCTCAACAAAGAAAAAAGTCTCATCAAGACTACATCCTCAGTGCTATCAATTCCAGAATAAAACGTCCTATCGCCAATCCCATCAAAACAAGGTGCAACCTCAAAAAATTGCAGCCCTAGTCCCAAACACGCGAGCGACCAAAACACCGGAAAACCAAAACCTTTGGCATTTCGAAACTAACTAGGGAAAAATGCCTTCCTACTGCAAAAGAAAAGAAACCTCCCCCCCAGATGGCCATACGCAAACTGGAGAAAACCGGTGCAGACAGCGTAATGCTTATCTGCACTAGTTTCCCAAATAGTTGGGTAAGGTTTAAAAAATCATAACGACACCACAATAATCAACAAAAAAAACCCCTTTTGGACGGCCATAATGTCGAAATGAACTACATATGCGCTGATAAAACCATAAACATAGGTGTCCATTAACCATGGAGGGAAAACTTAACCAAGGATGACAACCCTAGTTCAAAACTCAAATGAAGGAGTAGAATCGAATGATTGGCCTTCCTGGAAAGGAGCTGTGCAGCTAACAAGAAGAATCTGAAAGCTTCCATGGCGACGCCACCTACGAATGAGCTATTGACATCAAGTAAAATTCCCATTTCAAAATGAAAATGACAACACAGGCACGGGTTCGCAAGTAAAATAATAGAAAAATGCCCCAAATCCCCCAATATATATATCTCCCAGTAAAAAACATTCGGCGGGAAAAACACGTCAATTGGGTGGAGGAGTAACTAATGGATCGGTGATCAAGTCTGCTAATGCGTCACAATGGAGAAAGATGAAACAACTGCGAGTTCCGTAGTGGAAAGTAAAACATCGATGAGAAAAACAAATTAACTTCGCATCGGAGCTCAAATAGACTAAAACCTCGGACCATAAGTTGGTTGGAACACCACAACGGCGGAAACTGTAAAGACAAAGAGTTCCATAGACCAATCAAAATCAGAGGGAAAAAAGAAATGACTTAAGCGAAACATCAGCAAAGCATCAAACATTGGCCAAAGGGAAAACTAAAGCGGAAGATTAGTCCATTCTGGAGCTGCAACGTTGGAGCAAAATAGACTAAGGCCTTGTGAAACAAAACTGACGGGAATCGGAAAAAATTGAAACATTCGTCATGGCACTCGCAATATGTCATCCAAAACGGTGGTACTACAAAGCACTAGAGTTTCAACATTTTTCAAGCAAGGACACCAATAATAAAATAAAACACATCGGTGGATAGTAACACTTTGGATCGGATATTCATTCAACTGCAACTCCGCAACGGCGGATGCGTAGTTAACTGTGGTTCCGATTCATAGCTTCAACAAATTCTGACAGTGGGGTAAGAAATCAATGTAAGTCATAAAAGGCATCATCAACATAAATATATTCATTGAACAATCATCCTAGAAAATCTGAAATTGCAGTAAAATCAAGAAATCTCAACCAAGTTAAGCAAGACAAAATTAAAAGGAGGGTCCCAAATTTCTAGAAATTTGGGAAATTGTTGCAGCTGCAACAAAAGTATTGTTTGTACCAGGACTAAAGAAGAACCTCCTCTCCATATCTACATTAGATACAAAAGGAATGAGGGTTGCATTTATAGATGGTCAAGTCATCATGTGCCCAAAGGGAAAGACTATTAGTGATGCAGTAGTGATTGGGGAATAAGAAGGAGGTCTATACAAGTTGAAGGGCCATCCAAAACAAGCCTTGGTCCATGACATAGTAGAGCCAAATGAACTATGGTATAGAAGGCTTGCACATGTGAATTACAGAGCACTACCACTTGCAAGAAAATCTATTGAAGGTCTTCCAGAAATTCAAGCAAAACATGATGGATTTTGCAAAGGATGTGCGAAAGGAAAGAACACAAAGAAGACATTTCCAAGTAGCGAGAACAAAGAAAAAGGAATCTTGGAAATCATCCACTCCGATGTATGTAGTCCAATGTCATCAAGTTCACTAAGTGGGTATGTATACTATGTTTCCTTTATTGATGACTTTTTCTAGGAAGACATGGATTTACTTCATGAAGAACAAAGATGAAGTATTCAACAAGTTCAAGGAATTCAAAGCCTTGATTGAGAATCACATTGAAAAGAATATCAATACTTCTTGACCAGATAATGGCAGAGAATTCACATCAAATGAATTCAAAGAGTTATGCAAAGAATCAGGGATCAAGAGGGAGTTGTCCACTCCATATAATCCACAATAGAATGGGATTGTAGAAAGGAAGAATAGAACTATCATGGAAGCTGTAAGAGCAATGCTTCATGGTCAATATATTCCTATGCATCTTTGGGCATAAGCTTCCAGAACAGCGGTGTATGTATAGAATCGTACTCCACACAGAGTAATCGAGAACAAGACACATGAAGAAGTATTTTTTAGCAAGAAACCAAAAGTCAGCCATCTCAAAATATTCAGCTGTCTAGTGTACATACATATTCCAAAAGAGAAGAGGAAAAAATTAGATCCTTCAGGAAAGAAGTGTATATTTGTGGGATACTCTGAAAGCTAGAAGGCTTACACAATATACTTCCCAGGATTCAACAAGATTGAAATCAGTATAGATGTGACATTTGATGAAGACTCAGCTTACAACAAATCCAGAAAGAGACCTGCTGAAGAACCCGAAGAAGAAAAAGCACCCAGAATTCATGATACAACCAGGAACAAAGAAACTCAAGAAGAAGATAGAGAATTTGAAGAACCACAAGAACCTGTAGATCCACCTGAGGAGAAGAATACTCATAAGAGGAAAACTGCTTGGGTACGAGAAGATATCTAAGGTGTGAAAAGATATGGAGCTCCAGAAGAGAATCATAGAGAAAGGAAGAGAACAAGATCCTGCTCCGGATATGTAGCTTTATTATGTGATTTCATCGATAAAGAACCTTCCAATTATGAAGAAGCGGCAGAACAGAAAGAATGGAAGGATGATATGATCAAAGAGTATCAATTGATCATGAAGAATGATGTTTTGGATGTTGTCCCAAGACTAGAAGTGAAGTCAGTTGTAACTTCCAAATGGATCTACAATATCAAGCATGTTACAGATGGTAGCATTGAAAAATCTAAAGCAAGATTTGTTGCTCGTGGTTTCTCCCAGAAAGAAGGAATAGACTATGAAGAAACTTTTGTACCTGTAGCCAGATACATTTCTATCAGATCAACACTTGCTCTAGCTACAGTGATGAAATGGAAGATACACCAAATGGATGTCAAGACTGCTTTCATGAATGGTGTAGTAGAAGAAGAAATATATGTGGAACAACCACTCAGTTTTGATACACATGATAGGGAGTCTCATGTATGTAGATTGAAGAAATCCTTGTACGGTTTGAAACAGGAACCCAGTACATGGTACAGTAGAATTGACAGCTTTCTATCCAGTTTGGGCCTTAGCAAGAGTAAAACAGATTCCAACCTTTACTACAAGGTTGAAGATGGAAACCTAGTGATGCTCCTACTGTATGTAGATGATCTGTTTGTAACAGGTATGGATGGGTTTATTGCTTATACGAAGAGGAAGCTTGCTTCTGAGTTCGAGATGAAGGACTTGGGTATGATGCATTATTTTCTAGGCATGGAGGTGTGGTAGAATGTAGATGGAATTTCCTTGGGACAAGGGAAATATACAGTAGAGATCCTGAAGAGATTTGGGATGATGGACTGCAAGGCCATTACCACACCTATGGCATCGAACCTGAAACTATTGAGTGATACCTCATTAGAATTGGTTGATGCTACTATGTATTGTCAGATGATTGGGTCCTTGATGTACCTGATGAACATGAGACCAGATATTTGCTTTGCTGTGAACATCTTGAGCCATTTCTTGACAAATTCGAGACATGTTCACTTGATTGTTGCAAAGCATATTCTGAGGTACCTGAGGGGTACATTCGATTATGGGCTCAAGTGTGAGGTGAATCAGAAGATTAACCTAGAGGGTTATGTTGATTTAGATTGGGTAGGAAGTGCCATCGATAAGAAGAGCACTTATGGGTGTTGCTTCAGTATGGCATCATGTGTGATCTCTTGGTTTAGCAGGAAGCAATACTGTGTGGCATTGAGTACAACTGAAGCAGAGTATGTCGCAGCTTGTTCAGCTAGTTGTGAGGTAGTATGGCTGAGGAAGCTATTGTCTAATTTATTTGATCTCCAGTTAGATGCTACTTGTATATATTGTGACAACCAAATTTGTGTGAAGTTGTCAGAGAACCCGGTGTTCCATGACAAGTTGAAGCATATCGAGATCAAATATCACTATATCAGGGATATGTTGTAGAGGAGAGTAGTGAAGCTCTAGTATCTTGCAATAGATGAATAGATAGTTGATGTGTTGATGAAGCCATTAGCCAGAGTGAAGTTTGAGTACTTTAGGGAGAAGCTTGGTGTTCTCCAGATTGAGGTTCCTTCCAAGGGGAAGTGATGAGGCCGTGAGCCATTTTGACATGGTGAGAGGATTGGTTCCTTCCATGGTCAGATGTAAGGGCTAAGCCATTTTGTCATGGTGAGAGGATTGGTTCCTTCCATGTCATATATGAGTGCTAAGCCATTCTGATATGACTGTAGGATTGGTTCCTACATGATCAGATATGAAGGCTATTGCCATTCTTGGAATGGAGGCGCCTGGTCAGTTACCAAGAATACTTGGTCTAGGACTGAGGGCCATTCTGATATGACTATGGGATGTGTTCCCACATGATCAAATATGAGTGCATGGCCATTTTGATTTGATTGATGGATGTGTTCCCACTTGATTAGATATAAGGGTTGATGCCATTCTCTTGGAGAATGGAGGAACCTGGGCAGTTACCAGGAACCCTCAACCTGGGGTTGAGAGCCTTTCTAGCCAGGTTGCAAGATGTGTTCCCGCATGGTTAGATGTAAGTGCAGAGCCTTTACAACAAGGTTGCAGGATGTGTTCCTGCATGGTTGGATGTAAGTGCAGAGCCTTTCCAGAAAGGTTGCAGGATGTGTTCTCGCATGGTTGGATGTAAGTGCAAAGCCTTTCCAGCAAGGTTATAGAATGTGTTCTCGCATGGTTGGATGTCAGTGCAGAACCTTTCCAGCAAGGTTGCAGGATGTGTTCCCACATGGTTGGATGTAAGTCCAGAGCCCTTCCAGGAAGGTTGTAGGATGTGCTCCCACATGGTAGGATGTAAGTGCAGAGCCCTTCTAGAAAGGCTACAGGATGTGTTCCCGCATGGTTGGATGTAAGTGCGGATCCCTTCTAGCAAGGTTCTAGGATGTTTTCCCACATGGCTAGATTTAAGTGCAGATCCTTTCTAGCATGGTTGCGGGATGTGTTCCCGTATGGCTAGATATAAGTGCTGAGCCTTTCCGATAGGGTTGTGGGATGTGTTCCCGCATGATCGGATGTGAGTGCTGGGCCTTTCTGATGTGATTATAGGATTGGTTCCTACATGATCATATGTTATTGTTGGGTGTGCCTTTCTGACATGGTGTTGGATGTGTTCCTCTCATGGTCAGATGTAAGTGCTGGGATGGCCATTTTGACTTGGTGTCAAATATAAACATTGAATAAGACCTACATGGAAGATATTCCTAAACCAACATGAAAAAGGGATGGCTCTATAGAACTTCCTGTGATAAGAAGAATCATGAGATAGCACCCATGATGATGATCCAATGATGATGATCCAATAGTTATGATCCAGATTGAGTGATGATCCAGATCCAAAGATGATCCTCTAGTGATGATATAGATCGAGTGATGATCCAGATCCAATGATGATACTCCAGTGATGATCCAGATCGAGTGATGATCTAGATCCAGTGATGATGATCCATATCGAGTGATGATCCAAATCCAATGATGATGATCCAGATCGAGTGATGATGATCCAGATCGAGTGATGATCTAGATCCAAAGATGAAGATGAATTGAAGATGATGAGGACTCGATGATGATCTAGATGATACAGAGAAGAAGACTTGTGCTGATAAATTGTGTCAAGAGAATACCTTCCTAGTTAAGAGGGAGTGTTGATGTAGATGTAACTTCTGAATGTATTCACTTGTATATCATGTGTATTGCACCCTGATGTTTATTCTGGAATGTGTCTGTAATGTACTTGAGTCATGTCATTCCCTGATGTTCCTATTAGGAGGTTCCATAGTGTAAACAAGTCATGTCAAGTCATTTTGGGTAACCCTCCTATTGATCAAGGGTTAAAGTCCCCGCAGTTCTGGGGCACTAGGATTATTAGACTATCCTAGAGAAGTCGACCCTAGTAGGGTTTATTGAAGTCAGGAATTAGTATAAATAGAGAGCTACCCTCTCTATTTATCACAAAATCACTCACACTCAATGGTAGCGCATAGCTGAAGAAGAAGAAGACATTGGGGCTAGGAAGAAAGAGGTCATTGCTGTCGGGAGATCATATTACTATTTTGGGGTTTTACTTTTGGTGCTTATTCTATCTCTGAGGAATTTATGGGGTTTTCTCCATTTATGGTTTCCCCGAGGAAAAACACTATGTTCATTGTCTCTTTTGTTTGATCGCTGTGCTTTTTATTCTCTCAGTTAAAGATCCTAATATAATTCTAGCTTAATGTTAAAAATATAGCATTGGAGAAATAATCTTGCAAGGTCTTGAAATTACTTGGAATTAGTGAGAGAATATCATTCTCTAGATGATGTCCCCTCAATTCATATGTATTAAAAAACAAAGATTGAATATTCTCCCAAACTTCATTTGGTGTTGATAATCCATATGCATGGAAAATAAGGCCTTTGGAAATACTGAGACACAATAGACCAAAATCCTCATCTTTTATGTTACGCCAATTTCTCTTCTCTACTATAGAAATAGGCGTAGTTTCATTTTATATGGTCACCCTATAGAGGAAATTACTCCTCAACAAGATCTCCATCTATGCCTTCCATTCAAAATGATTAAATGGATTCAAGATGATAGGTTGAGATTGATCCATGGCTTGAAAGAATGCGCCCCTGGAAGATTGGTTGTGCCCCTAAGAGAGTGAAAACTCGATATTGCAATCACCAATGAAAATAGAGAGGATAAAAATTGATCTAAGGAATCTCTAATACCATGTGAAATTTCATCCTAGACTTATCACAATTGAACTCACAAAAAATTGTTAAGCAATATGCATGAATTTGACTAAAAAACGAGGATTGAATTGGAGCATAACAAAAAATTCTATTGAATAATATTAACGAACCAAAATTAGGAAATGGTATGGCTGTCAAAATATATAATTACATCATGGATTCCAATTCCTTTGAAGTAAAGAAAAATCCTCACAAAAAGCAGGCTTACTTTAAATAACAAATCCCCCATAGGTGAATAAAACACTTTCCAAACTAGCCAAGGAGGTCACAAGTTAACCAAATAAGGTATGCCATATAATGAGTGATGGAATTCCATAAAATCATGCATTTTGGAGAGAAAAATATGGAGAATGTGTTGGGAAAAAGTAGGTAGTTTCCATGTGACTAGATTTATTCTTTTCCACTTTAAAGAAGAAAAAGAAGGACATGTTCCTTTCTAAACTAGAAATCCTTTAAAGAATACAGAATCATATCCATAATCAGGACAAATGCACTCCTGGAAGTAATCAAGGAAAGTGTTGAACAAATAATGTAAGTTGTGGCAAACTACCTAGTCTAGTACCTAGGTAATTAATCAAGATGACTAATGAATCTATCCTAAGTATGATGATGGGTTTTTGAATATTCTAACACCCCAAGGGTTGGATAAGTCGTAAAGGATATCCATCAAACTTGAGTATTTTGTGTAATATTCTATCGGTATGGAATTACATTAGAGGAATCTTGAAAGTGTCGTACTCAAATTCCTACACAAAGATGAGGATGAAATCCTAATTAAAAATATGCATCAAGGGATATGTGGAGGCCATTTTGTTTCCAAAAATACAACTCATGAGTTCCCCAGATTTGTATATTATTGGTCCACTATATTTTGACATGTCCATTAGTTTGTAAGGACCTGTATAAACTGCCAAATCTTTTTAAGGAAGCAGAAGATTCCATTTCTTACCTTAAAACTTGTTTAGGTTGAATTTCCATTATGATAGTGGGGTATATATTTTATTGGAGAAATGCATCCCTTTTTTAGTGGAAAACATAAGTGGATATTTACTAGAATATATTAATTTATTAAATTGGTAGAATATATCTATACCAAGAATGACACATATTTCATAGCCATTAGGTTCTTAGAAGAAAACATAATGTCTAGATTTTATGCCCCAAGAGGATAATCAATGATAATTCCTAATCCTTTAGATCCATAAAAAAATATCATTTTTCAAATAATATAATGTTATCCTTAGTAATTCTTCCAATTACTATCCCTAGGGAAATGACCAGATAGAGTCTTCAAATAAAAATCTCATGAACATCATAAGGAATATCATGGCATAAAATAAAAATACTAGGACTCGTAGCTCGAGTATGGTTTATGCGTAGATAGGTTTTCCATCAAATTATCTATAGGGAAAGGTCCTCTCTAGTTGGTATATGGTCTGGAATATTGAGTTGGAATTACTAGTCATGAAGATACTCCAATAATCGGTAGTAGAGATAAATAAAGTGAAAAAAGGGTAAACTAGCTAGTAGAAGTCCAAGAACAAAGAAATTAGTACTATGAGGGGATCAAAAAATACTTGAACAAGATGAATCACCTTCTTGATAATAAATCTAGGTTTAAAAAATTTGCAAAAGTGTACTTAGTTTTATTATTGTACAAAATACATGAAGACCCTAATAAACATGGGAAGTTTGATAGGCTATGGGTGGGCCATTTTATCATTAAAAAATGTGGAATGTTATAAAATGATTTCCACATATCAAATTTGGAAGGGAAAAATCTATGTTATCTGATTAATGGAAGTTACCTCAAGTCCTTAATTTCATAATAAAATAGATGAGAGAAATACCTATATTATATCCTTTTCTATTTCATTGTATATTACATCTTCTATTTTTAGTTCATGTATACTAGTCTATTTTTCACTCTCTCGAGGAACTTTCCATAATATCACAATTGGAATTTTGTGGGGAAACCATGGAAATAATTTTGACTTCGTGGCGTAATGGATACAGAATTCATTTGCTTCACCAAATATTTCCCCTAGTTTTTATGAGAGAAAATAACCCTCTACTTAGCCACCTAGACCTTGACCAGATGACTCTAGTGGGACAAACCCCATCCAAATTGACCACCTGAGTCAAACTAGAGTTGGATTTCTAGAATTGGGGGTGCATTAGTTTATTTGGGGTCACATTCCTTGATTTGAGGGTTTTTTCCCTGAGTTTAGGAGCGACTGATCCTAGAACTGGTTGAGGATTAGATGCGCCTCATGAATATAGGTTCTCACTAACCCTAAGAAATATTAATCACACTAGTTGAGTTATTTTAAGAATATGCATACACATATCACCAATTTCTTGCACACCACTCAGTCATAACTAGTGATTGGCATTCTTGGGTCAGTTAAACTTAGTCTAGGAGAGTGTGCATGGATAAATAAGGGTCCTTGCATTTAGTTGAGACTAACTAGTCTCCAATAACTACATGAGAAATTTGAATAGCCTCCTATCCTAATTTGAATTTCCTAGCTATATATTTTTCCCCTCCAGTCATTACAATTAATGAAATACGTCATTCTTTTCTTCATATCTGCTTCTAGTTTTTTTGTTATGATATATGATATCTCATTGTTACATGATTAGTTCAACTTTGATTTTATTTTCATATTATATCTCTTTATTTTATGTTCCTATATCTATATTCTCAAATATTATATGGTATTAGAGTTGTAGGGGTACTAAACTAGTGAGTGTTCTAGTGATTTTTTGTTAGGGATCAAGATTTTGTAAGTTAAAGAAGGGATTTTTCATTCATCAAAGGGATCATTTACATAAATTAGAGAGCTCATTTTCAACCATTACATATCTAATTTTTATCCATGGATCTCCTACCTTGCTAGCTCAATTGCTACATAGTTGGTATGCCCAATCTAGTCTCATTGAAGGAATCCCTAGAAGCTTCACAGCACATGTCCTCTGAGTACATATTCACATACATTGAGATTATAAAGGAGGACCTAGAATCTTTGCACAATATGGAATATGAGGACATATGCACATCCTTGATCCACCACTTAGTTAAGGAAGATTCTTTTACATGCCCAAAAGAAGCAATGATCTGCAAATTTATTCTATCCATTAGAGAAATTGTCCCAAATGAAGTTCAAATTGAAGAAAAAAATGGAGAAATTGTCCCAAATAATGTTATGTTTGAATGTGAACTCCATAAAACCTTATATTTCTCTGGACCCACAACCTTTTCTCCTATAACTGACCAAGTTCTCCACAAAATTTTCAATGGGTTTCCTCCATTTGAAGAAAGGAGCGATCAAGAAGAACCATTCAAGAACTTCAAAGAGTTTATATCTCATGAATGGGATCACATGCACTTGAAAAAGAGGAGGATATCACAAAGGTTTGTAGGGATCTTTGTAAATCCCTTCATCGTGAAGAAATTCACCATATTGAGAGCTACTTTGAGAGTGAAGGTGCATTTTGAGAAATATTCTTGAAGATTTATCTTCACATTCTCTTTTATGGGGGGGTTTACCATGTGATTTTTTCCCTCTTTTCCATTTTTCAAAGAATTTATTATGTGTGCATGGGTACTTAATATGGATGAAAATTTCCAAGACCCATTGTTACTTTTTTTAATTTTTTCACCAAGTTAGGATTATGGGGGTGTGTTAGAGAAAATAACTCTCTATATATCCACCTAGACCTTGACCCAATGACACTAGTGGGACAAAACCATATGGATTGACCACTTGAGTCAACCCTAATATGGATTCCTAGAATCAGGGGCACATTCCTTGATTTGGAGGTGCATTCCTTGATTTAAGGAATTGTTCCTTTATTTTAGGAGGGACTGAGCCTATAATTGGTTGAGGAATAATGTGCTACACTAATGTAGGCCATAAATAACCCTAACCAGCCCTAACAAACCCTAAGTTTTATATTTGACTGATATTATATATTTTCATGCACATACAATCAATTCCTTACACATCACGTAGTCATAACTAATGGTTGGGGAGTCTTGGGTCAGTTAAACTTAGTCTATGTGAGTGTGCATGGATAACTAAGGGTATTTGGATTTATCTAAACCTGATGATGATGAATACAATGATGGTGAAAATTATGATTATTATGATGATGACTATGATGACAATGACCATGACCACGACTACAATGATGACAATGACGATGACAATGAGGACGATGATGATGACAACGATAATGATGAAGATGATGCTGGTGATGATGGGGATGATGAAAATGACAATGATAATGATGATAACAATGATGCTGATGTTGATGATGATGATGATGACGATTATGATGATGAGGGTGATGGAAATGCTGATGACAATGTCGATGACAATGACAATGATGATGATGATGATGACGATGCCAACGATGGAAATGATGATGTTGATGATGGTGGGGATGATGAAGGTGACGATGATGATGGTGATGATGATGACAACAAATATGTCGATGATGATGATGATGGTGATGATGATGACAACAAATATGTCGATGATGATGATGGTGGTGATGATGACAATGAGTATGATGACGATGATGATGATGATTGTGTTGATGATGATGGTGATGATGAGGATGATGATGATGACGATGATGATGATGATGATGATGATGAAGAATAAGAAAACAATGATGATGGCGATGAAGAGAGTGATGATGACAATTATGATGATGATGACAATGAAACTGATGATTATGGTTATGAAGAAGAAGAATATGATGATGATGATGATGGTGATTGTGGTGATGAAGTTGATATTGATGATAATGATTATGATGACGATGAAAAGAAACATGATGATGAATAATATAATGGTTGTGATGATGATTATATATTTCATTAACACTTTCTCAATATTATTGATATTATTTTTCATCGAACTCCACATCTGTATCATATAATATTTCAGAATCAACGCTATGGATTATCCATATCAACATCATCATCAATGTCATTTTGGATAATATCATCATCATCAAGAAAATTTTCATATACATCTAGTTGCTCATGTTTTAGGAATTCTTCATTTTAAAACACATCTAACTCATGATTCTCCTATACACCATCTTCTTCTTTGATATCATCTTCTTCTTGTACATTATAATTTATAGTTATTCCTCTTGGATCGTATATAACAAGCACATAAATTCTTGTTCTTGTTGCTTCAACTGATAGATGCATAGGAAGATCTTGATCATGTATCATTGTCTTCACTTCTTCCATAATGGTCCTATTCTTTCTTTCTACAACACCATTTTGTTTAGGACTGTAGGGAGTGGTTAATTCCCTCTTGATTCCAGCTTCTTTACAAAAGGATTCAAACTCTTTTGAAGTATATTCTCCACCATTGTCTATTCTGAGTGTCTTGATTCTTCTTTCTGAATGATTCTCTATCAAGGCTTTGAATTCCTTGAATTTTCTGAATACTTCATTCTTTGTCTCTAAGAAATATATCCATGTATTTCTTGAATAGACATAAATATATGTAACATAATATCCATAGCCACTCAAATATGTGGAGGGAATTGTACCACATACATCTGAAAGAATTAATTCTAGTGTACCTTTAGTATTTGTTTCACTCTTTGAAAATGGATTCTTTATATTCTTTCCTCTTTCACATCCTTTTCAAGTGCCTTCATGATCGATCTTCAAATCTAGTAAACTTGTTACTAATTTTCTCACATAGATTAGTTCCTTGTAGTTGATGTGAGAAAGACTCCTATTCCATAGCTCACTTGGACTAGTGGTCTCATGAACAATTGTTGTTTTTTAATGTCCCTTGAGTTTATACAATCCTCCTTCTTCTTCACCAATTCCAACTGCATCTTCAATTCATTTTCCTTTGGGCCACATGGGTACTTTTCCATCTATAAATGAAAATCTATATCCTTTATTATCTAGTGCTGAGATAGAAATTAAGTTCTTTTTCAAACCTGGTACATATAAGAATTCCTTCATCTTCATGGGGGTTCCAGAGTAAAGCGTGTAGCTTGCTTCACCAATACCTTTAATAGTATATTGATAGTCATATCCTAATCACACTTTCTGAGAAGAGTTCTTCTCTTCAAGTTTTTCCAATTTTTTCTTTTGTCCTGTCATGTTCTTTGAAGCACCACTATCAATAAGCTGTGTATCTTCTCTAGGTGTCACATACCCAGAGAGTGTAGAGAATAATACATTCTCTTCTACATCTTGTTTTTTTTCTTGTTTTCTTTGAGGTCCTTCTTCATCTTCTTATTCATATTAAGCTAGGTGTGCATGGTGTATTTTATTGTTCTTATTCTTATATTCTTCTTTCTTCAGTGTACACTCTTTGGCAATATGTCCTAATATGTTGTGACAGTTGTAACATTGAAATTTGGAGTGGCCTTTTTTATTATTTTCTCTTTTCCTTTGGAACCTCTTGGGAGTTCGGGACTCCTTGTGACTTTACTTCTTGAAGTTAGATTGTATTCTTCCTCTTTTGGTATGGGTGGATAGGGATTGATCATCTTCTTTAAGTAGATCTTCTCTTTTGGATACTCTAGCCTCCTCTTGGATGCAATCTTTCAATTCAATGTCAAACTTCGTCCTTTCTTTTTTGGATCACATAGTCTATATGAATGAATCCCAAGTTCTAGTGAGACCATTGAGAGCATTTATAACTGGTTCATCTTCATCGGGGAGTCTCCAATGTCTTCTAGTTTATCCTTAAACTGTGAGACCCTTGTGAAGTAGTATTGAATGGATTCTCCTTGGCTCATCTTGGTACTCTTCAATTGAGTTCTCAAATTCATATTTATGTTGATCTTCCTTGATTCATACATTATGGATAGGGAATCATACATTTCCTTTGGAGTCTCTTTGGATGACACTTGAGGAATCAAGTGATCTTTGATAGAACCAGCAATTATCCTCATTTCTCTAATTAGGTCCTTCTTGTGCTTCTCCTTAGATTGATCTTCTTCCAGTTATACAAATTCTCTTTTAATGTATTTGTTAAAATAATTATCTCTAAGAATGAGACCAATACTATATTTCCATACTCAGAAGTTTTTTATGCCTTCTAGATTGTCCTCAATCTTAGTGCTTGGGGCCATCTTATCTAGGAGGTCACTAAAAAATGAAATTTCTCAAAATGAAAAACTAAACTTACTAGGATATGATCTTGACTAAGGAGATTTGGATGGTACACTTAGTTCCTTGAGATTCCAAATATTCACCCTTCAAAACTTACCTGCGAGGTTGCAGTCTCTGTAGTTTTCCAGTTTCTTGGTTTTCTTTGGTTTTTTGGTTCAAATAAAAACTAGGGTTTTACTTTCCCAGAGATCTATACAGTCAAAAATTTTGATCCAGTTCTCAATATATGCACTCTAGGGAGGCACAAATTTCTATGCAATCAGATCTCCAAAATTCCAACTTTGAAATTAACCCTAATTTATTTCTGGAAGAATCCTCCCTTGACCAAACTATCTATTAGATTATTTTATCCTAAATTAGGATTTTAGTTAATTATTTAGGTCCGCTAGTACCATTGGGTCCACTTTTCCTAACGGGGCCACATATACTAGTTGCTAGAGTGTGAGGAACACCAATGGAGGATAACTTCCACTGACTGCACTTGCATGCGTCAATTTAGGTGCCTCCTAGATGAATCCCTATATTTTAGGAGCCACTAGGAGTCCCGATACCAACCTCCTTCAGTTGTTGTGAGTTTACTAGTTAAGCTTAGTTTTTCTTCAGTTACATTTAGTTAGATCACAATCAATTCAGTTAGCGCTAGTTATGCATGGCTACATGTGGATAAGGCACCTTTTCTCATCTACCACTTCAGTTATAATGATTTAATTAATTATAACTGATTGTGTGACTTGATTAGACATCTGGAGTTGACCAGTTGGACTTTGATAGTGATTTAGAATTCTTTAGTTATCCATGTAGTCAAATACATTCACATTGAGTTGTGATATTTGAATTCATCCCTAATGATTCGAATTATTTTCCTATGTAACACTATTGTAACACTGGATTATGTAATGAAGATAATACTATAATTCTCTGAGCAATACTTGTTTGTTTTCTGTGATTTGATTTTTTCATTTTGTATAATTCATTCCTATTCACTACATCAATAATTATGGACTCATTGATTGATGATATAAATGGAACATCAATTATAACATGGTATCAGAGCCATTTCAAGCAAACTTCATGTCTATCTACTCTCCATTGAACACCAAAAGCAGTCAGGTTTCCACATAAGTCCCGCAAAGAGTGCCTTTCTTCCTATAAATTTATTCAAAATGGCAGTGTAGGCGTGACAGACCCTGCTAAAGTTTTCATGTCGAGAGGGGAGGCATGATTCTAACATAGTTAGAATGTCTTAGTGTTTTTCATTGAAATTATACAGGTGCTACATAGCTTGTGTGAATATATTGTCTTTTCCAGCCGTAGAATTATGGATTCTCAATATCCTACACCTCAGATCCTAAAACCCTTAAATTATGTTGATTAGAGGGAAGATATGCAGCTGGCCTTGAACAAGCATGGCTACTTGAGGATAATACTTGGTAGGGAGGTGGAGCCCCATCATCTAGTTGAAAGAAACCTGTTTGTGAAGTGCTTAGATTAAGCTTTTGGTTATCTATGTAATCACATATCCATAGATCTCCTCGTCCACCTTGAAGGTTTGAGGACTCCTAGAGAATCTTGGGAGAATCTTGAAGACTTGTTTGGAAAGCAAGATGAGCCTTAGGGACACATTCTAGAGAATGATTTGGTATCCTTACATCCCAGTAGTTTTGAGATGATGCAACAATTCTTTACTAAATTCAATTTTATTTCACTTCAATGCAGACAATGTGGAATAGAAATAAAGAATGAGAAAAATGTTCTCTCCATACTCAACAAACTAGGCCTTGAGTATTCTGTATTTTTCTCAATCTTCCTTTTCAGGAGAGCTTCCATTCCTAATTGGAATATTACCTCACTTGATTCCTTTCCCGAGTCCTTAATACAAAAGCGGAGAAGTTGATCCAGATGGTATTCATCAAGACTTCCAAATATCAAGATCTCATAGTGATGGAATCTAACAAAGCACAAGATAAAGGTACATATAAAGGGAAGGAGCATAAAACAAATTATTTGAAGCCTAAAGAGAATCAAAAGAATTCTAAAGGAGCCTCCGACTCTAAGAAAAATAATAAATTTTAAAAGAAGATGTGTCCCTATTGTATGAGGGGTTTTCACCTTGAAGACTCTTGTATGAAGAAGTAAGTTGACCAACTGACTTCTCTCCTCAAGTAGAATAACATTGCTCTCCCTTAAAGATAAAACAATCCTAATGATGAACCACAACTAGAAGATGATGAAAGGTGCCATGCCTGGAAGGCTCACCTTGTTCAGTAAACAACATATATAATTTATTCTGGAGCATCCAATCACATAGTTGGATCCAAATAATCCTTCTCCATCCTCACACTATCAAAAGGGCCTGATATTCACATGGGAGATGATTCCCAAATTCTAGCAGAAGGAAGGGCTCAGTCAGAGCAAAGCATGGTGATTTCAAGAATGTTCTTTATGTTCCCTCCCTTGCAGCTAATATGTTGTCTATTTATAAGATGACTCATGCAGGCTCTCCCAAAAGAGTTACATTCTATTCAGATACAATTGATATCACAGAAAAATATACTGGACAGGTCATAGCAAAAGGTTTTGCAAATCATTCTACTAAAGCTTATGAGTTCTCACATTTTCTACCTGTCTCACATCCTACAACCATATTGTCTCATGCTAACAAAACCCACAAGATTTTGAATGAGAGATATGGTCATCTCAATTTCAAATATCTCTAGCCACTCCATAAGGATAAAATGGTTGAAGGTTTACCTCTCATCCAAAATTCTAATGGAGTATGTTTTGGTTGCTTGGTAGGTAAGCATCAGAGAAGAGGTATAAATTTAGGAAGGCAAATAGAGTTACCTCTATACTTTATTTGATACATAGTGATGTGGCTGGGTCGATGCCCACAAAATCCATTAATGTTTGCATGTATTTCCTTGCCTTTATTGATGATTGTTCTAGGTACTGCTAGATCTACTTTATGAAACATAAATCAGAATTTTTTGATATTTTTAAAGTTTTTAAAGCTATGGTTGATAATAGTTTTAGTAAGAAAATAAAGTCCATAATATTTGATAAAGGAGGGGAGGAGAGTACATCAAAAGAGAGTTTCATTATTTCTATGAATAAGAGGGGATTTGAATGGAACACTCAGTTCCATACACACCATAGAAAAATAGTGTGGCTAAGAGGAAGAACATATAAGTAAAGGAGATGGAAGCATGCCTTCTCCATGGTAAGAATTTCCCTCCCTCTCTTTGGGAAGAAGCTACAAATTGTACTTCATATTTTTAGAATAGAGTGCCTCATAAATCAGTAGTTGGGGCCACTCCATTCAAAGCATTACATGGGTATAAGCCCAATGTCTCTCATTTGATAGCTTTTGGTTCCAAAGCTTGGGCAAGAATACCACTTGACAAGAGGAAGGCCTTCCAAGCCCAAAGTAGCAAATGCATTCTAATGGGATATGCAGAAGATGGAAAAGAATACAAGTTGATGGAGGTTTCAACTAGAAAATGTTTCATCAAGCAAAGTGTTCAGTTTGAAGAAGATCAGTTGTGTGATGCACCACCATCCAACTCCCATTCCAAACCAAAGGCCTAAGCCTAGATGGGCTCAAAAATTCATTTAAGTAGCTGGGAATGGTGCTCAAAATGCAGAACAAAGAAGGAGAACTAGGCCCCAGAATCAAAATGAGCATGCTACACTCTCTCTCAAATATTCACTCCCTACTGAGTGTTGCGGCAAAATTCTAGGTTGGTGCTACTTGATGGTAGCGAATGATCAACTACTTGGAGAAACTTGATCATTCTCTACCTATACCATCCAGAATAAACACATAGATTCATCAATTCAGAAATACATTGATAGGTTCACATGTACAGCTTCAAGATGCTAATGCATGGAAGGACCATGTTGTTACATAGAGCTACAAAATTTGCAGCAGTGTATTGACAAGTTATTTTTCTAAGGAGGAAGCTTCTTTCTTCTAAAGATAGCTTGTATTTTCTTGTTTTCTGCTTATTTTGAGGTGGGGTTTTTTTCATAAGGTTTTCCGCTATTTCCTCGGTTTATTAAGAAACATTTTTTATCTTTTAGATTGTATATGGGTGACTCTTGGCCTTGTTATCAGGGCCCATAGTTGTACAAGTTAGGATTTAGGGGGGTGTTAGGATTAATAATCCTCCCTTAGCCAAACTGTCTATTATATTATTTTAGTCTAACTTAGGAGTTTATTTAATTATTTTGGTCCACTAGTACCATTGGGTCCACTTAGCCTAATGGGGCCACATATACCAGTTACTAGAGTGTGGGGAACACTGATGGAGGCTATTTTCCACTGATTACACCTGCATGCATTAGTTTAGGTGCCTCCTAGACCAATCCCTACATTTTAGAAGCCACTGGGAGTCCCAACACCAACCTCCTTCAGTTTTTGTGAGTTGGTTACTAGTTAAGATTAGTTGTTCTTCAGTTACATTTAGTTAGATCACAATCAGTTTACTTAGCGCTAGTTATGCATGGCTGCATGTGGATAAGGAACCTTTTCTCACCTACCACTTCAGTTATACTGAGTTAACTTATTATAACTGATTGTGTGATTTGATTAGATATATGGATTTAACCACTTGGACTCCAATAGTGATTTAGACATCTTTAGTTAGCCATGTAGTCAGATGCAATCACATCCAGTTGGGAGTTTCAAATCATCCCTAATGATTCGAATTATTTTCCTATGTAACACTATTTTACACTGGATTATGTAATGAATACTATACTGTAATTCTCTGAGCAATACTTGTATGTTTCCTATGAGATTTGATTTTTTCAGTTTAGATAATTCATTCCTATTCCTGTTCAACTTGTTTAATACATACTCTTCTGCATCTTCTTCTTTTGCTTGTTTTCTTTGAGGTCCTTCTTCATCTTCTTCTTCATCTCCAGCTAGGTGTGCATGGTGTATTTTGTTGTTCTTCTTCTTATATTCTTCTTTCTTCATTGGACACTCTTTGGAAATGTGTCCTGTGTTGTGACAGTTGTAACATTGGAATTTGGAGTAGTCTTTGTTATTGTTTTCTATTTTCCTTTGGAACCTCTTGGAAGGTTGGGACTCCTTGTGACTTTCCTTCTTGAATTTAGATTTTCTTATTCCTCTTTTGGTACGGGTGGATAGGGATTTATCATCTAATTTAAGTAGATCTTCTCTATTGGCTACTCTAGCCTCCTCTTGGATGCAATTGTCCCATACAATGTCAAAATTCATGCTTTCCTATTTGGAACACATAGTCTGTATGAATGAATCCCAAGGTCTAGTGAGACCATTGAGAGCAGTCATAACTAGTTCATCTTGATCAGGGGAGTCTCCAATCTCTTCTAGTTTCTCCTTAAACTGAGAGACCCTTGTGAAGTAGTCTTTAATGGATTCTCCTTCGAAAATCTTGGTACTCTTCAATTGAGTTCTCAAATTCATATTTATGTTAATGTTCCTTTATTCATACATTATGGATAGGGAATCATACATTTCCTTTGGAGTATCTTTGGATGACACTTGAGGAATTAAGTGATCTTTGATAGGATCAACAATGATCCTCATTTCTCTAATTAGGTCCTTTTTGTGCTTCTCCTTAGCTTCATCATGTTCTGATTCTGCAACTTCTCTTTTGATGTATTTGTCAAAATCATTCTCTCTAAGAATGAGACAAATCCTATATTTCCATGCTTAGAATTTTTCTATGCCTTCTAGATTGTCCTCAATATTAGTTCTTGGGGACATCATATCTAGGAGGTCACTAAAAAATGAAATTTATCAAAATGAAAAACTAACCTTACTAGGATATGCGCTTGACTGAGGTGAGTTCAATGGTACGCTTAGTTCCTGGAGATTCCAAATCTTCACCCTTCAAAACTTACTTGCAATATTGCAGTTTTCTGGTTTCCTGGTTTTCTTGAGTTTTTTAGTTCAAAGCCAAACTAGTGTTTGAGTCGGTTTTACATTCCCAAAGATATATACACTCAAAATTTTTGATCCAGTTCTCAATAGACGTGCGATAGGGAGGCACAACTTTCTATGCAATCAAATATCAAAAATTCCAACTTTGACAGAAACCCTAATTTCTTTTCTAAGGAAGAAGAGAGAGAATTTCACCTAGTGAAAGTTGTTATATTCAGGCTATCTCTTATACCATGTTAATATTTCATATGCTTAGCTAGATATCATTAGTATTCAATTGAATTTCACAACAATAGCATATGCAGGATCACTAAAAGAAACACAATCATAAGATAGACACAAATTTATCTCGAGAAACCCTCAACGGAAAGAACACCCAACAAAAATTCCTCTATATAGATGTATCAAAAGTACAAAGATATACCCAAAAATAGGTTCTCCTTCACTTTTCTGCTCTCTCTCTCTCTCTCTCTCTCTCTCTCTCTCTCTCTCTCTCTCTCTCTCTCTCTCCTATGTGATATACTGAAGTNGTCAAATGAGGAATGCACATCCTCTATTTATACTCTTTCTTTCACTTGAATTTTTTCCTAACAAGTTGGCCCCAACAAACTTACTGGGATGAATTCACCTAGGAAAACAAAAAACAATATTATATTATATTCGGGAGGGTTCTATTGACCTGAATTAAAATGGAGGTTTTACCTCATGACTCTATGATGACCAAATACAATAGTAACATCCCGACAGAGGAATAAAACATATCTGATAGGTTACATCAGTGAAATACACTTAGAATATTATTTAAAGTTACAATATTTCAATAGAATATTTCAAAAAGGTGCTTTATGATGGTTGGATATGATCCTCAGTCATATTAGGAAGCATCACTTGAACCAAGATGAAAACATTCATGCAAGAAGAGTTCAAGTATTTGCAAGACAATGAAACTTGGGAGTTGGTTCCTCTACCTTCCAAGAGGAAACTAGTACAATGTAAGTGGGTTTATAAGACCAAAATGGATGCTAATGGTTCTGATATCAAGTACAAGTAAATTTTGGTTTCCAAATGCTTCTTTCAAGTGCATGGAGTGGACTATGCATAGACATTGTCCCTGGTTGCAAAGATGGACTATATCAGGCTAGTTTTGGCCACTGTTGCATCTAAGCGATGGGAGGTGCACCATATGGATGTCTGTTGGCCTACTTTTCAACTCTCTTGTGAAATAGGTTCACCAACAAAAAAAAACCAAAAAATTACCCAAATACATCTTCTCAACAGAGAAATCTCGGCCGACAACACCTACGAGGCAGGAACAGTCTCACCCGAGATATCTTAATGTGTAACTGTAGAAACCGTGTTTCCGTAGTTGGTGAGAGATTATAGTCCCTTGGCGTGAGGCCAAGGAGATTGATAGAGATGGAAGGATGGAGTCTTCACTACTTGAAGGTGGCGCAATAGTGCGACACAACCATCGTGTGACACAACCTTTCCCTTAACAACTTAGCAACTTAACAGCTGGTGCAACTGTGTGACACAGTTGATTCCTTAGTAGTATGCGATAGGGATGTGATTGTATTATAACCTTGACAGTATTTTAACCTAAAAAAATTCCAGGTGCTCGGTAATGCTATAATCATTCATTCCTTCATTACTCTAATCAATATTGCAACTTTCATTCCATCAATAACCATAAACAAGGAAAGGTAATCAAATATTCAAAATTAACCGATAAGCATTCACATTTAACATTCGACGTTCATCAACATAAGAAATAATGTGGAAACCCATCTTAGATAACAGTTGGAGCTTCTACTATACAGGGTGAATAATCCATGTAACTCTTTCTGCTTCATATTGGTGCACTGTCACCTCATCATTA
Source organism: Pseudotsuga menziesii (assembly GCA_001517045.1). NCBI lineage: Eukaryota > Viridiplantae > Streptophyta > Pinopsida > Pinales > Pinaceae > Pseudotsuga > Pseudotsuga menziesii. The sequence goes on from LPNX011137751.1 coordinate 201,125, forward strand.
CTACTCTGATCCTTGTCGCGCAGAGTTTTCACTTCCTGCTGTAGCTTCTTTAGATCGGTGACTTTGGGAATCTTCTCTTTTATTGGCAGCTTCTTCATGTCTTCCTTAACTATTGTAATTTTCAGCTCAGCCTAACACGCTTCCTCGACGAACTTTGTTGCTATCTCATCCTCCAAAAGTAGTTCCCAGGTCATTGAAACTGCTTCTATTGCATCTGTGCATAGCTTCTCGGGCCTCTTAATCCAATCAACATCCTCAGATATTGTTTTCTTGCATTGTTCTAACACTTCAGGAGGTGTTCTTGGCTGTTGCTGCATCTGTATCTCTTCCACCTGCTTCCTAAGCTCTACCACAATCTACTGGCATTCCATCCACCTTATGCAATTTTACTACGCCAGCGTCAGTGATGTGCATGGTCACATATGGCCCTAGCCAATATGTTTTTAATTTCCCTAGATGTTTGAAGAATTTACTGTCATACAACAAAACAAGTCCTCCAAATTTAAATTGCTTAGTCCTGATATGGAAATCATGCCATGTTTTCTTCCTTTTCTTCTCTATGTTTTGATGGAATCCTATGACGAAGCATTCTTCCCCCATCTAAACGAGCTATGACAACCTTTGCTTGACGACATCCACGTCTGTCATTTTCGTCAGCTTAGAAATTATTAAGCTCGACACAATATATTCCATCGGAACATGTTGAGGCCTGGAAAATCCCAGGTATCAACTGTAAGGATTCTCCCCAATAACTATTCATGCTTGTTTATTGTTTGGTATGGGGAATCCGTTCGGTTTACGGTCCGTCTACCATAGAGTTAAGTAACGATTTAAATCTATTTTACCGGTTGTGGCCCGGTCCACCGTTTATGTGTATTTTATTTCATGTTTTATAATGATATGTAAGTGCCTACATTTAAATGCAGATGATTAGGAAGAAAAGGGTTCACAATGTGATGTGTAGGTTCTTACCTCCCGTCTTATCTCCTTTGTTTCTTAATCAAAGAACACAAATAACAAAAAATAGCTACACTAAACTAAGCTAATTTAAACTAGCCTATCCCTAGGGAGCAACATGATTATTTGTTATGAGTAATGTACTGTATTTTATGCACACTAAATCTTATAGATAGATGATATAATTCATTATACACAGAAAACAATAGAAATATTAACATAGCGAGAGCTCATTGTTTATTTAAATATTCATCACTCATTTGCTACACAAGATTCAAAATAAGGAAATGAAATCATTCATTACTAAGAAATAGTTCAGAGTTAGAATGATCTCGCTAATTGCATAGCCAGCCAACATAGAAATAGCTCTATCGAGCCATCCACACAACATGCACTTGAAACTCAACAGCTCCTTCTCCAGCAGAAAATTCTATCTTCTTTATTATAATCAGAAATAGTTCCTCTTACAATAAGTGTTTCACATAAGCAAGCTAGAAAATTCCTTCTCTCATTCGATTCTACCTGCATTTATACATTTCCAAAATAATTTTGGTCTCCTTGCCCTTTGGGATTCCTTTACAATTTAGTTACAAAAATGATTTTTCATCTAGTGTGCTCGCTAATTAAGGAAAAAATACAAATATTACAGAATAGGTTTCTCATGTGTCAGGAAGACAAAACACTTTAAGTCAACCCGAATAACTCATCAATAAACTGCTTCCATGCCATAGCATCCGTACCTATTTTCTCAAAGTCTGATGGCTCCAAAAATCTGACAGTGACTTTGTGTTTGGTAGCCTGAGTGTTTATGATATCCATTCTGGATAGAAGCACTCAGAGCTGATCTTCCAAACGATATTTTCTTACTGCTTCTTGAACAATTACACTTTTGAGCACCTTTTCATCCAAGATTTTAATCATCTATATTCCCAACTCCTCTTCCTGCAATCTAGTATGCAATTGTTTCAAATTTTCTTCATGTTCAGGAAGTTCATCTAACCTTTTCTCGAATGATTTTTGGCACCTGTTGTGAGTTGCAAGTACCTTCTCACAAAACTCCATGCATTGGTCCTTAGTTTTCTTGACTACCTCTATCAACTTATCAACATCTTTATTACAAAAACCTATCAGTTCGTATTCAAGTTTCACTCTCTCCAAATCTTTGATCGGTGTATTTGTTGGGGGCTCCTTGGTTGTGTTCAACCATGTCAATATTCCTTGAATGCTTTACATGAAATTCTAAGTCTTGTATTTGAATTGAGAAGTTATGACTGAGATTTCTTTTAGGTGATATTCTACTTACCTAACCTTCAAAACCTCCTCTGCTATCTGAACCTACATCAGATATATTTTCTCCTGAGCATAAGAGCATGCTTTGTCAAAGATGCTATGCCTATTCTTTGTTTGTTTTCTACCTTCAACAACACCTCCAATGAGATCTTTTGAGCCTCTAGTGCCACCACTTGGGCTTCATATTGTCCTACCTTGTGTTCAGTTGTAGAATTCTGTGTTTCCAACTCTATGATTTTATTTTCCAACTCCCCTTTTTCCTTAATCAGGTTCATGTTGGACTACTTCAAAGTGTCCCGTTCTTCTCCCAGAATTTGGTAATCTTACTACAACTTTCATAGTCTGAGAGAGTATTTTAATATTTTCTCTTGGATTCTCTACAGACTCTTTCCTCTTTCCTCAAAACTAATTTCATCTCGGCCATTTTTCCTTTTTTTACATTGAAATCTTTCACTCTTGATCCATGTGTCAACCCTTTGCCTAATCGCCAAATTTCTCTCTGCTAAATTTGACTGAGATTGAGATTTTCCTACTTTTTTCCTCTTTAGGAAGGTTGATGCTCTTGTCCTTCATGATAGGTGCACCAAAGGTGCTTTTCCCCCTCATGCTAGGTGCACCGGCATTGACGCTCTATCTCCCACTACTAGGATCCCCAACGGTGCTTTTTTCCTTCCTACTAAGTGCGCCGATGGCATTTTAAGGGAAAAAAACAGAGCTTCGAGACCCTTCTCGAAGGTGGATGAGGTGGAGGTATATCCCTATCATTTAGGTGAGGTGGAATTGGTTCCTAACCTATAGGGAAGATCCCTTTGATCCCTCCTTCTAATCCTCAACCTACTCTATCCCTTTAGCCTTATAAATTAAACCCTCTCTCCATTTGGAAGGGAGGAAGGAATATGGTACTCTTATGCTGGTGCAATTTCTAGGTGGCTTACTATCTTGCTTTGGAGGCTCTATTTTGGATTGTCGGATGGAATATTGCAATGTTAAGGCTAGGTTGTGATGTTCCTTCTCATTGTAATTCCATGTATCTCCTTGATTACATTAATACAAATCTCTTTCCATAAACATTGTTGGTAATAATGGTTATAGATTTATTCCTTAACTGATAGATTAGATCAATTATATGTTTGTATACACATATGTTGTTTAATTGTTTCCACTTCCTTGACAGGGTTTTGTGGCTAAAGATTTGAAGATTCTGGAGCTAGATCAACAAACAAAGAAGAGGATTTGCATATTATAGGTAGGTGATCTATCTGTTATCTTGCATTTCTATTTGATCTAGGAATGTAGATTGTATTATGTATTTGATTTTCTCTAGATACAATTGGACTAGGGAGATATGGCTTGATTCTGATTGAGTAGATTTATTCGATAACAAATTTGGCGACCATACTGGGGAGCTTACATAGATCTGATTTCTTTTGTTTTTGATTTCATATTTATTTATCAATCCTTTTGCTAGCCTCTAGAGACCTTCCCTCCTTTATATTTTTTCTTTGAAGAGTGTGTTGCATCCTCTTGATTCTCTTTGGGTCACTATCAGGCCTTCTGCCCTTCTCCCATAGGAAATCTGGCTTTTACTCTGTCTGTTTCTCCACCAGCGCACCTGGGTTGTGTGGACAGAGCGTAGTTGGTATCATTTTTTAGTGTCGTAAGTGTTGGCTCTATAGGCGCCCTTTTCCTTAGTAGACAATGTGCCATTGGTGCTTTTATGTAGTGTAGTAAGTGCTCTGTAGTGCTCTGGTGTAGTGTAGTATGTGCACAGTAGGTAGGCACTTTTGTGCAGTATAGTATGTGCGCTGTAGGCTCTCTAGTGCAGTATAGGGAGGTGTACCGATCCTTTGAAACTTAGTTTTGGCTCATATTTCCTTCATTTTTGGGTTTTGGTTCGATGTATTTTGGTTTGTAGGATGCATTTGATAGTCATTCACCTTCTAGATCTAGCATTATCTCTTCCTCCCCTCATTCATTGAGTCTTGGTTGCATTTTGGTTGTTTGGGAGCAATTATTGATTGTTTTGGAGTTGTTTGGGTGCTTGTTATATTCCTTTTGATTTATGAATGAATGGAGTGCTGTAGATATTCTCTATTTTTTTGTTTGTAGATCTGAAAAGAATATAGATATCAATTTTCATTTTGATACATGCATTTGAAAAATAAAATTTCTTCTTTACTTTGTTTTGTGCATTGTTAATTTGTGTAGTATATTTGATTTCATTTGCACCTTTTAGAATATTATTGTAGAAATATAGAGCTAGTGCACTCTAGGAAAGAATTATCATTTTCTTTATTTTTCAGATTCATGTTTTTTTAAAGAGGAAACTCAATCAAAAGAGAATCAAAATTTAAAAAAAAAACCTCTTTCCCAGAGCCCCCTTGCTCGTGTATGAATTCATGGGTCTTTTCAAAAATGGTATTTGGTGTTGATCTTTAAAAGATTCATAGTTTCCTTTGACTAGAACTTGGTTTTCTTAGATATATGATTTATGTCTTCTTTAATAGAAAACGCTTTCCCTACCTTAGGTATTTTTCATTGAAAGAGAAATGTGCATTATCATGTAGCTAGGATTTGAAATCTTTTTGCATTTCATGTCTACACTTCATGCATCCACCTAATCACTTAAAATAAAATTAATGCTAGATTAGATTTAAAATCATTTTAGTAATTGTGTGTAAGTTAGTGGCATGTTCGAACGTCGTAAAATGTAGCAGCTGTCATTAATTTGTTTGCACTACAACCCGGGACTCGCGCAGTTCTTCCATGTACCGTCGGTATATCGAATGGCCTTTCACGTACCCTTGAGGTATATAGAAAGGTACTTCATGTACTCGATTTTATATAGGAAGGCCCCTTGTGAACGGTTGTGCATTAGACAAATCTACTACTGATTTGATCTCCCCCGTACCTAGCGTATATTGCGATACCCTCTTACGATTCCTGTGATCATCTGAGTTATCCTTTTCACCTGTCTTGTGAGGTTCCTGACTTTTGATCCACTCCTATTCACACAATTTTCTTGTGTATTTTAGACATGAGTAGTGTTTGATCTTATGTGGTGTTTCAGAGATTCTTAGAGAGTTTAGATATGGGAGACTCTCCCAGGACCACCCATCAAGAGAACCCTTTTCAAGCTATGTCTTTTATTTCTCCCCCTTGTGGAGATGTTGGTCCTCCCTTCATGGATACTTTGAACCTTCCAAAATTGACTATAGGATTACTTGTATGGTTATTCTCCAATATTGTCATACCAAATGCACCCTTTGTGTCGGATCCTAGTCCTTTACCGCATGAGAATCAACCTCATGTTAACCCTTCATCTTCTTCCTCGGATGTTAAATCAACCTCCCTTTCTTCCCCTTCACCTGTTGAAAACTCTAATGTTAGTAAACGGGTTGGTAAGAAGAAGAAAAAAAGATAAGATAAGATGAAGGACACTAAGCAGAAGGTCATTGCTCCAACCTCTAATCTTCATGTTGGAAGCCCACTAGCCACTGGTCATCATGCTGGGAGTATTGATGTACCTATTTTTGGCTCGCATAAAGTTAAGTTACCTTGTAGACTTTGCAAGGGTGATCGCCTTCTCAAGGACTATCTTGGTATTTCCCTTTTGTCAGAAGTGTGGTCTAAACATCCTATGTCATCAGTCTCTGATCATCATGCTGATGATGCTCTGTTAACCAATGACTCTTTAGTTAAGAGTTGAAAAGGAAAGGTTAGGTATCCTTGCTTGCTATGTAAGGATATGCACTGCACTTACCTTTGTCCTCGCATGGATGAAGCTTCAAAGTTGTTGGAAGATACTATTGTTCCTTAGCAATAGCTTCCAACCAGTTATCATAAGTTGTCTCTTGACATCCCCTTGGTTGACAAAGTGGTCGATCCCACTCTTTCATTGAAGAGTGAAGTTGAAGTTATAGATCCAAGTCCATCCTTGGTTGATCCCACTCTTTCTTTGGAAAGTGAAATTAAATTGGTTGATTCGATGTTATCTCTAGCCGATCCCACTCTTTCGTCAGAGAGTGTTGAGACTGAATTAGTCCCTTCGACACAGTATTCATCTTGTCCTTCTCTTCTAATAGAGAGTGAAAGACATCCTCCTGAAGTTTTGGTAGTTATTTCTTATTGTTCTATGCAAGAGGAAGTTTTGTCTTTTTCGATAGAACCCTCTCCAAGTAGTGAGGTTATTTCCTTTGACTGGAGTAAGCTAATAGACTCTCATATTCATTTTAGTGTTCCTTTCCAGATAGTTTTGTGAGTTACTTCTAAGAGTATACTTCACACTATCGTCGATGAAGGGGATTATGTGTAACGTCCTCGACCCTCCGACCATCGAAGAGGATGCTACCATACCATTAACCATCCAGGCATCTAGCCCCACGACCATGTACATACATATAAACTAAAATAAAATGCTTGGAAGTAAAAGCATGCAAATATGCATAATTGATTTAACATACAGCGGAAGCAAAACCTTACATTCCAACATTCAACATGTTCATCATAATTCATTAATAGTAAATATGATTGCAAAAATGAAATAGTCAAGAATACTTATCTTATACAGAACTCATCCTACAACCAACTACATTGCTGCAATGTTCTACCCAACCATAGGCTAGCGTGCTCCTTAATCTCTCAGCAATGCTACCACCCCCGAGCTAGCCATGATTTCCCCAAGGAATAAGGAACAAGCATGCTTACACATAGCCAAGGATATAGAAATCAACCAAGCCAACATAGTAGGGTTTATCAGGCCATCAAGGAGCTGGGAAAAGTTGAATGCTAAGCTTGTGAGCTCATTGAAGAGCTAAGGACACCTATACTAGGACTAGCTTGACTTCTTGGACACCCACACACACCCAACACCAAGAAATCAGTCCCTTCTCTGCTACACAATCCCTCAGGCCCTGACCTCCCCTTCTAGTGCTACTCCGGAGTTGTGGAGAATAAATCCAACCCTCTAGCTCTGTCTATGTGGTTCCTAAACACACTAGGTTTATTAAGCAAAATAAGCCCTCATCCCCACTCCAACATAGTCTGAAGACCAACCACTACACACACATAGCCAAACAAGCGATTCACAACTTAGACAGGGGAAAATCAATGCATGGGTCGTTATTGGCCCTATCATGGCCAAAACAACTCCGTAACAACTTACAATAGCTCCAATATGTAATGGAAACTGCAACCAATGAAAAATGTGGGGAAGACAACGGCCCCTGTCTCAACAATGAAGCATGGGAAAAGCACGGCGTGGAGTTGGAAAAGAAAACAGACTCTCTACATGGATAGGAGGAAAATGGAATACACCCAACCTCAAATCGGTATGGAAACACACATACACATAGCCTAGAATGTGAATGGCTCATTCACAGGAATCATGGATGACAGAGAATGGTTCCCCAACCCACTGCGTGAGGAAAAACCATCCCAGCCTGTGTGTGAGGAAAGATAGAACCACCCCGCATGAGGATGGAATAACCCAGACCATCATCGTGAAGGTGAAGAGTCTGCTGGTGGAGTGGGCACGTGGGTAAGGACTGACAATCCTACCACACCCACCACTACCTAGCAATAACTGCCCCAATTAACATCAGGGTTTTTTTAATGTGGGTGGTTGACACATGGATTTTTACCCATAGGCTCAAGGTTTGATAATTCCCCCTCCCTATCCTTAGGAAAATCATGCTCTTTTCATTATCGTTGCACCACCATAGCTGGTTGTATGTTTTTGATTAATTTTGCATATTTACATGATGCCAAAACTATAATGTGTTGGATAGCAGGATATACCATCGACAACGATTCCAATCGCTGAAACATAACACAACCAAATCGATGGTGGGGATTTTTCCTTTAGCTCCACACCATGATTAATTACAATATATACATCATGTACATTTAAGCAAATGGGGTCAAAACCAAGGTGTTACATTCCCCTCCCCCTTGGAATAACACCGTCCTCGGTGTTCCAATACATAGGAATACATATCCAAATTTTCAAAATTTTGCAAACCTATCCCACGTTCAATTATTTACTTTGAACTTTCAGGACCAATCCCCTTTGGCTTCCACGAGCTTCTCCTACTGGTCCTTAGCTTTGCCTCATCCCCATGTCTAGGAACTTTCTATATCTTGAGCATCTCTCCAATATTCTCTTGGGTCTTGGCAATTGTTTGAAGGAGGATTCCAGCCAAGTCTAATAGCTTTTGGTCTATTGCCATGGTCAATGTGCATGACTGGATTTCACTTTTCTCACCTATGAAATGCATCATTGTAATTCTGTTAGACCAAGCATAATATAGGCATTAAAATCAGTCAATTAATTTCCCAATTGGCATGGCAGTCCAAGTCTTATCAAGGAGACTTTCATACTTTTCATGCCTTCCCAATAGGCACATGAGCTCATTCATGTCCATTCTTGGGCAAGGAATTAACTATTCCAGCATTCACAATTTATTTTAAGAAAATAAACACATTCTATTTTCATCCATACATGCATTCAACAATATTCTGTTTTCAGAAATGCATAAGTATATATATATAATCAAAAAAGAAAAGAGAGAGAGAGCAGTAAGAGTTTTTCCCCTCTTTGTCTTGTTCCATTCTGGAACCCACACCACCACTGTGGTTTTTATGCTCTTAGCCTCTTCCACTTCACCGTGAATGCTGGACCAACCCTTCTTGGCCATGACACTTAGTGTCTACGGTCTATTCCAGACCTCTCAACCATGGAGTCTCTCCACATGGTTTGTCTACAACTCTTAGCTGCTAGGACCTTCACAGTCTCACTAGAACCTTTTTCATTATTGCTCATTTTGAGCTCTTCGGGATAGTCACATGTCCACATGCACCCCTAGGATTCCCTCATAGTCCTCGCTCCCAGCGATACCTATATTCAAACATTGAATAGATTCACATGTTTAGTTTATTCTCATTGGTTTGTCTCTAAGCAAGAGTTAGAATATTATAACCAAACCATATACACAAGTATATTCATAAGAAATAAGTTGCAAGATAATCCAATACTTATCTATATTGTGTGTTTCCTCTTTGGTCCACAAAGTCCTGCTTCGCTCTGCAAGCCTCAGGATTTCCTATGGACTTGGATGTTAGGTTAGCATGAAGGCTGCTCCACAACATCAAATAATTCATGTCCAACTAGTACACCTTCATGCCAACTGGGCTTGGAACTTTACCACGATCATTTCCAAGTCCAGGATCTACTATGGATCCCTAGGCATATAACAACCCAATATCTACTTCCAATACACCTTCACAAGACCTATCTAGCTTGATTTCCCCCTTTCCTACACACCAAATCAATAGATGGGTTTCACAGGCCACTCAGCCAAGCCATCTCATAGTTGGGTTTCATAGACTATTCACAGTCAAGCCAGCATCCACCTTAAGGACCAGTCAAGCCAACATATGGGTTTATTAGACTATACACAGTCAAGCCATCTCACTGTTGGGCTTATCAGGCTACCTAGCCAAGCCAGCCTTCACAATTGGGTTTATCATACTATCCATCCAAAGGTTACTCACAAGTTCAAACAAAACAAGACATAGCCAAGCCAACATATGGGTTTATCTGGCTACCAACCAAGCCATCTCTTTCTCTTTAGTATGCAACACCAAACCGCATTTGTTTAGCCTGTAAACACAAGCAATATAAGCAAACTCATCAGTGTTATTGCTCTAAAACTATAATCATATTTCATATCATTCACTATCAAGTATTGAGACACCAGGAGTGTGTCCACGCCCTAGGGTGTAGTCAATATTGAAAACCCCTTTCATGACTTGACATTAGGAAAGTGTGCACCCCTTTCCGATGTGATCCATGTAGGCCCTATTCATACTCAAGCAATCTATCATAATGGAAATGAAATCAAACATGCCCTGCATATTGAATACATGCATTTTCTTAGCTAGGGTCACAGAACACTTATCCATTCGTCGATGCAATATTCCTTTGTTAAGGAGGAATGGGGGATCCCTTCTCTGAGTTGACAGTCCCTTAGTTTTCCATCCCAACTCCTTTTTACAATTCATACCCACACATGTCTTACCGACATAATCTATACCATCTCACTCATGTTGCTTACCAAACATGCAGTGCAGATGGGACACTTCCAAAATGTCCAATGGAGTTTCACCTGAAACCCATTTCCAAGATAGGGGAAACCTCCCCATGAATTTTGGCTCCTGCAGGACATTCACACATGGTCTTCCTGCACTGTGTAACCCTGGAACATTCATCAGGTAGCCAAACAGTCAATCATCATCTACTAATACAATCTAAATTTGATTGTTCCATATCCAAGCAATGGCATTAGTAATTAAATTCAATATGAATTTGTAACTCTGTCTACTGCAAAAATTGATTTGCTTGGTAATGGGGTGATCCTCATTTGTTGGTCTCTTGTAAGCGGCACCACTATTCCCATTATAATTTTATGCTTACTAGCATAACATAAACATCCACTTACAACACGTCCTCTTGACACAATTCTATGCAAGCCAATAGTGATTAGTAGTTGTCAGCAATTTCTCAAATATGAAATTTACAAGTTCAAATTGACAACCCATTCTGCATACAAACTATTTTCACAGCCATGAGACTCTTCTCGTGAGGTTTGGCTCTTTCACATGGTAGATTTTGGCCTTTGGCATGGTCTTACCCACATTTCCATGCCCCAACCAATCTACCCGAAACCTAAACTTTAATCAGCCAAACACTTAGTAAGTCTTGATGCATATAACTTTTTCATTGCTGCAACAATCGTTGAAGCATTTTCAGAATTATAGAATTCAAATAATTCCAGTTGCTAGCATATTAATATCACCAAAACTCATTTACTTTTCATGAATCATTATCATACTAAAATTGCAAGGTATAGTCACATCATTTATGCAATTTAAATGAAATGTTTAGATACTCCTTACTTCATAAGCGTATCATTTGTACCACCTTGCCCTCCCATAGAGCACTCTGGCAGCCAATCGATCATGACTACCCTCTTCATGCACTTACTACTCTGCATTCATAAAAACTCTTGAAAGGATTCTAGAATTATCATCATTTCAGCCATTGGTTAGTCATAATAACACATGCACTATCTTGATGCATTCATGTGATGTATCACAACATTTGCACCCATACTTATGTATGCATATTTACAACACTTACTCAAACTTTTCATATGAATTCATTCAATGCATAACTACAAGATTTGTAAAATCTCTTAATGCATATCCACTCAATGCTACCTTGTATTGATTTATGAATACTATGCATTCAAACATACCATGGCATAACTATGACTACCTCATATAGGATGCATTACTATAATCAAGACCACCAGTCCTCACTTGTTTTGGTTATTAAGTTCATATCAACATATTTCTATATGAATGTAGTATAAATTTTAAATAACCACATGGTATGAGACCTCTTTCCCTTACCACTCCATGCAATTGTCATAATTAAACCATTACCTGCATGGATCCTACTTACACCCTTGACATTACCAGTTTAGTTGGTCTCTTGTAAGAGATTGCAGAATTCGCTCACCAACTTTTGATCCTAGATTTGTTGCCTTATCCCTTTTTCCATAGGGTTGTTGGTTACATTCATCAACATCAGCAACATATTCGACCATGCTCATGTTGTCGTTGGTTTTTCTACCAATACCAACACCAATACAATATTTACCATTATCGGTTCATTGTAAATGTATAATTCTCACTATGTAATATCCTATGCATGCAAGGCATATTCCCATACATTTTATCTACAAAACTTATAAAATATAATATAATTAGTAAGACTGGGTTTAAGGAAATTTCCCTTTTCAAGTCCCTCATATTTTCATGGAACTCCTCTTCCACATAACAGCTAGTTCGACTTCATGGTCTTTGCTATCTCTAGGCATGCAATTCTCAGATTTGTCCATACTGACAGCAACACATTTTTTTTTCAAACAACCACTAGTAATTTTCTACTCCTCATTCAAACTCTAGTGATTCTCCCTTGTTCCCTACTAGATAAGTTTTCCAACACCTATCCACATGCTCAATTCTGACTTCGGGTGTGAAAATCACACCACTTCTAAAATGGCGATTTTCACCAAATTTACAACTATATTTTGGTCTGAAATGTCAACTTCAGCCACCTAGAATTTATTCCTTTTCATCCATAAAAGTCCACTGGAAACTACTAAGAATCCCACTAAGAAGCCTCTGAAATCCGCTAAGAAATCCCACTTGAAAAACTCAAAATTTCCTTCATCAAATCAGGTCTCTTCCCAACTAATTTTTCGACGTATCTGATCCTTAGTTGACTAAGCTTCTGATGTTTCAGTGACCCAAACAACAAATTTCTTCCAACGCTCATCGACAGTCTCATCAACTAATATTCTCTGATGTATCGGCGATCCAGTGCTCTAATCTTCTCCAACATATCAGCAATCCAATCCACTAATATTCCTCAACCTATAGACAGACCAAACAACTAAACTTTTGCGACACATCGGCAGACCAAACAACTAAACTTTCGACGAAACTTCCTTTATCTTCCATCGACGTGTTGGTTGTTCAAACAACTAACTCTTTCTGACACATCGGCGGACCAAACAACTAACTTTTTCTCAATGTTTTCTATATTTAGGAAAAATTTTAGAAATTTTTTCTTTTTTTCTTCCTCTTCTTGTCGTTGCCATGTCGGCTACTTACTCAACTAATTTTCGTCGACGTTTTTTCGGTCTTTAGGTGATCTCTGCCGACGCTGCGGCTCCGACTTCACCTATTCTCTACTGAAACCCTCGATTCCATCTTCAACTTTTCTTCCGCCAGTGCTATCGAAAGTTCTTCCAGCTAAAGGAGCCGACATCTCAGTAGTCTTCAGCTGAAGTATTTTGACAGTTTTCACACTTAGAAAATTTCAGTGAAAAAAATTGCTTCCTTCTCCTTCGCTTCGGCACTCTCATCTTCTATCTCTCGGCGACGCCGATGGTTTTTATCGGATGTTATTTCGGCTAAAGGAGTCGTCGTTTCAGCGGTATTCGGCTGATCTCCGTTGCATTTTTGGTGGTCTTCAGCTAAACGGAGCCGACGTATCGGTGCCTCCATCACTTTTCTTCCACCGATCGCTGACAACTTCCAAACTTCAACAAATTCCAAAATTGTTCTTCCTGCTAGTTTCCCGTCGGGCGTACTTTCGTCTCGGTTTTCTGGTGCATCGGAGGAGCTTTAGACTAAGTCCTCTGACGATCCAATGATCTAAACACTTAGAGAAAATTTTCAATAAATTTCTTGCTCGTCGGCTTATTTCACCTGACGGCATTGGCTCTCAACACCTCTTCATCTCCACCGTTGCGGCTCCCTTCTTGCAAGCCTTCCCTTTCTTCTATTTCCTTCGCTGCATCAGAAGAATTCCCATGATGCTTCCCATAATTGTGGCTTCATTTCTATGTTCTATCCACTGTGCATTGGGAGGACTTCTACCTAGCTCTTCCCTGCATCGGATGAGCTTCAGGCTAAGTTTTCTGACGGATCAAAGGTGCTTCAGCCTAAGCTCTCCGATGATTTCCAAACTTAGAATTTTTTTTGGAATTTTATCCTATCATTAACAGATTTCTTCTGATTTCTACTGGGAAGAGGGAAACCTACCTCTCCTAGATGATTCTTCATGGCCCATTTAGGCCCATGCTACAACATGAGCTCTGATACAACTCTGTAATGTCCCCAACCCTCCGACTGGTGAAGAGGACGGTACTGTGCCATTAACCATCCGGACATCTAGCCCCACGAACATGTACATACATATAAACTGAAATAAAATGCTTGGAAGTAAAAACATGTAGAGATGCATAATTTATTTAACATACAGTGGAAGCAAAATCTTACATTCCAACATTCAACATGTTCATCATAATTCATTAACAGTAAATATGATTGCAGAAACAAAATAGTCAAGAATACTTATCTTATAAAGAACTCGTCCCGCAACTAGCTATGTCGATGCAACATTCCACCCAACCATAGGCCACCGTGCACCTTAATCTCTCAGCAATGCTACCACCCCTGAGCTGGGTATGATTTCCCCAAGGAATAAGGAACAAGCAGGCTTACACATAACCAAGGATACACAAATCAGCCAATCCAACACAGTAGGGTTTATCAGGCCATCAAGGAGCTAGGAAAAGATGAATGCTAAGCTGGTGAGCTCATTGAAGAGCTAAGGACACCTATGCTAGGACTAGCCTGAATTCTAGGAAACCCACACACACACAACACCAGGAAAGTAGTCCCTTCTCTGCTACACAATCCCTCAGGCCTTGACCTCCCCTTCCAGTGCTACCTTGGGGTTGTGGAGAAGAAAGCCAACCCTCTAGCTCTATCTGTGTGGTTCCCAAACACACCAGTTTTATCAAGCAAACCAAGCCCTCATCCCCACTCCAACACCGTCTGAAGACGAACCACTGCACACACGTAGCCAAATAAGTGATTCATAGGTTAGACAGGGGAAAATCAATCCCTGAGTCGTTCTTGGCCCTATCGTGCCCAAAATGACTCCATAACAACTTACAACAGCTATAAGACATAATGGAAACCACGGCCAATGAAAAATGTGGGGAAGACAATGGTCCCTATCTCAACAATGAAGCACGGGGAAAACACATCCTGGAGTTGGAAAAGAAAACAGACTCTCCGCATGGACAGGAGGAAAACCTCAAATTGATATGGAAACACACATACACACAACCCAAAATGTGAATGGCTCATTCACAGGAATCATGGATGACAAAGAATAGTTCCCAAACCTGCTGCATGAGGAAAAACCCTCCTAGCCTATGCGTGAGGAAAGATAGAACCACCCCGCGTGAGGATGGAATTCCCCAAACCACCATCGTGAAGGTGAAGATTCTACTGGTGGAGTGGGCACATGGGCAAGGACTGACAGTCATGCCACAGCCACCACTACCCAGCAATAACTACCCCAATTAACATCAGGGGTTTTTTAATGTGGGTGGTTGACACATGGCTTTTTCCCCATAGGATCAAGGTTTGATAATTCCCCCTCCCTATCCTTAGAAAAATCATTCCCTTTTCATTATCGTTGCACCACCATAGCTGGTTGTAGGTTTTTTATTAATTTTGCATATTTACATGATGCCAAAACCATAACATGCTGGATATCATGATATACCATCAGCAACGATTCCAATCGCTCAAACATAGCACAACCAAATCAATGGTGGGGATTTTGCTTTCAGCTCCACACCACGATTAATTACAATATATACATCATGTACATTTAATGCAAATGGGGTCAAAACCGGTGTGTTACATTATGTTAGCATTCTATCCTCTACTCCTTGGAAATCCATAGGTTCTCCTCTGCTTGTGCCATCCACTGATCAGATACTGGATTTTAACCAAAGACCCACAATGCCTTTATGGATCCTTCCTCAGTTGCCTATTACTTTGGAAGGAAAAATTGTCTGTATCGATTTTATGGTAGTCCAGGTCCCTTAGATTTCAATATGCTCCTTGGGCGTGATTATGTTTATGCCATGAAAGTTGTAGTATCCACACTCTTTCGAGTGATGTATTTTCCCTATGATGGGAAGATTGTGACCATTGATCAACTTTCCTTCATTAAACCCAATCATTATATGACTCCTAGTCATTAGACTTCCCTAAATGTCCTGCATGTTCTTGTGGTTCCTTCCCCTTCTAGTTAGCTTCTTCCCATCATAGGTAAAATGGGGGGCATGGATCCAGCCTCTGATATCATAATGGATTTAAGTTGCTATCTTCTTATGTAATGGGGAAACCCACCAACCTCTGGACATCATGTTGGATTAGAACTATTGGTGGGCATAGTTCCCATTCTGTGTCAAGCTCGTTAAAAAATGAAACAGACGTTGTGAGCATAGTTCCCTTTCTGTGTCAAGCTCGTTAAAAAATGAAACAGATAGCGGTCATCATAGTTCCCATTCTATGTCAAGCTCATTAAAAAATGAAATGGATGCTTGTGAGCATAGTTCCCATTCTATGTCAAGCTTGTTAAAAAATGAAATAGATGTCCTCAAGCATAGTTACTTTATGTTTCAATCTTGTGTAAAAATGAAACATGTTCCCTCAAGCATAGTTACTTTCTATTTCAAGCTTGTGTAAAAAATGAAACAAGTCACCTTGAGCAGTGTTTATTCTTGGTTTCAAGCTCGTTAAAAAATAAAACTAACCATGAGCATAGTTCTTTCTCTGTGTCAAGCTCATTAAAAAATGAAACAGATACCTTTTAGAAAAGTTCATGTTTCGTGTCAAGCTCATTAAAAAAATGAAACGTATCCTTCCATTGTGTCAAGACTCAATATTCGAACCTTCATTTCATCTACTTGTAAAGAAGGAGAAACGAATCTTGGGGGGCATGTACCCTACCTATTTATGTTGGATTTAGCTACTTGACAATTATACTGGGGGCAAGTACCAACCACTAGACATCATGTTGTGAAATCTCCCATCAATGGAAACCATTGTGAGCATACTTTGTTTTAGTTTCGAGCTCGTTAAACCATGAAACCACCTTTTGAGCATAGTTCATTTTCTATTTCAAGCTCGTTAAAAAATGAAGTAGGTTTCCTTAAGCATAGTTTACCTTTTGGTTTCAATCTTGCATAAAAATGAAAGCATGTTTTGAGCATAGTTATTATTTTGTTCCAAGCTCGTTAAAAAATGAAGCAGATACCCTGAGAATTATTTCAACTGATCTTAGAGCTCCTTAAAAGCAGTAAGATAGTGTTGAGCTTACTTTTCATTTTTTGTGCTCTGGTTAAAACATGAAAACTGGTTTGAGCTTACTTTATCGCTTTTTCGTGCTCTGGTTCAAACATGAAAAAGGTTCTGAGTGCCTTTTATACCTTTAGCATGCTCGTTAAAAACTCAGTGAAGAGGTATCGAGTATAGTTTTACTATTTTTTAGACTCGTTAAAATTAGATTATGAAAAAAGAACTTGTTCTGGATTTATATTTAAGCTCTTTTTAGTCTCCCTAAAAACACAAAAACATTGTCAAGCAAACTTGTTACGTTCACGCTTGTAAAAGTATCAGAATGGTTAACTATTCGATGGTAGGTTATCTTGTTTTCGGACCGATTAGCCCTATTTACAAAAAAGGACCTCCTGGATTCTTCTTAGTCATTTCATACTCTCTAAACATGGAACGACAAATGAGTTTCCTTTCATCGGACTCGTAAAATCAAACGATGAAGGACCCTTTTTTTGGGAATGAACCCATCCTTTCTCAGGTTCGTAAAACATATGAGATTGGACTCATCCAAAGGATGAGCTATATAGAGCATTTTTTACCCTTTTCCAGCTCATTAAAAAGAAAAGAGCCACTCATCAATCATGATGGGGAAATTAATGAAAGAGTTTGTATTTTGTTATGGCAGTACATAGTCACTCTTGAACATGGCACTCACTTGCATATGCATTTCAGTACTTGGATAATCTGTTTGTCTTCGAGTCCTACTAATTCCTAGAGTCTTCTTACTCCTTTGATTTCTCCCAGAATACTCTCACCGCCAGTTGCATTGGAGGATTGGTATCATTCTCATGTCAATACTTCCTTGTCATTCCATGCCCATGTTCAAGAGAAATTTGGTCATCTGTTCAGTGTCTGTAGTCAGTTTACCTTCTATCATGTTGGTCATCCCTAAGTCAGTTTTGTACATCACTTTGCTGTCTTATTTACTCCAAAACATCTTTGATCGTGTTTTGTGTTGATGATGAGGGATTCATCATGGCCCTCCTTCAATGAGTCTATTCCTATCAACTTCAACTCCTTATCCAGGGATAAAACTTAGAAATGAAGAAAAGTACCTTGGTCCTACATTCCTTTATGGCAGGTTACCTCACTTTTAACATGAGTTTACATCATTGTCTCTTGATTGAAATATCTCATCGAGTGTTCGACTCCAAGTCCTTTATTCACATTCGATGGTATGTACTGAGATACCTTGGGAATCATTGACATCAATGGTGATTTTCCTTACACTTGTTAATAGTTTACATCATTGAATGGTAATCAAGTGGTTTCTACCATGTTCGACGTCAAGACATTGTAATCACATGGTTAGATTCGTATCGTTGCGGGTTCAACTTGAAGACCCTGGGTTATCAGATATCTTCACCCAGGTTGCGATGGAGTTTTTTTTTTAGTCATATTAAATGGATCCACTTTTGTATTGTTTGTGGCTATGTTATCATCTCATCATGGATCTACGCTTGTTTCTAGTAGCCATGATTGTGTTCACTGAGTCTGTACTACCATGGATCTGCATTGTATGGATTGGCAGCCATGTTATGAGTCATTTGAGATTTGATTCAAGGGTATTTTAGGAGCTTCCAACCAACAAATTGCCTTATATTTCTTCACTTTTCAAAGCATTCACCTATCACATTCCTATAACTTCATGCTTTGGGGGGCATTCTATTACACCGAAATCTTGCACTCTTGATCCATGTGTCAACCCTTTTCCTAATCCCCAAATTTCTCTCTGGTAAAGTTGACTGAGATTGAGATTTTCCTACTTTTTTCCACTTTAGGAAGGTCAGTGCTCTTGTCCTTCATTCTAGGTGTGCCAAAGGTGTTTTTTTCCCTCATTATAGGTGCACCAGCATTGACGCTCTGTCTCCAACTTCTAGGAGCGTCGACGATGCTTTTTCCCTTCCTACTAAGTGCGTCGGAGGTGTTTTAAGGGAAAAAAACAAAGATTTGAGACCCATCTCGAAGGTGGATGAGGTGGAGGTATATCCCTATCATTTAGGTGAGGTGGAATTCGGTTCCTAACCTATAGGGAAGATCCCTTTGATCCCTCCTCCTAATCCTCAACCTACTCTATCCCTTTAGGCTTATAAATTAAACCCTCTCTCCATTTGGAAGGGAGGAAGGACTATGGTACTCTTATGCTGATGGAAGTTCTAGGTGGCTTACTATCTTCATTTGGAGGATTTGGTTTGGATTGTTGGATGGAATATTGCAGCGTTTAGGCTAGGTTTTGATGTTCCTTCTCATTGTAATTCATGTATCTCCTTGATTACATTAATAAAAATATCTTTCCATAAACATTGTTGTTAATAGTGGTTATAGCTTTATTTGTTAATTGATAGCTTAGATCAATTATATGTTTGGATACACACATGTTGTTTGCTTGTTTCCACTTGCTTGATAGGATTTTGCAGCTGAAGATATGAAGATTATGGAGCTTGGATCAACAAAGAGAGAAGAGGATCTACATATTACAGGTAGGTGATCTATATATTATCTTACATTTCTATTTGATTTGTTCTAGATCCACTTGGAATAGGGAGATCTGGCTTGATTCTGATTGAGTATATTTATCCGATAACACCTTTATAATGGTCAATGGTCTCCATTATCTTATCAACATTGTGAGCATTGGCATAGGCAGTTGCAATACCCAATGGAACATACCTTTAAAGTTTTCTCTATTCTCCACTTAATAGCTTTTGTTTTCGGATCAAAGTGAATATCTTCCAAACATGCTACATCATACAGTTTGCATGACATAAATGGTACTAATCCCATCTCAAATATGGGAAGATGGCCTCTAGTAAGTATGGTGCTTGATGTAGATGGAGGATTCTCTAGATTATCCTGAATAGGGCTTTGTCCTAGATTCTCATTACTCATATCTTCCCAATATTCTTTCTCTTGTTCTTCTGTTACCACCCCAGGGTTCAATGATTCCTGGGAAATGGAACTTTTTGATTCTGTAATCTTTCCCAGAATAGATCCTTCATTCCTTTTCTTGGCAGCTTCTTCTTATTCTTTATCTCTCTGTGCTTCTTCTGCCAATAGTTTCTTTGCTTCTGTTGCCAATCTGTGAACACTCTCTTCTTTGGCCTTATTTGTAGCTTGTTCCTCTTTGTCATTCAGTTTTGGATTGTTGCTGCTTCTCTTAACTCTAGAGGCCTTCCCTTTCAAATGCTTTCTCATAGAATCCATGCTATAAACATGCCTAAATTCTTGTTCCTCGTTATGTACATAGTTTGTATATTCAAAATTCACCTTATGAGCTGTCTTATGAGCTGCCAGCTTACCTTGGGATTAATTTCAGTGAAAGATTTTTTCTCCAAAATGGAATCTCTCTAGTTCCTTGACGAATTTCGGAGCGCCCTTAACCTTGGAAAACTTGTAGCTTCCCACATAGAATGGTACTAATGGGAACACATCCTTCTTCAAATTAAACAAATAATTCCCAAAACCATCCAAAAAAAACTTCTCTAACAGTTTCCTTGTGCACTATGTAATCACTTGTGTATTTGGGCAGCAATGAGGGGGATTTGGTTCCCCCATACATCCTTAGATATGTGCCTTCTTGGGAGAAGAAATAATCCCCATATTCCTTGATGGATTCTAAAGCTCCCTCAGATAAGCATGGACACTCTTCCAGGAAAATCAGCTGATACAGGGGTCTCATAAATTCTTCACATATCAACTAGTAATGACTATGATACTTATGAGCCTCTAGTATCTGGCACGCTATGTATATAGGGGATTTTCCCCCTTTCCACATCAATTTAATTTTTTTGAACCTGTGATGGTAGAGTATGCACTCTATTAAAAAAGAAGACATAAGATTTTGATTGGCTTTGCTGCAAGCTTTCCTAGGCTTCTTTGATGCATTTGGCCAAATTCTTGGACACTATGTCTGCCCAATTAAAAATTATTCCTTCCATCGCTACATAGTACATAAGTGGGATCCAAAAAAAATTATAAAGTTTCCCATCATCTCTACCGTAGAGCTTACTCAACATCAGTGCTATTATTCTGAAAGGAGTCCAAAGATGAGCAGTCTCATACTCTCCAGATTGTTTGTGTCGGAATGTCTTTCCCTCCGCCACCGTCATCTTCGTTGTGGTTGTATAATCCAGGTTTAGGCTCTTAACCCATTCTGTTGTCACATTGGTTTACTTTTCTGGTAATTTGTAGGTTGCTGATATAAAGGAAGGCGCAAAAGATACCACTCCCTTACTCTCCTCATCATTTCTAATCATCCCCGTGGTATCTATTCTTGGCAAGAACCACCCAATGACTTTTACACATTGGAGAGTTTTAGGTCTTGTAGCCACCTTAGTGATCCCAAATTACAATATATTTTCATACAAGGCCAGGACTTCTAACCCTGCATTTAGGACCTTCTTTTCCTTCAGCATGTGGAACATATAACCCGACTTGAAATCGGGTTCAGCTCCAGTTATGGCCTTCATATCCTCATAAATTATTTCTACCCTTGTCATGGGCGCAGCTTCAGCCACTTCTGTGTCTGAATCATATTCAACAGTCTTGGGCTTCTTCTTCCCTTTCTTTGTCATGATGTCAGAGGTGAGTTATACCTATGACAAAATAGAGCTGTCTTAGCATTTGCATCATAAAATAATGACTTTATTTGAATGAAAGCATGAAAGAAAAATAAATATTCATATACCAAAAAATGAAAACCTTCATTCTATATTACTCTATCATTTCCATCCATTAGGACAGGAAGCACATGATGCAGGTCAGTGCTACAGTCGACACAACAATCGTTGGACATGGGCAAGCTTTGGGCTTTGCATTTTTAGAAGAAAAAACCTAACTCAGAAATACTTCCCTACCGCAGGTGCAACAAAATCTTCGATCTTACCGCGATGATGCCCTAAGGTAAATGACTAGGCCCACTATCCAACGGCTAGAACTTATAAACCCAAAACCTACAGGCTTTGTGTAAAGCAGGAAAAACATGGCTTTTACCAATAATGACCAAGAGCAGGATATACACTGGCTCCATGCAGCGTAAAGCTCAACTCTCTGGATTTCCATCATTGACCTAATAGACTGAGGGAGAAATACCTCTGGACTAACTGATGATGTTTTGCAAGCAGGTAGTGACTAGGGAAAACCAAAAAAAAACGAAAAGGAGAAACCTAAGAAGATATACAAGCAAAAAAAACCCTTTTTAACCCGAGCAATGAAAAAAACCTAACCTACCCCTGTGCATTCATATCAATGGTCAACAACTCCGTGGCTTAATCAATACAACCAATTGAAAAGGAAAGACTAAAACCTTCCTGGCGGGCCGGAGGCTTGACACGTGACTGAAATCACTCGGTGAGGACGCGCCACGTGAACTCCACAGATGATTTTTCATGAGCCACACAAAATCCTGAAGGTGATAAATGCTCATCAACTCCTCACCCTCTCCGTAAAATAAAAATGGTAAAAAAACCTTTCATTTGGTGAATAAATAGGCTTTCGAGGTTAAAAACCTTTAAAGTGACATTAAAAACATATAAGTGCGAGAAAAACATTGTTGGCACCAAAATATTTGGGTTGGAGGACATAAGTCAACATGCAAACATCCTCGACAGGGGGCTCGATCATTCTAACTCAACCACAACTGCTGGCTCACAACTCAGCAATTCACCCGTAATCTCCTTTACGGCTCGGCAGTTGAAACCACATCGGCTAGAAAAACAGGATGACAGCTGCTGCAGTGGTTTCAAGATTAAAAAACCTGCACCATAGTGGGCCTCACAAGGGTCAATCCTTTGATAAAACAACTCATCCACCATAGTGGTGGTACCAATGGAAAAAATTTCTGTAATGGTGGGTCTTAAAGAAATGAAGAACAATTTTCCAACAAACTTGTAAGCACCTCCGCCATTGCGGCCGAGACCATAGAAACCTTCCGCTGCAGTTGCTTCAAAAATAGACCAAGACACTAACCAAGAAATTAGCCACCGTAGCGGCTTACACTTGAGGAATTAGCCGCTGTAGCGACAAACCAAAATTGAAGCATCCACCATTGTGGCTCCTGGGAGTTAGACGAATTGATGAATTATGAGGTCAACCGCCATAGCGGGTGTGACTCAAAAATCCTTCCATCGTAGCGGTATGAAAAGACATCATAAACGTTTCCAATACACAAACTAGAACTCATCCGATGTAGTGGCTCACAAATTAAAATCTACCCGTCATGGTAGCTCGAAACGAAAGAGTGCACCTGCCGTAGCAGCTTTAAAATAAACAACCACCCATCGTAGAGACTCTGAGATGCAAAGCTACCCACTGTAGCGGCTCACAACTTGGGAAACCATCCACCATGGTGGATCAAAAACCCACTTTCTTCCTTGATACAAACTCAAATATCTTGATACTTTTCCTCATGATAAACAAAACAATTGCTGGATCTCAAAACCTAAAAATGCATAAGAGGTAAACTAAATTTTTCAAAAATGGGGGTCCTAAAAAAATGTAAAATTTTTGGGGCATATCTTGCAGCAGCAACAATTGGTGACTTGCTGGGGAACACAAATCTTTGAAAAGTTGAATTTTAAGACCATAACTGCTTTAAGATATTTCATTAAATCAAAACTTTTCAGTATTTCTTTAAGATGTCCAGACTTTTCTAGAATGCCAGATTTATAACTTTAACATTGATTATAGTCGAATAAGGATAAGGGAACCAGGCTTTCAAAGTCTCGATAACTCTTCTGAGGCCAAGATATGAGGTTCCTTTACTTCTTCTTTCATATTTCTTAAAGATTAGACACCACATGATCATAACAGGGTGTGGACAAACATATTCATTTGTTCCTCATTCCCATGCCTTTTGCATTCTTTTGATGCTTTTGGATTTTTGTCCTTATAAGTCTTCCAATATTGTTTCTTTCATTTGAAACTTGTTTTAGGTTCTTCCATCCATAGTGTCCTTTTTGTGACATATAATTTTCTTTCAACTCACAGATGAAGAAGAACCTCTGAGCAATCTTATCCAATACTGATTTTATTCATTATGTTTTTTATGTATGCTTTCTTTCTAGGAGATTTGACTCTTTAGCCTTTGGAATTTTATTTATGTCATGGGATCATTTAAATACTATTCATCTATCCAATATGCTTCCTTTTCGTGGGTCCTTTGATGTTAGCTTCCTAGGACATATTTTAATTTGTAGTGAATGGAGCCCTAGAATATTATTCTAGATTCTCTCAACCTTAGTTATTCGATGGGGTTTAAAACAGGACTTCAATGTGTTCATAACCTCTCTTCAGATATTCTATCAACTTAAAGAATCTGAATGATGATACATGCATATTTAATAATCATATTTTAAATCAAAATATTGTAGATTTCCTAAAATTCGAATGTTCCCCAAATGTCCAAAGGTTGTGTTAGTTTATTTGAAAAAAATTGAAAAAAAAAGGCAAATAAACAAACTGAAGTAAATCAAACTCTAAGAAAAACAAATGCAAATAAAACAAACTAACTACAAAGAAAATAAACAAAAATCAAAAGATTTATTTATGTACAGAAAATAAAATCAAGAGCATTAAGAAAAATAAGGTTCGAGAACAAAACCATTTACTGGCAGGTTCTCTTCCCACCCCTGCAAATCATGTAACTTGTATGTCGAGGGGGATAACTTTTCTGCGATATGGAAACGTCCTATCCATAAATTTTGAAACTTAGTGTGCTTACCATTTTCATCATGTGGGTGATCCCACTTCAGAACCAAATCACCTACATCAAACTCCTTCTTCCCAGACTTAAGCTTGTCAAAACATCTTTTCACATTTTCTTGTTGATGTTTAAACCTTTCCTTGGACTTGGATCTAGACTCTTCTAATTTCAATAGAGTGTTGATTTGGGCTTGTAAGACTTCACTATTGGATCCTCTAGACACTTGGGCTAGTTGAGATGAAGGCAATAAAATATTAGGAGGCAGAATGGCTTCCTTCCCATAGACTAAGGTGTAGGGTGACGCACCTAAGGAGTTCTTGGGTGTGACTCGATCAGCCTAAAGTGAATTCAGAAGAGCTATGTTCCTGCTCCTTTGGTTCTCTATGATTGTCTTTTTTAGGATTCTAATGATATTTTTGTTAGTAGATTCAGCTAACCCATTAAATTGTGGATAATAGTTAGCAGAATTTTTCAAATGCAGTAAGTCTAATAGACGAGAAATAAGATTCATTATTGAAAACCAGGGACATTGGAACCCCAAACCTGGTCATAATATGGTCTTGCAAAAAATCCATGATTACATCTTCATTTACTTTCTGTAGCAATATGGCTTCCACCCATTTGGTAAAGTAATATGTTTCCATGAGGATATATTTGTGTTGTAATGAGGAATTTGTATTAATCTCTATAATAATATCAATCCCCCGTTGCTTGAATGGTTCAGAAATAATATCTGTTTTTAATGGCTCGGATATTTTCGCTTGTCTCCCACCACTCCTTTAGCAAGTATCACATTTTTTGACATAGGCGTGAGCATCTTTGAAAAATGCTAGCCAATAGTATCCATCTCTTAGAATCTTATGGGTTGTAGTATCTCCTATGAAATCACCTCTAGCAGGGCCATCATGTAATTCTTTAACTACTTTGGCTGCATCCTCACGTTCTAAACATCTGAGGAAAACTCCATCATAATTTTTCATGAATAGCACTTCGTCGATTATTTAATAAGATGCGGAATTTAAGTGCAAGGCCCTTCTCTACTTGGAGTTCTAGTGTTCGGGAAAATAACCTTGTTGAAGATAGTGAACTAAGTCTCGATACCAATATTTTTGGGTTGTAAATATGGGACATACATCAACCATGTGCAGCTCCGTCTCATTCTCCCATTCATTCTCTCCACTATCTTGGCTTTCAACCATTAATTTGCACAGCCCCTATCCTTTGATGATAGTTGTTGGCTTAAAATCCAAGTCGTACTCTTGCAAGGCTGTAACCCAATTCCCTCTTCTTTCTCCTAACTCCTTTTGTACGAAAAGATTTTGGATTGTCGGGTGCAGTACAATAACCTTGGTTTTGTTCTTTAGTATATATGGCCTGAATTGTTTTACTGCTTTGAACACCACATAGGCTTGTTTATCAACAGTAGGTTAATTCAACTCAACACCTTGTAGTCCAGTTCTCATGAATGATATGGAGTACTCGTCTCCCCCTTATTATTTCTATGTAAGAACTGCAACTAACGAGTTGTCTGACGCAAAAGTGTATAAGATAAAATCTTTCTCGAAATTTGGCCTTTTGAGAGAGGGCACATGGGATATTGCTGATTTAATCTTGTCAAATACACCTTTCTCTAAGTCAGTCTATTTAAATTGTGTACTTTGCCTAACCATTTGTTGCAAAGGTTTGACTATCTGAGCAAAATCGGGCACAAACCTTCGCACAAAATTTATAGTCCACATGAAATATTGCATGCCCTTTTTATTATGGGGTAAAGGGATATGTTATATAGCTTTAATCGTTTCTGGGTCTATTGAGACCCCTTTCTTAGAAATTATATGACCCAAAAGCTTTCTGTCCAATACAACAAACACACATTTCTTTGGATTTAAAGAAATATCATATTTTCGAGAGCATTCAAAAATTTTCTTTAAATGAAACATTTGTTATTGTCTTTTCTTGGAATAAACTATAATGTAATCCAAATATACTACCACTCTTCGGCCAATCAGCCCATAGAAAGCTATATCCATGGCCCTCTGGAATGTTGCTCCAGCGTTGATAAGTCCAAAGGGAATCCTCCTATATATAAAAGTCCCCCACTTTGTTCTGAATGTAGTCTTTAATTTGTCTTCTTTGGCTACCAATATTTGGTTGTATCCTAAGAAACCATCTAGTAGAGAAAATAATTCTGATCTAGAGACCATCTACAAAATTTGTTCCATGGGCGGGACTGGGTAGTTATCTTTATCGGAGGCATGATTCAAGTTTCTAAAGTCCACACAAAGTCTAATCTCACCAGAAATTTTCCTTACTAGTACTAAGTTCGAAACCCATTACAAATGTCTGACTTTAAAGATAATTCTTGCATCAAGTAGCTTCTTCACTTCTCCTTGAATGAGAGGTTCCAGCTTTGGATGCATTTTCCTTAAAGGTTGTTGATATGGATTGACCCCTGCTTTGATCAAAACAACATGATGCATAATTCGAGTGTCATATGTCTTGAGATCTTCATATGTCCAGGAAAAAAAATCTTTGTACTGCTTAAACAAGTTGATAAATTTGTGCCTTTCTCCAGGTGAGCAACACTTTCCCAAGTTTACCTATTTAGGCTCAGCTTCTGATCCCAAATTTACTAGCTCAAATTGCATAGATGAGCTGTGTGTTTTAACATTAGATGGCCTTCTAAACTTGTTATTTAGATCGAACATCCTTTCCAAAGTTCTAACTCCTTTGAGTATAAAATTTCCACTCCAAAGGTTCACTTGATGTTCTTCTTCATCAATTACTACTCCTTTGAAATTCTCATCGTTTGTTAGAAATTATAGGATCTATGGTTCATCATCGAAAACTCTTAGATTCATGATATTATCCGGTATAGCAAGCCTGAAAATTAATTCAATAGAACATCGATTATTAGTTGGAACAATCCTGGTGGCTGACGTAGCTAATAAGTCAGCTGCTGCATTTTTCAGCCTAGGAATCTAAAATATATTAAATGCATTGAAATTCATTAACAAATCCCAGACTTCGTTTTGGTAACCTTTTATATGTGGAGATATACAATGGATTGTATTTTGGACTTGTTTGACAATAATTTGAGAATCTCCATCGACTTTTAAATTCTTAACCTTGAACTCAAATTCCTTTTTTAATCCTTGTATTAATGCTTTGTATTCAACTATATTATTTGTGCATTCAAATTCTAATCTACATGAAACAAAATGTTTTTTTTCCCTGGATCCATCAAGATACATCCAGCTCTTGATCCTTCCTGTGTTTTTGAACTGTCAAAATATAGTACCCAAAATTTATCACCTAATTCTACTGAACTATTTCTACTTTCTAAATATGAAAGTGGACTAACTATGTTACAGTCAACATTATCATCCCATGAAAACCGAATGAGATACGACTATGTATCGGATCCATTATTGGCTTCTTCGACTTGGTAATTTCCCATTTCTAGATCAATGAAACAATTTCCCAACACAGGGTGTGAAAAAATTAACGGCTCATTCTTCCCTTCTAATTGAGTCACATTGCGTCTCATATGCAACTCTCTCATTACTTTAATATGATTTTGGCATCCTTTATAGGGTAACCATAAATGAGACCAATATGTTGCAAAATATCCGTGTATTTTCTCAGACCAGTCTCGGCTCAAGATTAATCCATAAGCTTCTGGTATGTCAGCGACCATGATGTCTATGAACTGACACACTCTCTCATCTACAGATAAATGTATCAGCACACATTCCATCTCTCCTACCACTTTCACAGTTGTTTTGTCCAATTGTATTATCTTTCCATTAGATGGCTTGGGTTGGACATTTATCCTTTTGCACACTGACAAAGGCATAATATTAGCATATGATCCTAAATCAACCAAATAGTTGTGCAAATTATGATTGAAAATTTCAAATGTAACCAGAAAAGGTAAAGTTTTGGATTTAGACTTTCCAACAATACTAGCTTCGCTGATTTCTTCTTCTGACTGAATGTTTTATTGGGGTTTACTGGTTGGTGGGCTTAATGCTTCCAAAAGCTTCTTCTTTTGCTGGGGTAAACTGCACATCTCAAACAAGGAAATATTAGCTTTGGTTTTCCTAATGTCCTCTATTATATTGTACACAATCTCATAATATGTTGGGTTTTTCTTCACACCTTCTATTTTTATTTCAGCATCTTTTATGGGAGTACCGATAGTTGGAATATTCTTCCTCATTATGACCAAATCAGGTATGAGTTGGGTTTGAGGGTTATTCCTGACCTTCTTCAAGTTTTCCTGAATTATTTTAATCTTGGGAAACAGTGTGTTATCTTCAATTATTGGACCATTTCTTCTGGTTGTGACATTAACATCCGATAGTTGTATCTCTTCATTGGGTTCTTCTTCTTCCAAACCAAGCAAAGTTGCACAATCCCACAAGACCATGCTATTTTCTTCTGGTGTAGCCTTTGGTTCATGCATTTTTTCTTTCTCATCCACAGGCTCAATTAACTTAGAATCAAGTAACTCATTCATAACTAAAGTCATAGAATTAATCCACTGTGGGAATTTTTTTTCAGAGTGAGGTTGTTGATGGAAAGTGAAGAAGTTATCCATCCCAAATTCAGCGAGATTCATGATAGAAGGACTATTTGTAGGAGGTTGAGAGGGACCACTTTCATCTTTTCTCTTATAATAGGGCTTGAATTTCTTCTTGGCTTCCCTCTCCTTTTTCATATCAACAATCTTATTAGACAACTTCTCGACCATATTGACTACTCCCTCCAATTCATGTGAACTTTCGTCCTTGGGTTTGGTTAATAATAGAGGCTTCTTATTATTGAAGGTATTTGCTTCTAGCTCCACCAGATACTTGTTTACTCTTTCTAGCTCAGCCTCATCATATGTCACATCCAAGGTGGCTTTAACTTATATTTTAGCAAACATGGCCATTTCAGGGCCAAAAGCTGATGTATAATATTCGATTAAAGTTTCCTCAGTGGGTCTTATGGCCGCATTGAATTTTTTTAAGTGAGCAGCAAACCTATGAGTAAAGTCTTGCACTTTTTCTTTCTTTTCCTTTTTTAGAGCCAATAGTTCTTTCATTAAAGCAACAGTGGTCCTTTGGCTACAAACCTTGTTTTTAAACATTCTTTCGAAAGTTTCCCAATCAATGATTGAATTGGCTTGTAAGCCAAAATAATAGGACGTTGCTTTTCCTTTGAGAGTATGAGGGAAAATCCTACAAACCACATCCTCGTGTTCAACTACCAGTGCTTCTAAAACCAGGAAAATACTTTGTATTTGATCATCCATAGATGTGCCTTCCCCTGGGTCAAATCTAGGCAACACCTTTTCATAATTCTATGAAAAAGCATGCATTGGAGGAGTTAAGTTTAATGGTGTTCTAGCCCTCCAAGTTGGAGCAGGTGGATTGGCCTGATTTGCATTAGGGTTCGGAGGTACATTTTCGGCCATGATAGGTTTAGGAGACTGAGTTGGAGATTGGAAAGGAGTTCGAACGGGAGAATCCGGTCCCAAATGGTTGAGGGGTTGGTCAATCTCTTACAAGGTTAAATCTACCAACTCTTGAAAATCTCCGACCAGCAGAGAATCCTCTAGGTAAGGGCATTATTTCTTGTGAACTTGTCTTCTAGGTAGGGAAGGAATATTTGGAAATCCTCCTAACTTCTCTACATATGATCTTGTGATTCTTCTTAAATGATCTACTACTTCATTAGAAACATGATAGAGATACTATGTGTCATCTGACTCAGGTTTAACCTTTCCTATAGGGCTAGGCGGCCCTTCTTCTAGCACAAAAACTGTCAAGGCCTAGAAAATCTCAGGTATCGACAACAGGGATTCTCCCCAATAACTGTTCCCAATCAACTCATTTATTGTTTTGTATAGGGAATCCGTTCGGTTTACGATCCGGCTACAGTAGAGTTAAGTAATGGTTTAAATCTAATTTACTGGTTGTGGCCCGGTCCACTATTTATGTGTACTTTATTTTATGTTTTATAATGATATGCAAGTGCCTACATTTAAATGCAATTGATTAGGAAGCAAAGGGTTCACAATGTGATGTATAGGTTCTTACCTTCCGTCTTATATCCTTTGTTTCTTAATCACAAAACACAAATAAATAAAAAAACAGCTACACTAAACTAAGCTAATTTAAACTAACCTATCCCTAGGGAGCAAGATGATTATTTGTTATGAGTAATGTATTGTATTTTATGCACGTTGAATCTTATAGATAGCTGATATAATTCATTATACATAGAAAACAACAGAAAAATTAACATAGAGATAGCTCATTGTTTATTTAAACATTCATCACTCATTTGCTGCACAAGATTCAAAACAAGGAAATGAAATCATTCATTACTAAGAAATAGTTCAGAGTTAAAATGATCTCACTAATTGCATAGCTAGCCAACACATAAATAGTTCTATCTAGCCATCCACACAACATGCACTTGAAACTCAACAGCTCCTTCTCCAACAGAAAAATCTATCTTCTTTATTGTAATAAGAATTAGTTCCTCTTACAATAAGTGTTTCACATAAGAAAGCTAGAAAAGTCCTTCTCTCATTTGATTCTACCTATAATTATACATTTCCAAAAGAATTTTGGTCTCCTTTCCCTTTGGGATTCCTTTACAATTCGGTTACAAAAAGGATTGGTCATCTACTATGCTCTCTAATTAAGGAAAAAATACAAATATTACAAAATAGTTTTCCCATGTGTCAATAAGACAAAACATTGTAAGTGGACCCAACAAACTCATCAATAAACTGCTTCCATGCCATAGCATCTGTAACTATTTTCTCAAAGTCTGTTGGCTCCAAAAATTTGACAGTGACTTCGTTCTTGGCATCCTGAGCCTTTATGTTAGCCATTATGGCTAGAAGCACTCGGAGCTAATCTTCCAACTGACAGTTTCTTACTATTGCTTGAGAAATTACAGTTTTGAGCACCTTTTCATCCAAGATTTTAATCAGTTGTGTGCCCAACTCCTCTTCATGCAATCTAGTAGGCAATTGTTTCAAATTTTATTGATGTGCAAGAAGTTTATCTAACATTTTCTTGGATTATGTTTGGCACCTGTTGTGAGTTGCAAGTACCTTCTCACCAAACTCCATGCATTGTTCCTTAGTTTTCTTAACAGCCTCTATCAACTTATTAGAAACTTTATTACCAAAACCTATTAGTTCATATTCAAGCTACACTCTCTTGAATTATTTGACTGGTGTATTTGTTGGGGGCTCCTTGGTTGTGTTAAACCATGTCAATCTTCCTTGAATGATTTGCATGACATTCCAAGTCTTGTCTTTGAATTGAGAAGCTATGAATAAGATTTCTTCCAGGCGAGCTTCTACTTTCCTGACCTTCAAAACCTCCTCTACTATATGGACCTACATCTGACATATTTTTCTCCTGAGCATAAGAGCATGCTTTGTCAAAGGTGCTATGTATGTTCTTTGTTCATTTGCTACCTTCAACAACACCTCCAACGAGCTCTTTTGAGCCTCTAGTGCCACCACTTGGGCTTCATATTGTCCTGCCTTCTATTCAGCCATAGAATTCTGTGTTTCCAACTCTGCAATTTTATTTTCCAACTCCCCTTTTTCCTTAATCAGGTTCATGTTGGACTGCTTCAAAGTGTCTTGTTCTTATCCCAGAATTTGGTAATCTTGCTGCAACTTTTCATAGTCTGAGAGAGTATCTTCATATTTTCTCTTGGATTCTCTGCAGACTCTTTCCTCTTTCCTCAAAAACGCTTTCATCTTGGCCATTTTTCCTTTATAAGGGTCAATGGTATCCATTATCTTATCAACATTGTGAGCATTGGCATAAGCCGTTGCAATACCCATTGAAGCCAGTTGCTTTGGATTATCTTCCACATTTTTTACCATTGTCTTTTCTATTACTGTGGTTACCGGTGGCTAAGTCCCTACCTTTAAAGTTTTCTCTATTCTCCACTTAATAGATTCTGTTTTAGAATCAAAATGAATATCTTCCAAACATGCTACATCATATTGTTTGAATGGGGTAAATGGTACTAATCCCATTTCAACTATGGGAAGATGGCCTCTGGTAAGTATGTAGCTTGATGTACACAGAGGATTCTCTGGATTATCCTGAACATGGCTTTGTCCCGGATTCTCATTACTCATATCCTCCCAAACTTCTTTCTCTTGCTCTTCTATTACCACCCTTGGGTTCAATGATTCCTGAGCAATGGACGTTTCTAATTCTGCAATCTTTCCTAGAATAGCTCCTTCATTCCTTTTCTTGGCATTTTCTTCTTCTTCTTTATCTCTTTGTGCTTCTTCTGCCAACAGTTTCTTTTCTCTTGCTTCCAATCTACGAGCACTCTCTTCTTTGGCCTTCTTTGCAGCTTCTTCATCTTGCTCATTTTGTTTTGGATTGCTTCTGCTGCTCTTAACTCCAGAGGCCTTCACTTTCAAACTCTTTCTCATAGCAGGCATGCTATAAACATTCCTATATACTTGTTCCTTCTTATCTACATAGTCTGTATATTCATAATTCACCTTATGAGCTACCTTATGAGTTGCCACCTTACCTTGGGAGTCATTTTAGTGAAATCTCTTTTCTCTGAAATGGAAGTTCTCCAGTTCCTTGGCGAATTTTGGAGCGCCCTTAACCTTGGAAAACTTGTAGCTTCCCACATAGAATAGTACTGATGGGAACACATCCTTATTCAAATCAAACAAATAATTCCCAAAACCATCTAGAAAACCTTGTATAACAGCTTCCTTGTGCACTATGTAATCAACTACGTATTTGGGCAGCAATGAGGGGGATTTGGTTCCCCCATACATCCTTAGATATGTACCTTCTTGGGAGAATAAATAACCCCCATATTTCTTGATGGATTCTAAAGCTCCCTCAGATAAGCATGGACACTCTTCCAGGAAAATCAACTGATACAAGGACCTCAAAAATTCTTCACATATCAACTAGTAATTACTATGATACTTATGAGCCCCCAGTATCTAGTACGCTGTGTATATGCGGGATTTTCCCCCTCTCCACATGCAGTTGAGTTTTTTGAACCTATGACAGTAGAGTATGTAGGCTATTAAAAGAAAGACATATAAAATTCTGATTTTCTTTGCTGCAAGCCTTCCTGGGCCACTTTGATGCATTTGGCCAAATTCCTGGACACTATGTCTACCCAATTAAAAATTATTCCTTCCATTGCTACATAGTACATAAGTGGGATCCAACCAAAATTATAAATTTTCCCATCAGCTCTACCATAGAGCCTACTCAACATCAGTGTTATTATTCTGAAAGGCTTCGAAAGATGAGCAGTCTCATACTCTCTAGATTGTTTGTGTCAGAACGCCTTTCCCTTGGACACCATCATCTTCACTGTGTGTGTATAATCCATGTTTAGGCTCTTAACCCATTATGTTGTCACACTGGTTTCCTTTTCTGGTGAGTTGTAGACTGTTGATATAAATGTAGGAACAAAAGATACCCCTCCCTTGTTCTCCTCATCATTTATAATCATCCCTTTGGTATCTATTCTTGGCAAGATCCACCCAATGAATTCTATAGATGGGAGAATTTCAGGTCTTGTAGCCACCTTAGTGATCCTAGATCGCAATATATTTTCATACAAGGCCAGGTATTCTAACCCTGCCTCTGGGACCTTCTTTTCCTCAGCATGTGGAACATCTGAACCCACTTGAAATTGGGTTTAGCTCCAGTTATGGCCTTCATATCCTCATAAATGATTTCTACACTTGTCACAAGCACAACTTCGGCCACTTCTATGTCTGAATCATATTCAACAATCTTGGGCTTCTTCTTCCCTTTCTTTGTCATGATGTCTGACATGAGTTGTACCTATGACAAAATAGAGTTGTCTTAGCGTTTTCATCATAAAATAACAACTATATTTGAATGGAAGTGTTACAGCTGATTTTACCACACATGGTGAATCACACTTTTATCGCCTTCCCTGTCCCTCTGCAGACTCCTTAGACCCCATGGACCATTTTTGTACCTTTGATGTTTCCAAGATCATCCCTAAAAACATGCAATAATTTCCATACTCAACTTTTAATCCCTTTCTTGCGTATATACACGGGTTTGACCCTTAAAACCACGTACATCGGGATGTGTGCAAAAGGCCAAATGAATTTTGGATTTTTCCTTGATGTGGATCCGAGTCACTTGTCTCTTGACCTTCCATATGCCTTGAGATCGCTTGGATTTGACCTTCCATTACCCCATTGAAGAGCTATATAAGGAAGCTTTGGATACATTGAATGGAGAGGAATTGAAGATCAAGAAAAGTATAGTCCATTTTTGCTGGAGCTTATACTTGAGTCTGCATCCCTTTGTCCCTCGGAGCACTTTGTGTTCTTCCCAAGCTTGCATTTTGCTTGTGAGCTTGCTATCGAGAGATGGAGGATTGAAGTGGTGAAGGCCCAAGTGGGGAACTCAGTTTCTGCGATTCGCAGATGTGCCGATAGAGGTTGTCACTAGTGTAATCTCTTTTTTATATCAATAGAAATATATTTTCCTATACAATAATGTGTATTTAAATGAGTATTTGATCCATGGATGCTTTTAAATGCTTATATGTTATTGATTATATATGCTAGAGTAGGTCTAACACAATTATATATAGCATGCTTGTCTTGTTTGCTGAGTGTTGAGATAGCAATGTATCAATACAAGATGGAGTTGGAAAGCTCAACGGGGATCTACATCAACCGTCCATAATAAGGTACAAATTAAGATCCTTTAGTGTTAGATGTTTGGTTTCTCTTGCATATAGGAAAGGATTGATTTATGGAGTTAATCTGTCTATTGTGGTACCCCAAGCCATAGAAATTTCTCTCCATAACAGAATTGGCGACTTCGCTGGGGACGTTCCTTGTTTTTCTTTGGGGTTTGGGGGCACAATGTGCTTGATATTCTTGACTTGCTCTTTGTTTCTCATTGTTTTTGTGTTGCATGTTATAGTATGTTCATCCATTGACACTCCCCTTTATTGGTTTGACCCTTAGCCTTCTTTTTACCACTTCCTTCTCTATATATGCAGGTTTTTGGCCAAAAGTCGCGTACATACATGGATTTTTGGCCAAAAGTCGCGTATACACATAGGTTTTTGGCCAAAATCCGTGTATACATGCAGGTTTTTGGCCAAAAGTCGTGTATATACACAGTTGTTCTTTAAACAGTCATGTACATCCTCCCTTTTGGTGAGTTTGATGTTGTGGGAGGTTGTTGGGTGGGTTGTGAGTGTGGTTGGGTCTTCCTTGGGTCTGATGTTGTCTGTTGGATGCTTCTTTTGTGACTAGAGATCACTTTTTCATTGATTTTTCTTTGAAAGTAGTTTTTATCCTTTTTGTTTTGCAGCCATTAGTGCATTACTCTTTTTGTCTCGGTGTTTTGTTGGGCTTGTGTTTTATACTTACTATAGAGACTAAGAGTTTTAGATGACTTTTAATGAATTTTTCATTCTTTTATATTGAAAAATACAAGGTAGTTGCATTTTTTGCATTTGGATTTGAGGAGGTACTTGCATTGGATTGCTTGGATGAGATTTTTATTTAGGATTTCATATAGGAAGGATTGCATTGGCATTCGAAAAGGAATATATATTTATGCATCTCATGTAGTGGCATACCCTATTTTTCATTTGACAAAGATTGCACTTAGCATTGTTTGTTATGGTGTGAACTTTTATTTCACTGCTGAGTCTTCATATCACTAGTTGCATGGCCATTTCCCTTTGGGTAATCACATCCAATTAAAATCAACACATAATAAAATGAATTACACTATTTTCTTTGATAGGGTACACCAACAAGATTAGGTTTTAGGGTCTTGGAATAGTTCATTGTGAGTAAATTCTCTAAGACCACTAAAAAACAACATGTATGTGTCTGTCCAGGTGAGAGTGTGAAATTCCTTGGTATAATTAGTGTTTCTCAAGATCCTCCTCTTACAAGGGAGTTAAGCACAAGGCAGTGTGAGCAGTTATTGATTGGGATGACCCCTAGTCATAACTGAGTAGCACTAGAGATATTTCCAAGATTGTATTCATATATAGGGGCTCTTTCAAGAGTTTGGGGATTTTCTACCCTGTCCATACAGTCAATATTGGCTGCAACTGTCTTCCTGAGCATTGATAATATTGAGGTGACCTTAGTTTCCTTACCTAGGTTATCGAGAGGGTACTTCGTAGAGGTTATTCTATAGGTGTCCTAGCCAGGTAGAGGTCGGACAGCACAGTCGCTTTATGCATTGAAGCTTAGGGCCACTATAATTGATTACGTACCTCTGCTTGTAGTGTATTGGAGTTTTGAGCCTCTCCTGGGAGAGACATACCTACTGCATTTGGGAGCTCACATATCCTCCCCTTGGTTTGCTTGTATTTTGGCTGTAGATTTTCTTAGGAGTTTTCTCTTTGTGCACTAATTGGCCTTTAACCACTTATACTATGAAACAAGAACTCGACACAGTTCTCGTTTTTCTCTCTCCTAATTTTAGTAGCTATTTTTACCCCCGTTTCAAAAATGGTTGAT
>LPNX011137751.1:251529-332047 GCA_001517045.1 Pseudotsuga menziesii
CTATGTCATTACTCATTGGCCTGGTGATCTTCCAGAAGTTCTATATCTACAATTGGACAACACAAGTCGGGAAAACAAAAACCAGGTCGTGTTTGGTTATCTAAGCATGCTTGTGGAATTGGGAATTTTTAAGAAGGTAAAAGTTGGGTTCCTTCTTGTTGGGCATACACATGATCATATTGATCAAATGTTCAGCCATTTTGCAAGGACATTGAGGAGGAAGAAAGTCAGGAGCTTGCCATTGTTGATTGAAATTATAGGGAAAGCATACCATCCAGAGCCTACTGTACAAAAATTGGAAGAAACTGTTGACATGCGAAGATTTCTGTTTGGATCGCATGGTGAGGAAAGGTGCATTGAAAAAATTAATGACATTAGCTTTCAGCATCAATTTCGTATAAAAAAGATTGATGGAAAAACACTATTGTGGGGCAAGAAGTACTCAACTAGCACAGAATGTGGGCCTTCATCAGGTTTGGCATTTTTGAAATTCATCCCAAGTCGTCAAATGTATGCTTCAAATTTATTGTTATTGCAATCATCTACAGAGATTCATAATGCAAGGCGACATAGTAGAGATGTTGATTCTTCTCAATGCTTGGAAGAATCAAAAGGTCTATTGAAGATACATATGAGTACTTTGATGTTGCTGATTCCGTTTGGTGGGATTCTTTTTTCATAGAGCAGAGTGACATAATTTCAAACTCTACAAATGGAGATATATTTTTGAAGACTCCATTTCCTTGGCCACAAAGTTTATCAAATGAAAACGAGGTAACAAATGTTGAACCTCGAGCTGTTGAGTTTTCTCAAGTAGAGGAAAGAGAAATGTATATTGGCTCTAGAAGATCATCCGCAAAGCGTCGAGAGATGGAAGACCTTTAAAGGGGCTCAGTACAAGATATCAAGGAGGGTTTCATGATTGCAGTTTTGGCTACAGATGATTCACGTCAATATCCATTCTGGATTGCAAAAGCTATGAAGGTCAATAAATAAAATGAAGAAGTAGTATCAGTAGAAGTACATTGGTATGCAACAGATACACACCCATTTGATGGTGTGTACAAGGCAAAGATGGTGGTTGAGAAAAAGGTTTGCAGAAAGAGAAATAGAAAGGGTCAAAAAATAAATCTCCGCCACATTGACATCTTGAAATTAGAGGAATTTGATATACTTGTTTATGATTTCAAGTTGACAAAGAAAGACACTCTCCATTCCAAGACTATAGAGATTATCAAGAGGTTGCTGCCACAGCCAGAAGTTGCAAGATGGGAATCTGTTAAACCAAGCCGTAGATCCCGAAGGAATATGACATCTGAAATGATGGGCATAGATGTAGACTGAGATGGTGCGCCCATTGATAATAGAGAAGAGTATGGGTCATCTACATCTTCATCAAGTCCTTCATCTGCAAAAAATGTAGATTCTGATGGGGTGTCAGAATCCATGGATGAATTTGAAGAAGCAGTGTAGATGCTTTTTATTAGTATGATTTTTTTAATTGAAACTCTACAGGAGTTTTTGATGATGGGGTGTCATAATCCATGGATGAATTTGAAGAGGCAGTTAGATGCTTTTTACTAGTATGATTTTTGTAATTGAAACTCTAGAGGAGCTTTTGAATATTTTAATGAACCATTTGTTCTTGTATGGTCTAATATATTATCTCATTATGAATCACATCATAATTTATTTGTTTCTATATGGTTATAATGGTGAAATTATTAGAGAAATTTGTTTTTTCTTTAATATGCAATTTTCCAGAAAGTTGTAATTTATCTCTTCAAGAATTTTTCTTTTTTTCCAATTTAAGGTTGATTTTAAAGTTTTGTTAAACAACAATATGGGATGTTTATTCCATGGCTCTATTTTTTACCCTAAAAAAAAAATGTGTATACTGGTATCAACACTTTTCTATTTGGGGGGTTTTTTTGGTGTTTTTTTTTGCAAAAATCATCGTTTTTATGGGTAGAGTTCTCGTTCATAGTATATAGGTTTCGTTTCATAGTATAAGTGGTTCTTTGGGATCGCCGTTACTTGAGTATATTTATGCTCTCTTGATTTTGGGTCCTTTTATTTTTGGCATGCCTGGTATCCTATCACCCGTCCTTGGTCCTAGTACGGACCTTGGTGTCAGACCTGGGGGCATCACAACCCCTTACCCTGCTCATAGATTTGGAAGTGGTCACATTATTCCCTCTACTCCATTTGTGGAGGATGTTGACTCCCTTCTCTCGATATTTACACCGGTGGTCACCCTCACAGGGGTGGTAGTGGATGCATGAACGTTGAGTGTACACCTTACTTTCCTTTTTATGTCCCATCGTTCACTGCATTGTTTCCTTTGGGTGCAGTTGTCATGATCATTCCTCCCTATATCCTATAGTTTGGATTCTTTATTGACTATGTTGGGTTATTTTGGACTAATATGGTTGTCATGTAGGGTACAGTTTTTGTACACTCTCTCCGAGGTTTCGACCCGTTTGTGCCTATCATAGGTATTATGTCTGAACTGGCATATAGGTTAGGATATCACATGCGCTTGCACTTATGCATTTCCTTATGACTATTCCATTTTAACCTTAGGGAAGAACCCATTCCATGGTGTCACGGAACCTTCATGCTGCTTTTAGAAGTGACATTATGCGAATGGTAGAGCTTTCCTATACATGGGTGCCCTAGTTAGATCCTTGTTTCATTTGGTGCCCATGTTGCGTTGCCTCCTTTAGGTTATGGGAGTCCTTTGTATAGTTCTGCCATGTCCTTGAGCAAGAGCTTCATACTCCTCTTGAACTTTATGCTGGCCTTTTTCCCCGGGACTCCCTTGTATATGTCAAGTTGTAATTGCATTATCATGAGTTTTGCTTTCCTTATTGAGCCTTATGCCAGCTTCCCTAACTTTGATTATCAGCCATATAGCCCAAGCTTTTCTCATGTCTGGCCACGTAGAGCCATTTTATATATCCTTTGTAGCTTGATTCCCTATTTTTATCGAGAGGGGACTTTCCCCCGAGTGTCGCTATCCTACATGTATGTCCTTGCATTGAGCATAGGTATGTTCTGCTACTTGGAACTAGTTTGTTTGTCCCTTGACACTCGTCTCCTCCTATTCTATAACTATAAAGCACTTTTATTTTTTTTCAAGATTTTCAAAATATTTAAGAAAGTCCAAAAAAAAATTAAAAACCAAAAATTCGGACAAGAAAAGATGGTATCTTTGGCAGCAGTCGAGTCGTGTCACCTTTGAACAGAGCACTATATATCACATCCATTGTTTGGGTTAATAGTTTGACTTTAGGATTTGGACTCATTTCTCTGAGTTTATCTCCACCAACTGGTTAAGATTCCAGTCCCTATGGAGCCTCTATCGATGCCTCTTGTGTCACAGAGATGTCCCAGTTTTGTATATCGAGTCTTTGTTGCCTACATTCAGTCACCATTCACCTTTATCCTCTTGTTCAAAGGAATTTGAAACCTGAATCGGCCATTCCTCGGTTATCTTGACTCTGCATGTCGGCCATTCCCGGTATAGTTACTAGTTCATGCACCTTATGATCGAGTCCTTCCACATTATATAGCTTTGTTGAGTACCTCATGTTGGATGATGGGGGATGCCTTAATGCCCTCCTTCCAGTGGATTTCATCCCATCGACTTTAGATCATTTATTCTGGGATAGGAATCTAGAGTCATTTTTGAGTTCCTTGAGACTTGTAGTCATTAGTGGCAGGTTTTCTCGCCATCAACAATTTTTTGGGAATACATTAATGTCCCCTGATCGATGGATTCTCTCAAGTGTTCAACCTCAACACATTTATTCACACTTGTTAGTTTGCACTCTAGTACCTTGATNATCTATTAACAGTATACATCAATGACCGGTAATCAAATGATGGACTACTATGTTCGACCTCGACACCTCTATTCACATAGTAGGACATGTACTCGTAGCGGTTTGTGTAGAATCCAGATTGGTGGCATCTCATATATGCTACCTCCTTGATCGTGCCAGTGTTCATGAGATTTCAGCTCTTATGACTTGATTCCAGTATATGTCAGATATTTCCAGCCATCATGGAGATGATGATCCTTTGTATATCTTCATCATGGAGATTCTGAGCTATTTATATTGTACATGGTGATGACCACACATTTCATATTTTGTATCATTCCTATTCATGGCCATTGTACTCTTATATATCCGGGACTGCTACATCTACTTGCAGTTATGTGCAGAGTTTGATCATTGTATTGTACTAATTGGATGGCTAGTTATTCCATTGGGTTCTTCATCACTCCACTTCTAGGATGGACTTATAATGTATTTAGGCCATCGTATGACCCATCTGACCTCACACATTAGGGGGCATCTGTTACAGTTAATTTTACCACACATGGTGAATCACACTTTTATGGCCTTCCATGTCCCTCTGTAGACTCCTTAAACCCCATGGACTATATTTGTACCTTTGATGTTTCCAAGATCATCCCTAAAAACATGCAATAATTGCCATACGTGAATTTTAATCCATTTCATGTGTAGATACGTGGGTTTGACCCTTAAAACCGTGTACATCGGGATGTGTGCAAAAGGCCAAACGATTTTGGAGTTTTCCTTGATGTGGATCCGAATCATTTGTCTCTTGAACTTCCATATGCCTTGAGATCGCTCGGATTCAACCTTCCATTTCCCCATTGAAGAGCTATATAAGGAACCCTTTGGATACATTGAAGGGAGAGCAATTGAAGACCAAGAAAACTATAGTCCATTATTTCTGGAGCTTATACTTGAGTCTACATCCCTTTGTCCCTTGGAGCACTTTGTGTTCTTCCCAAGCTTTCCTTTTGCTTGTGATATTGCTATCGAGAGATGGAGGATTGAAGTGGTGGAGGCCCAAGTGGGCAACTCAGTTTCTCCGATTCGCAGACGTGCCAACAGAGGTTGTCACTAGTGTAATATCTATTTTATATCAATAGAAATATCTTTTCATGTCCAATAATGTGTATTTAAATAGGTATTTGATCCATGGATGCTTTTAAATTCTTCTATGTTATTGATTATATATGCTAGAGTAGTTCTAACACAATTATATATAGCATGCTTGTCTTGTTTGCTAAGTGTTGAGATAGCAATTTATCAATACAAGCTGGAGTTGGAAAGCTCAACAAGGATCTACATCAACCATCCAGAATAAGGTATGAATTGAGATCCTTTAGTGTTAGATGATTGGTTTCTCTTGCAGATATGAAAGGATTGATTTATGGAGTTAATCTGTATGTTGTGGTACTCCAAACCATAGGAATTTCTCTCCATAACAGAAATCATGAAGAAAAAATAAATATGCATATACCAGCAAATCAAAATATTCATTCTATCTTACTCTATTATTTCCATCCATTGGTACAGGAAGCACACAACGCGGGTGAGGGCTACAATCGACAAAACAATCATTGGACATGGGAAATTTTTGGTCTTTGCACTTTTAGAAGAAAAACCCAAAATCGGCAATACCTCCCTAACACATGTGCAAAAAAATCTTCAAGCTTACGGCATCAATGCCCTAGGGTAAATGACCAGGCCCACTATCCCACGGCTGAAACATATAAACCCAAAACCTATAGGCTCTACGTAAAGCAAGAAAAACGCGGCTTTCACCAATCCCCAATAGTGGGATATACACTGGCTCCATGTCGGCATAAATCTTGTCTCTCTAGATGTCCATCATTGACCTAACAGACTTAGGGAGAAACATCGCTAGACTAACTGATGATGTTTTCCAAGCAGGTAGCAAATAGGGAAAACTAAAAAAAAATGAAAAGGTGAAACCTAAGAAGATATACATGCAAAAATACCCCTTTTTAACCCAAGCAATGAAAAAAACGTTGACAGCTCTACGGCTTAATAAAAAAAACCAATTGAAAAG
This sequence comes from Pseudotsuga menziesii, assembly GCA_001517045.1. Taxonomy (NCBI): domain Eukaryota; kingdom Viridiplantae; phylum Streptophyta; class Pinopsida; order Pinales; family Pinaceae; genus Pseudotsuga; species Pseudotsuga menziesii. The sequence continues at coordinate 257,452 of LPNX011137751.1, forward strand.
GAAATACTAAAACCTACCTGGCAAGCCAGAGGCTCGACACGCGGCTGAAAGCACTCAGTGAGGACGCGACACCTGAGCTCCACAAATGACTTTTCACCAGCCACACAAAATCTCAAATGAGATAAATGCTCATTAAATACTCACCCTCTCTGTAAAATAAAAATGGTAAAAAACCTTTTACTTGGTGAATAAATAGGCTTTCGAGATCAAAAACCTTTAAAGCAACATTAAAAAAATATATGTGCAATAAAAATGTCATTGGAGCCAAACGCTTCGGGTTGGAGGACATAAGTCAACATGAATTAGCCCTGACATGGCAGCTCGATCATTCTAGCTCAACCGCAACTACCGGCTCACAACTCAGCAATTCACCCACAATCTCCTTTGCGGCTTGGTAGTTGAAACCACATCGGCAAGAAAAATAGGATGCTAGCCGCCGTAGTGGCTCTGAGATTAAAAAACCTCCACCACAATGGGTCTCACAAGCATCGGTCCTTTGACAAAATAAATCCTCCGCTATAGCGACAGTACCAACGGAAAAACTTTCGTAATGACAAGTCTTAAAGAAACGGAGAACAATTTTGCAACAAACTTATACGCACCTTCGCCGTTGGGGCCGAGAACTTAGAAACCTTCCACTGTAGCGGCTTCAAAAATAGACTATGACACTAACCGAGAAATTACCCACCGTATCGGCTTACACTTAAGGAAGCATCCGCAATAGTGGAAAACCAAAAATGAAGCATCCGTCGTTGCGGCTCTCGAGATTCAGATGAATTGATGAATTACAAAGTCAGCCGTCATAGCGGGTGTGACTAGAAAATCCTTCTGTCATAGCAGGATGAAAAGACATTGAAATTTTTTTCGATACACAGTTGTTAGCACTCACCCACTTTAGCGACTCGCAAATGAAAATCTACCCATTGTGGCAGCTCGAAACAAAAGAGAGCACCTGCCATAGTGGCTTGAAAATAACTAGCCATCCGACATAGAGGCTCTAAGATGAAAAGCTACTCGCTGTAGCGGCTCACAACCTGGGAAACCATCCGCCATGGCTGATTAAAAACCCACTTTTTGCCTTGATACAAAATCAAATATCTCAAGACTTTTCCTCATGATAAACAAAAAAAAATTTGGATCTCAAAACCTGAAAATGCATAAGAGGCAAACTAAATTTTTCAAAAAGGAGGATCCTAAAAAAATGTAAAATTTTTTGGGTGTATGTTGCAGCAGTAACATAACAACAACTTATTGTCCATACACTAGTCTAAATGGAGTGTTCCATGTCAGGTGTTTTCAATTCGTACAGCACACCCATAGCATAGCTGAAACTTTCTGATCCCAATCTTCTCGGCGCACGTTGCATACTTTGGTTAATGCATTCTCCAAAATCTTGTTGAATGCTTCAACCATTCCATTCTCATGAGGATGACAGGGTGTCATATTTCTATGTTGAATCTGGAATTTTGTGGCAAGCTCATCAATCATTTTGTTAACAAAGTGCGTACCTTAGTCTCTTAGTAGAATTTTCAGGCAGCCAAATCTAGTCACCACGTTTTTAAATATAAACTTCACTGCAATCACAGTGGTACAATCTCTAGCAGGCACGGCTTCAACCCATTTGGTTAACTAGTCTATCGCTATGATAATGTAGTGTGTGCCAGTCCTCTTCCCAGGTGGACTGATCAAACCAATGAAATCAATGGCCCATTTGTCGAATGCTTGTAGTGTGATTTGTGGCGCAAGCATCATCTCATCCCGGTGCGACGATTTTCCTGTCCTTTGGTAAACATCACACCATCAACAAAATCTCTTGGTATCCATATGTATGGTGGTCCACCATAATCCAACTTGCAATATCTTACGCATGGTTCCCTTTCCCACACATTGTCCTCCTGTGACACCGCATGTCCTTCACTCATTACCCATTGTCACTCATAGTCAAAGACACAGCATCGCAATATTTCATCAGGGCCCATCTTGTAAAGGTGTGTTGTGATCAATGTAAATTCGACAACTCTGATGACTAAATGTTACTTTTGCAAAGTGGTAAACCCTTCCAGTGCATAGCCTGTAGTCAAGAAGTGGATGATAGTGTTAAACCCCTTATTCTGATCATCCATCATGGTGATCGCAAACAATTGAACGTTGGGAAAGTTATCCTTCAAAATAGTTTGTTCTTCACCACTTTCTATCCTTGATAGGTGATCAGGTCCCACATTCAGTCAACCTGGTTTAACAACGAATTCAAAGTTGAATTCTTGAAATAGGAGGAGCCATCGACAGATCGTACCCCCCAACACTGGCTTGTTAACCAAGTATTTCAATGCCAAATGATCAGTGTACATTTTAAAATCCCCCCCAACCAAGTAGTGTCAGAACTTCTATAGTGCATATACCATGGCGAGGCCTTCCCTCTATATCGTCATGTAATTTTTATTGGCCATTGATATTTTTCCACTAGCAAAAGCAATAGGGTGGTCCAATGCACCCTCTCCTGGTTGTGTCAATATTATGCCAAGCATGACAGAAGACGAGTCAACATGGACATGGAACTCCTTCTTCCAGTCAAGAAATACCAATATTGGTGCAGTGGCCATCTTGTTCTTTAATTTGTCCAATATTCCCTGGAAAGCTTCCGTCCATTGGAAATTTATATGTTTCTTCAATAGTTCCTCCATAGGTACGGTTATCTTTGCATATCCTTTGATGATCCTCCTGTAGTAGCCTGTGTGTCCTAGCCTTGATCTGAGTTACATGATTGATTTTGGTGGTGGCAAGTCAAGGATAATCGCAAATTTTTCTAGGTCGACCAAAATTCCATTATGACACACGAAATGTCCCAATAGCACACCAAATGGTGCACAATAAATACATTTCTTTGAATTAAGCGCAATTTGATATTGGTGACATCATCCCATCATCATGCGCAGAATCTCAATATGGTCTCTTACTAAACCGAATACAGTCCAATCATCAAAGTACACCTCAAGAAATCTATGTATGAAATATTTAGAAGAAGAAACTACTATTCTAGAAAAAATAACAGGTGCATTCTTGTGTCCAAAGGGCATTACCGTATACTGGTGGCATCCCCATTCTGTGACAAAGGTCATTTTATGTTGATCCTCCTTCACGATTATTGCATGGTGATAACCAGAGAAGCCATCGGTGAATGAATACATCTCCTGTCCTCCGACGCTTTCCAGTACTTCATCTGTGAATGGTGTTGGGAATGGATCATGCAGGCATGCATCACTCAACTTCTGTAGGTTGACACAAATTCTGACTTCACATGTGGTCTTATTATCTTGGATCACTATAAGGATGATCCATTCTAATTATTCATCAGGTTCAATGATTCCTACATCAAGCATGTGATCCAATTCTACTTTCACCTTCCCTTTATACCTTGGGTTCAACAGATAAGGTTGCTGCTTAACAGGTTTAGCATCTGGTTTCAAGGGTATTTTTATCTGCCCAAGGTCTCCCACTATCTCCTTCATTTATGATAAACTAGAAGGGAATAGGTCTTGATACTCATGCAACAATTCTGTGATCTTTGATATCGTCTCATTGTCCCAATAATCTCCTATATTGGCGAACTTTGGTTTCTCTAGTAGGCCAATGTTTACTTTCTTGGTTTTTAATGGCTTAAGGAATTGGTCGCTTGAAATACCATTCCCTTCAACTTTGCACATACCCTCCAAATATCATATGTTTATGTTATTTGTATCATCAATTGGTTCTCCAGCCATATTATAGAAATCCATCTGCTGCTAGATAGTCATGCTACACTAATGGGAAGTTGCTACTTCGACAAGGATTTCATCGAATATATTTTCCTTAATTACTTGAAGCTCAACGTCAACTGTTGGCTGCTCATCAGCAAATTAAAAGGTGTGTGTGAACTATGTAACCACCTTGTCCCAATGTTGAGTTCCTTGTCACAGCTCTAGGGATGTATACCAACTTCTGGGTGTCATTTCCAATGTATGTATGAAATGATGGACCCATTCCTGTCACGTGTATTCTGCAAATGTTGTGCGACACTGATTAATGTGCTCGACAGGGTTTGAAATCCTTGTGTACTTCTTTCTCACAACAATGAATTCTTCATCGAATCTAACTTCCAACGATATACTACATTGTGGCCATTCTGATATGGATTGCTTGTGTGTACCCCACCATCTAGCGGGTGTAGCCTTTAGTACATGGTTTAATGTAGAAAAGTGTTGCGGTTCTATTGCGATTCCTTCAAACATGCTTAGGAAGGTCACAAGGTTAGGTAAACCCTCATAGGTGGGTAGCTCCCTCGGCTGATTTTCCACCCGTCGCATAGACCGTGTAACTCTGGCACATCTTCACATAGAGACTTCATGCAATATTTTTTTCCAATTCTCCAAGGCCTCCCCTGAATCTAGTGTGCATGAACTAGCACTCTTCCAACTCAGTTTTTCATCCACTGTAGGATGTATGTTATCATATCTTGGGGCACTGATATTATAGATATGGTCTAGATAGTCATGCTTTCCTTTAATGTAGACTAGCTCGACATACCTATGTCCCTCCAGTGGGGTCAATGGGTGACACTAACCCCATCTCATCATCCTCGAATGATAGGATTCTTTTCTTAAAATTTATAATAGTATGATTATATATGGCCCAATATTTCCCAGGAGCATGGGATATGGGTTTGTATCGTCTACAATGTTAATAAACTCAAATTCTGTAAATGTGCGCAGCCCCTCAATGTCGATAGGGACTTGGCTCAACCTACCAATTTGTAGGACCTTTTCTTAATTTGCAAGCCTCAAATAAACAGGACACCACTCCAGGTGCGGCTTTCCCATGCTTTCCCAAGTCTGTCATGTAAGAATATTAATGTTGGACCCTAGATCTAGAATAATGTAATCCATGTCATAATCCCCTATCTACGCAGTCATTCTTAACTCGTGCCCCATTTTAAATTTCTTTTTGACACGGCTAACTGTTCTTTCAGGTTGCGACTCGACTACGTTTCTTCTATCAATGCTTGTAGTTCTATGATAACATCTTTATCATGGAGAAATGATATGTAACTTGAAATAAATGGCTTGGGATTACTAACCTTTCTTGGAGCTTGTCTTTGGAAGATATGTTGGAAGCACTTAGGCATCTCCCTGACTTCTCCTGAGGTCGATGGTCATTTGGGGTCCACAAACTCCGGTCGCATGTCGAAAAATACTTGCTTCTATTTTTTAATGTCGAATGGTGCTTTTCTCTGCATTGAAGGTCATGGATGTGGTTGTTCTTGTGGTATATTATGATCATCTCTAGTCACAACACCTCCTTGAATCACGACAACAATGCTCGGTTCTCTTGGATTAGAAGAAATCATCTGAACATTCGGGTTAGGATTTGGATTTTGGTTGGGATTTTGCATGGGTTTAGGACCTCTGACAGTCTGATATTTCCACTTTGTAACCAACTGGGGACAATGATCCACATTATGGTCCTATGCTTTGCAATATGAATAGGTCTTTGCAGGTTCCTAGAAATCTTTGGCATAATGGCCCGGTTATCCATAGTTATAGCATACAAATTGAGATCTTCCATTTCCAAATCCTCCTCCTCCTTCTACCTCTAAAATTTCCAACCCCCCTTGCCTGAGGGTGTGGCTACTACAGTGGGAACTGATTCTACGATGCATACAGATTCTATGGCACATACTGAGGCTGATACTGATTTTGATAGTAATTTTGATGGAAAGGCGCAGGCTGGTAGTGCACTTGTGACTGTTCAGCCTACACCTTCCCGTCGTTCTTCATCAAGTAGGTGCCTATTGTATTCTCCTTCAGGAGATGATATTCTCTACAATACTTCTCATCATTCCCTACTGATTTACAAAATTTACCCAAAAGGATGGATGGGGTACTTACAATATTTTGTAAGTATAAACACTCCTCGTCATGATTCCCTCTAGTATGGCATATTCAGCACCAAGGTAGACCATGAGTTATTAATGGATTAGGCGCACCTGATGAGATATAGTTCATGTACAGCGGTCAATTATCCTTGGTGTGTCCATCTGTTTGAAATCTTATGCACCACAATTCCTCACATGCTTCCTTACCCTTCATGATAGCCTAAAGCTGCACGGTCAGGTTAGCCAACTATGATTAAATCTACATCAGAACTGCACCACTATCTCTGATTGATGAGGACTCCAGTTTCATTTCTAGTTCTAGCGCTTTTTTCTGTGACACAATATTCTATTTCATTAAAGGAGATCGAATGTGTGGTAATAGCACAGTAATAAACCACTCCTTATGCTACACATCTGACATCTAGAAACTAACTTTGGCAATAAAAGTTTTAAACTGCTGATCAAAATCCCATATGGATTCCATTGGTAACTACTTGATCTCTTTGATCTCTGTGATGCACTGTGACTCAGATTTAGGTTATCTAAACTCACAAATCATCGTGAGTCAGATCTCATCAACGGTCTTCTGTGGGCTTCCTGCCGGTCCTACATAGAACTTCATAAACCAGTCCAACGTGTGACCCCACAAAGTCATGATCTTCTACACCTTCTTTATGTATGCATTATGAACTTGGTGAACCATCCAAACATCCTTGCAAGGGAACCAATGTTGTTATGGATCTTCTGCTCCATTCCCATTGAATGTGGGAAATCTAATATCTACCCCAGCCATTGAGTTGGCGTCTGGGTTATATAATGAGTAATTTAATGAAGGTAGACTCTCCTGCGTGCTAGTTGTAGTACTAGAACTATCAGCATTAACAGTTCATGCAGGAGATGAATACCTCTGGTGATTCTCCTGGCATGGTGTAGTTGCGTCCTGACCTTGGTGTTTCTGTAGATTCTTTGGATTTTTCTGCTCCCTCAGAAATTGGGCTATAGTCTTCCTCTTCATCACAAGACCCTTCATCGAGCTGTGACTCAATATCGTATTCACTTTCTTCGCATAGACTAGGAGTCCATCTACCTCCTATTGTCTTTCTTCTCTTTCCTGAACTGAATCTCCTTCCACTCCTTAGGAATCCAGCTTCTAGTTCAGGTTTTGTACTTCCTGGGAACATTTTAGCTCACCATTTCCCATTGTCTTTATAGGTTGTCTATAACATAATTCCTCCTCTGGATATGTGACTCAACTTGTCAAATGCAAAATACTCTTCTCATAGACGAGCATCTTTATCCATGTATTTATAGACAACAAATACCTTCTTCGAGGTCCTTGGAAAACAATTTCTTTTGACCTTTCTATATGTGGTTATCGTTCTAACTGGAAACTCAATAATATACCCTTGCCAAATACTGTTGACCCAAAAATCAACATCTCTAGAGATGGTGTTACTTATACTGGTTAGTTCATGAATCAACTAAGCACTGCACTTGACTACTTCTCTTCTTTGGAAATTTTCCTTTTGAATTGCCAATCTTGACAACCACTCATGCCGCACAATAGGAAACTCTACAAAGAATATCTCGTGAATATCAGAGTATATGTATTTGTCTAACCAGTTTTATGCGCTCAAATGTGATCTTATACTCTCTTCTTGTGCAAATATTAGTGTTTTAGAGTCCATCCAATCCTCGATTTCCTTCTTTGTTGGATGCCACAACATTTTCCTTGACTCAAATGATTAAAGGTCTCAAAAACAAAACCATTTGTTGGCCTACTTTCCAATTCTCTCGTGACCCAGGTTCAGCAACAACACAAAACCAACAAATCACCCAAATACATCGGCCCGAAAGAGAAATCTTAGCCGACAACACCTGCGGCAGGCGCTGTCTCACCTAAGATATCTTAATGTGTAACTTCCGGAACAACGTATCCATAGTTGGCAAGGGATTATAGTCCCTTGGCATGTGACCAAGGAGCTCAATAGATATGGAAGGATGGAGTATTCACTACTCAACAGGGGTGCAATAGTGCGACACAACCATCGTGCGACCGAACCTTGCCCTTAACAACTTAACAACTTAACAGTTGGTGCAACTGTGTGATGCAACTAATTCCTTAGTAGTAAATAATAGGGATGCCACTATATTATAACCTTGACAATACTTTAACCTAAAACAATGCCAAGTGCTCGACAATGCGATTATCATTCATTACTTCATTACTCTGATCAATATTGTGACATTCATTCCAGCAATAAGAATAAGCAAGGAAAGGTAATAAAATATTCAACATTAACCAATAAGCATTCAAATTTAACATCTGGCATTCATCAACATAGAAAATAACGTGGAAACCCATCTGGTAAAAACCACCAAGGTGCTCTTCATCTGGCATGAGAAATATAGCACCTTGCAGTTTGCGACTTGCTGACTATTTTAAGATATGTCTTTCTAGCTCAAACTCTTCTTCCTCTCATGATCTCTATTTTTATGCTTTTATTCTATTCCCTCCTACTGATCCGCACGCAGCCTAGATTGACTCTTCTACTCTACTATCCACGCACTCAGCTGCGGATTGACTCTACAAAATGGTCTGCACACACAGTTGCATATCTGTGGCTCAACAACCTCTACTATCAGACTCCTCTCTGATTTCACCACAATACTACTAATCTTAACAACTCTTAATGAAGATATAAAGATAACAGGATAACCCTTATACAAAGCAGGCTCCTTTTATTTATAGAAGTTACAAGACCGCCCAGGGTTGACTGAGTACAGTTCAGTTATTAAATTCAGAAGTATCTACAAAATATCTTCTATTTCATTAATGATGGGACATACTGGCCTCAAAATTCCTTCATTACATTGATCATGGCCATAACTAGTCATGGAAACATCTTTCATCCTGCTTGTACAGACCATAACTAGCCGTAAAAACCCATCCTTTAGTATTCTGCCGACTCTGACTCCTATAGTATTTTGACCTGCTACTTCTCAGCATTAACTCTTCTACCTACCCATCTTCCACTGAATCCTAGTGAATTTCTCCTTGTCACAAATTTCTCTGCTATGCGCTTCCCTTTTCGTCCTTTACCTGTTTTTCCTCGTGCGCTTGCGCTTCAGATTCTTCCTTGTGCACTTTTTCATGGCCCTACAATGTGAAGAGTGATTTTCTTCATGGTGAATTTGATGAGGATATTTATATGTAGTAGCATGAAGTTTTCATTCATGATTCTTCACTTTTTTTCATGTTGAATATGTCTCTCTATGTCTTCAAGCAAGTCCCCAGGGCTTGGTATGACAAGATGGACAACTTTCTTCTATCACTAGGATTTAAAAGATGAAAATATGATCCTAATGTATATTTGCATCATTTAGGTGATTCATTGAAGTTCATTGTACTGTATTTTGATGATATTTTGATCAATGGAATTTTCATTACTGATATAGGTTCAATTAAGTCTTCATTGCATATTGTGTTTTCAATGATTGACCTTGGATTGTTGAAATAATTTCTTGGCTTAGAGATTGAGCAATATGATGCAGGTATCAAGGTAATATAATCAAAGTATGTTTTGGACCTGTTATTGAATTTCTAAATGGATGAATGCATGTAATCCAAGTTTCCCTTCCTTTCAGGCGTTAAACTAGATGATTTTCGTTCAGCTCCATTGGTGGACAACTCATTGTATAGGGAACTAGTTGGGAGCTTGTTGTACCTCACACACTCTCGACTTGACTTGGATTATGTAGTAGGTGTTATTGCAAGGTAAATGAAGGAGCCTCATGAGATCCATTGGAATGATACTAAAATGATCTTGCATTATGTGCAAGGAACCAAACACTTCGGGATACACTATGCCTCTAGTTCTCCACTAGAACTAGTTGGATTTACTTATTTTGATTGAGTGGGAGATTCCATTCAGAGAAAGTCCACTTCAAGTTATGTATTCATTCTTGCACATGGTACCATATGATGGTAATGTAAGAAACAACACACTATATCCCTTTAATAAGTCGAGGCCAAGTACATATGAGCAGTGAATGTAGCTACACAATGTGTGAGGTTGCAACGAAATCTTGGAGAACTTGGTTTTGCATTTGATTCACCCACTGTCATTTGGTATGAAAATCAAATTGTAATCAAGATTTACATCGATCTAGTACAGAGATAGAGGAACAAGAACATTGAGATACACATGCGCTACATTTTTATCTTGGTGCATGAGAAGGTGATATCATTGCACTATTCCCCATCTACAAAGAAAACTGCTGGCATCTTCACCAAGAGCTTCACACAGAAGACATTCACCTATCTGAGGTCACTCCTTGGAGTGGGTGATATATGGTGATGAATGATATTCACTTTCAAATATTTCTTTATGTCCATTTTATAGGCGAGGTTTTGTTCCCATGAGGTTTTCCTCCTTACCTTGGTTATATGGACAAATAACGTTTTGTAAGAGGTGACTTGATCCTTAGTTGCCAAGCCCTTGATTTTTTATGTGGTTACACTAAGTCGAGATTAAGGGGGGCTATTAGATAATCATACCACCTAGTACCATGGTCACATACACCTAGTACATACTTTCATTTGTTTTTTACTTATGTCATATGGTACAAACCTTGGTTATGTTGGTTTAACAAGGTATTTGGGGGTTTTGGACTCATTAATGCACACAATCACCTACATTTGATCATTTAGGGGATGCATGAAACCTAATTTATGAAATTTCAATCCTTGGTGTGTTCTAACTCCTTAAAACAAGGAATTGGTTTGACCAAAGGCACACACACGCATGGTATTTGGGTGTTTTTGCTCTTTTGGACCAATTATTACTGCCTAGAGCTACTCTCTCTCACCCGTGCACTCCATCACACCTATAATAACATAATTTATGTCCTAGAAGGATTCAACCACATTCACATGGAAATTCGTGACTGTTTGAGGCGGGTTGGGAGCTCATTGGTCCACCTAGGGGGGTTTGATGTCCAATCTGAGCCTACCACATGTATGCATCCATTTTGCTTCCAAAGGATAAATTTTTTATCCTATTGTATTATAATAATGTTTTAGACATATTTACATGTTGTACAGTAATATTAACTTCAGTTATTGGCACTATTCTTATGTATTATTTTTTCTCTTTTCATTGTTTTTCTACATAATTTGTGAAATTCTTGAGTTGATAGGATTCTCTTAGCTCCTGGATCTTGTTGTGAATCATATTTTCACATTTAACATTGTATTTGGATTTAGAGACCCCTCTGAATCCATCTACAAGATTAAAATTGAGTAAATTGTAACATTATATATGGATTCAGAGACACAAGTTAGTGTCAAAACATGAATCCATAGGAAAACCTACTACAGTGTTTTACAATATCATTTCATATTTACTGTCACATCCATTTCGACATGCTTATCATGTCCATATCGTATTTCACCATTGTTTCTTTTGATTATCCCTTCGACAGATCCACCAAGTTAATGCATAATGTGCATCATCATAGTGTGGTTGAGTCGAGTCTTGGATATATGTTTTCTTTCCCTCTTGGAATTTCCATTTTGTGAATTTAGATTCATTATTTTTGGCTTATAATACTAGTCACCTTCATATTTTTTTGAACAAAACCATCATCGTTTGGCCCTCTCAACATTCTGGTAAAAGTTTCTACAAGTTCATGTATTTTGTGTCATGTTAGCTAAAAATTATCAATTTCACAACCTCCATTAATTATCCATATGCATCCATTCATCATGGTTCTCCTCACACCTAAGTTTGTAAAGTTCTAAATTTCCCCTCGAGTCTCTCCCATACAAAAATTTTCCAATATCCTCCATTTTGAAAAGAAAAAAAATCCTCCCTTTTTGTAAAATTCTTTTAAGAAAAAAGTTACGATGATTAAAGATATCATTTTCTTGGATTGGTATTCGACTAGAGATTAATATTGGGTATAGTTTATTCTTCATAAAAAAATGAATTCTCTATTTTCACCCTTATACACTAATGGAAGTTTAAAAGGAGGATTGGTTAACACATTAGAGACCATTGGACATTAAACAGCCTTGAAGAGGAATGCACCAAAGAAGAAAGAATTATCAACCATATGACCACCGAAAGGTATGGATGTAATATTTTATTTTTATTATATAATATCCTTTCACCCCCTACCCCATTAACACATGTCTTCTTCCATTGATGATATGTAGTTCACTCGAATTCTTTCGTTCCACTCATTGAAGTACTCAAGTAGAACTAGAAGAATTTATACTTAGTTTTGTTAGTAAGAATTATGTTTCTGCTATTGTAGTATCAAAATTGTTTTTCCTTATCTTGTGTGGAGCTTACTTAAAGCTACTATGGCTCTTCTTTATTATCCACTAAATGTTGGAATATCCATAAAAAATCACAAGTTACATGTTCATTTGTTTCCTTCTAGCCTTCCAATTGACTAGCGGATATTTATAAGTCCAAATTGTAATGAAAGGTCACACCAACACTTCTTAGATCCTATACACTCTAAATAAAATTGATACCAATTACTCATCATAAATATGAGAAGTGTTCTAAAGAAATGTTCCTAGTTATTTGGAAAATTTACTTGAAGAAGTTTACAACCACCAATCCTTGGTGTTTAATGAAGAAGAATCCATATTTTACCCAGAGAGGTCCATTCTAGGGGGATGGAGATAACCCTCTACATACAAGCAATTCATTCATTCACATTTTATTTTGAATTTAATATTTGATGTTTAATTCCATATGAAAAGAAAATGCATTTTGAAAAAATACTCTATTTTACTATTGTTATTAAAGTAAGATATGATACATGAGAAGTGTATCAACCCTTTTAGGATGATAATAATCATTTTGAATTAATGAAATCGCAATAATAAATAATAGATGCGTATAGTGTTGAGTCCATTTATACATTAAAAACAAACAAAAATTTCATTTTTCTACAATTTCCTTTATTTATAATGATGACAACCTAGAAAAGTAAAAAATAAAAATAAAATGTTGCTCCAAACATGTTGTATTTTGAATTTAAGTTTTGTCGTGTAGTCTTGTTTTATTTTTTATTTCAATTTCGTCTTTTTTCAATTTCATTTTGGTTGTTTTTGCAATCCCTATGGATTCACATTCCTAGCCTATATTCATAGTGGAAATCATGTCCAAGTTTTTTTCACTATAGGCCATTGGAATATTTGCAAATGCATCAAAACTTGGTTCAATTGTAGAGGGATTGCAAGCTCGTTGATAAATTTGGAGTAAATTATCAGTTCGCTAGTTTTTTAAGGGTTAGAAAGATTAAATTTGAGTGATGGAGTGGAGGTGCAAGTTTTTGATGGATCACGGATGGGAGAGGAATGGAAAGGGGGAATCAGAGTCATTGGGTATCATGTCGTTGAGAAAATACGAGGAAGGAGAGTTATTCGCCAAGAAATTTGAGGGTATAGATATGGTCATGGTGTAGGAGGTAGATGTAGATTAGGGTTTCTATGTCTTAGAGTTTCCCCATTGCAAGCTTGGCACCATGATGGAAGGGATTAAGAAGTTTCCATGGCTCGTATATACCATGCATTGATTTCATTGATGTATTATCCTTTCATGGATTTCGAGAGGGGGATTAAAGTGCATTCCAATATCCAGATACTACAGGCATTTTATATGGAAGTGGTTTATAAATACTTGTATACGTTCATTGATGATAAGCTATCTGAATATGGGGCGTCAATGTATAGATTATTATTTTTGAAGCCATAAGGGGTTTGAAATACTTAGTTGTGTTATATATTTCACAGTCAAATAATGTTGAGGGAAGGGGCCTTTGTTGTGATGGATGACCTCCTAGACCTAATGGAGACACTAGCAATCGCCTTTGATAAATATTTTCTTCCATCTCAAGCACAAGGAAATTGTAGTTTCCATAATTATGGTGGCTTCATTAGAGAAATTAAATTATGTAAAACCCTTTCTAGATTTTGTTTTCCAAAGTCCTGTTCTAGAGTTCATTTTCCAAAGTCCCTACTATGTTGTTGGTTCATTATCTACACTTATCATTATCCCTACTTGTAAACTACAGGCGCCACACCAGGTATCTTACATAAACCTCAGGATTTCGGGCTTCAAGTCAGTGGGAGGCTTCCTAACCTTTTTAATGAAAACATAATTTTCGGTAGTTTTACTTGTGACCTTTTTGGGTGAAGATATACAATAAATAATTATATTATGAAATATTCCAAACATTTTGGTTTAGTTCAGTTAGGGTAGGATGTCCCCTCTCTATCGCTATGATTATTTGAGAGTTACTACACTAACTGACACAATGAACAAAAATATTATTGCTCGTGGTAACATATTATACTGGTCAAGTGACTAATGCAATATCTCGGTTGGAGTTATGAAAGGGGGTGTAGTAACATTAGAATGAATCATCAATGGTATAGAGTACTATGAAAATGATTTTTAAACTATGTGCATTGATCACATTCCTATCTGGTTAGTTTACCCATTACACCAGTATATATCCTTATCTCTTTGGTCACATTTCGCATTAGTTTGATATCCTATTTTGTGACCTTCAATAGAGGCATGAGTGGTGAAAAAGGGAACCCTTGATGAATACATCTACCTGCACTGAAAAAAACTATAGGTGACCCATTTATCAAAATAACAAATGAGAAGAAACACATTTTATCACCCAAATCAAGAATTGGTGATAGAACCTTAAGTGATTTCCTATTTACCTTCATTCTAAGGAAATCTATCCAAATCCCATGACTACAATTTATATAATTAGTCTCCACCTATATGTGACCAAGTTACAGTAACTATTTATCTTCCTGAGATTCTCCACAAACTATATTGAATTTGATTAATATATTGCCTCATAAACTTAAGAAACTAGGATTCCTTTATTAGAGACAAAAAAAATTCTTTTCAATCCAAGAGGGATTATATTTAAAAAGGTATATGGGGTTTTATCCTTCAAAATATAACTCCAAGAATACAAAAAAGTGATTCGACTCACCACCGAACCCTTTCCCTAATCCTTAGTTGATAATTTAGGAGCCCATGAGAGATGAGAAACCTGTCAAGCCTTTTCACACTCCTATCAACAACCACCTACTTTTTCCACCAAGTAGGACAAAACTTAGTAGTTTCTATATCAAGTAGATCACATTAATCCATCCCTTATATAAAGTAATCAATCAACATATCTTTTTGTGGAGATTTCCCCCATATTTTGGCTCTCCCTAGGGAATAATTAATACCATTTCCAAAAATAATATCATTTTGTCTCATAATATCCAAATTCAATAACTTGTCCCAAAAGGGGGACCTCTATCCATAAGGCTCATATAGGTTCAGCATCATGTTCACCTTTACAAGCTTCTTGGAAAATAATACAATAACTAAACCTAAAATCAAAAGCCACAAATTATGGTAGTAAAAGGAACTTGTAAACTAGCATGTGATGAGACTTCATAAATGAACATGAGCATCCAAACAAGAGAAATCCTATCAATTAAGTATTTTCCCCATTTTAAATACCAAAATATCTCCCATCGCCATCATTTCATGGAGCAAGATAACACCAAGTTGATGAACTTCAACTAGTCTTCGTAGGGAAAGATTTTTGGAGAAGATTTCCAATAATCTACAACCAAGGGACAAATATATCATGGATAACCACCATTTAGAAGGAAAAATTCTCTAAGTTCCCTTAAAAGAGTATATTTTTTACTAGATATTACCTTCATCGCCACTTTTTACTGAGCTTGAGAGATGTAAGATAGTCTCCCTCGCTTATCCTTTTCACTACTTTCTCTAGGTTCATGGTAAGGCCTCCAAATGATATAATTTATCCTTGTAATTTTTTTTATTTTTTTAATATAGCGGAATCAATAACTAGATGAGGTTACCTCAGTGAGGCCTATTTCAAATCAGGTTGGATACCGCTACAAACGTTGATTTAGTTGTCGATATCTCACAAGATAACACCTACCATGAAACACATGACTCAACCTAGGGTTGAGATGTCCCTCGATGGGGATGCCCACCCTTCCATTGAAGCCATAACAAGTCAATGTGTCCTTTTTCAGGGATTGAACTTGAGTTGGGAGGGATTTATTTCCCTCATTTTACCACACAAGATAGAGCCCTTGGATTTATCGTTACATATATTTAATGAAGGGAAGTTAACTCATGAAGGCTATTATAGTGCATTACCATACACAGTATTTCCCTAATGATTTTTATTGCTTCTCCAGCTAAGCATAAGAGATACATTCATTGGAAATTGATAAAATGTATAAAATAATTAGGTAAATACTTTGTTATGATAAGGAACTGTAAGGTTCATCCAATAGAGACACTTCAACTCTTTGTTAATGATCTCGTGGTTTAGACATTCATGTGCTTATTTATTTAGTTTATTTTATTTGTTGAGTATGTAAGGTTTTTCATTACATAAAAACCTACAGATGGTGATGAACATATACAACCAATAACAAGGCCCTATCATCAGGAGTGGCGGTTAGTCCACAATTTTATCTTCCCATAGGTGCGACAATTATACCATGCATTTGTACCGATACTCCAACACCCCCCCTCTAGTGTAGCTCAAGGGGATTGAACCTAAGAACTCAGCTCTGATACCATGTAAGGTTTTTCGTTAGACCAAAACTTGAATATGGTTATGAACATATGAAACCAAGCACAATGACCTATCATCACGAGTGGCAGTTAGTCACATTTTAATATTCCCAGAGGTGTGACAGTTATACCATGTGGTTGTACCAATACTCCAATAGAGTAACCACAACATAACACACCCAATATTTTAAGTGTTAAACAACTACTAGTTTAATACTTGATTACTTACCTATATGGTTGTACACCCCACTGCTCGAATTTAATTTTTCATAGATTCATTGTGTTTTATCACATACACTCAATGGCATTAATTTTATCATGGCCAAGCTTTTTATTTATCTCAATGCAACTTAAGTCCAACTATCTTACCATTCTTCATAGTTTTGAGGGGAAACACACAACTATGATACTTTATCTAACTTGTAGCTTGATCACACCCATTTTATGTGTATCAAAGAGGTAGAGGAAACTCTACTTGAATAAGATGTGGATCAAAAAGAAGTGATGATGTCCTAATAATTTTTGTGGACCCAAGGGTGGTAAAAAATCAGGTTAAAAAGATATTGAAAACCTCCTACACATAGATATGGGTTCTCAACCAAAACTTAAAACTGCTTTGTGTGGATATGGGTTTTTAATAGAAACCCACAACTATGGTATTCAACAAGGTACACATCATTAGTAGAAATTCAACCTATGGAATTGTATGAGGAGTTGAAGCGATGCATGCACCTAGCAATTCTACATCACATGATTCACTGTTTTCCAGATCATATGCTTCATTGTTTTTGGGTTGTGAATAAGAATACAATAATCTGTAAAGACAGAGATATAGATCAATGCTAGAAAAAATTGGAAAGAGATTCAAAAAAAGGCTCTATAAAAATGGCATATAGGATGGAATTGAATGTCCTTAGTAAATCATTTTATTGTCATAGAAATATGTAGATTGTTTTGCATTGATAATAATGAAACAATATGGATTATTATTATTATTGTTGCACCATCAACCTAAATAAATGTGGCACACCTCTTTCTTTTCATTGTTTGGTAGGTTTTAATATCATTTTGTAATGGAAAAAGTAGCTTTATTTTCCATGCTCATGTTGGGTGTTATAATGTCTAGATTAATTCACCTAATATTTAATTATCAACCAAGGTTGGTAGGATTAGTGTTGATACAAAATATATGCTAAGGTAAAGGGTGTCGTGTAAATATTTGAACAAACAAAAGATTGAAAGATCTTTCAAAATGAAAAAATGAGTCAAACTCCCAAGAATTCAATTATTAAAGTAATTAAGCTGGAACAAAATACTAAACTAAAAAATCAATCATTTATTTCATAATCAACTAACTTTAAATCGGAAAAAGATACTATCAACAACTAATCTTTAAATGGGAAACTAGGATGCAAGGAAGACCTAATTCAGAAATAAGTAGAAAACTTAATGAAAAGAAACAAGTAGAAAACTTAATAAGAAAGAAACAAGTGGAAAACTTAATAGGAATATGTTTGAATTATGTCCTACAAGTCTCTTTCATTAATCACACAATGAAAAAGGAACAGACTAAAAACATACTAAGGTTAACACACACAATACTGAATTTTACATGCAAACAGATAAATTAGTCCAAAAGGAATGAACACAAAACAATACAACAGTAAAAAGAATCAGAAACAAACTCAAGAAACAAAACATGAAATAACTCAAAACAAATTTAAGGTGAAAAGAAGTTAGGTAAATTTTAATAAATAACTTAAAACAATTCAAATTAACTTTAATGTAGAATTAAACTATCCTTTAACTATTACATTAAAAGCATACTTCAAATACTAAAGAAATAAAACTTAAAACAATTTCAAAGCTCATTAAAAACACTAAAAACGAAATAGTGGGCTGAAGAACAAACAGAACTGTGGGTGTGAAAGGGGTGGCTGAATGAAAATTCAAATAGGCTGTCTGAATCACAGTCTGTACCATTCAAATAATAGAAATTAACCTAGATGATCTAATCTTCAGCTGAATTCATGCACATGTGAATTCTAATGCAAATAGAGAGTAAATAAACCTATTATTAATCAAATTAAACAATGAAATGAACTCAAACAAATTCATAAAAGAAATCATTATATATTAATAAACAAAATGAAATTCAAAACGCATAAACTTGGAATAGAAAGGAAATAAATAGAACTAAAATTATATTCTATCTAATTGCAAATACTGGACAGTAAACTAGAAGTGAAATGACTGAAAGCAAATGTAAAGAAAACTATGTGCGTAATCTAGTTATTTAATTCTGGAAATAAAATGCATTACAGGAAGCAAATGAAATAATAAAACTAACTGGAAACAAAGCTAACTACAACAGAAAAGATGAAAGAAATAAATAAGAAAAAGGAAGAAACCTCTGGTTGATGAGGGGCCCTCTCAGCAATCAGGGGTGAGGCCTCACTAACTTCTACTCAAAGGCAATCATCAACAACAAATAATACGACTTCTATTAATGAAGATGGAACAGAAATACACTGTGCTCAAGAACAACAAATCAAAGCATGAACTGATAAAACTGCGAGCTAACTGATCTCTCATGTAGAGGCTGGTATATATAGTTGTTTACAGAGATGAGCAAGTCGACCCTTTAGTGGTCGAATGCTCTCTAAATTTAGTCGACCATTATGAAATCTAACAAATTGTAGTCCAACGCATATTCATCCTCCCTTCTTCAGCGTGAGTCTGGTTCTCTTCAGCGTGATGTGGTGCACAGCTCCTTCTTTAGCGCAGAAGGTGGAGTGGTGTTGAACAGAGGAGAGCAGACGGAGGTGAGTCTTCTAGAAAACGGGCTAATACATCAACCCAATGCATGGACTGTTGGTTAGGTGTGAACGAAGGAGGCTACAGGCTGGAGGATCATCTAGGATGCGAGATTCATTACCCAGATGCGTGGACAGTAAACACTTCATAGGTTGTTTCAACCATTTTAATTCCTGAAATCAATTCTCAACAGTGCATAGTCTGGTTAGCGATCTGGACAGAAAGTTGAACAACAAGCTGGACCGTGAGATTGATATGTTGGGTGTAGATATAGGACGAACATATTTTTTTTTTGTTGATGTGCTTCTGGACTGTGGTCTATAGAAACAAGTTTTAACACCTAGAAACCTTGTCAACGAGTATTGCGCATCGAGCTGGATGATGAGTGGATGTGTTGTGCGTGTGGAAAGTTGAATGCGTGCTTGTTGTTAATTTTTCAAAATGACTATATAACCTACAAACAAGTATACATATAAATTAACATATCAAATGTGCTTCAAATAATGTTAATTTGAATCAACCAAATCATAAAATGACAATAATAAATGGATTTTATATAAACCTTAAATTCATACATACCTTGTCTAAATGGTGATCTGTGTGGAAACAAATATGTAAAAGGATAACAAAACATACGTTTAAATGAGTAATTTAATTACCAAATATGATAACAAATCTAGGATCAACATTCCCCCAAACCGGAGAAATGCTAGGTCCCACTGAGCAAAGAGAAATATAAGAGATCACACTGTCATAGCGAATTTTGAGATGTGATTCCACAATGAGGATATGCATAAATGAATGAGTTCATAAGGTTTGAAATTAATTCAACCATGTCCAAAGTAAAACTTTGGACAGGTTGAACATATGACATGAAAGGTATAAATCACATTTACGATAAGATTGATCAACAAGAAAATAGGTCATTTGATAGTTTACAGGCATGATTAGGTAAGAGGATAGGGTTTCCAAGAGTGAAATGATAAAAGCAACTTTTAAGATCAAAGCATCCATATGGAGGTAAAAAAAAAATCTATTTGCCAAAAAAAACAAAATTTGGTTAGCAAATTTTAATCATAAGTGTTATGATATCACTATGTTTTATTCAGATCGTCATTTGGTATTTAATTTGGACCTTCATTCGATCCTTCATCTATTTCTCCATATTGATTTTTATGTAAAAATATGCTTCATGCTATAACCAAGTTCCGCTGCTTATATTATCCTGAAAACACTTATCATTTGTTAGGGATAAATAGATTTAACATAAATAATGAAAAATAAAAACAATCTAATTTTTCCTAATCCTCCCCCAAACCAAAGATATGGCGTGCCCTCAATCCATACAAGAGAGAAGAATTAATTGTTCCATATAATGAAAATAAAGATTTTGACCATGTTGTTATTATTTTGTAAAAAAAAAGGAAAACCAATTAGCAAATGGAAATGATTCAAATATGTATATTCATGAAAAACATAACAGTGCTTAGAAAGACTACTTGTATGAAGATAATATAACCAAGAGAATGCCATAGTGAAAACTAGTCATCCATGCCTCATTTTAAAGATATCATGTCATCACAAAATATATAAGTTTACCCCAGAGTGTGTGATATTTACAGCGATGGGTCCCATTTCTAGGATAATGATAGCCTAGGTATTTGTTGAATTAGATGGCCAAGGTCAAGCCCAACTTACAGCCATTCTCAAATGACACTATAAATAATTGGCCATGACATGTTTATTCATAAATTCTAAAGCATTTTCTTTATATTATCCTTGTCTTACGAACTATGTGCATAGTAGTGCAGTAACCATATCTCTTTTACCCGGTATTGCCCCGCTGCAAGAAGGACTATTCAGTACCCTGAAGGGTTTACCTTGGCACCATGCAAGTATAGTCTCACTGCCAGTGAGCCTGTTTAGTACCCCGACGGGTTTACTTGCATTTATCGAGCTTCTGTGTTGTAAATTTGTTTTTTTGTACTTAGCATTGAACTGCTGCCAACAGGCCTGTTCAGTACCCCGACAGGTTTTCCTTGTATAATGATATTAAATATATGTAAGCCACTTGGTACTAGAGTGTGTTAAGTCCTGCTAAACACATAATTCAATTTTATAAAATAAACTTATAAGTACTTTCATAATGGCCTTAACCATAGATCATGTCAAAAGAGAATAACTTAAAGTTGTTCTTTAACCTTACAGTCCTTCTTCTTCATAAAAGAAAAGTAATGTACCCCACAGAAAAAAAATTTCACTTACTCTTAGGTTATCACTAAAATACTTTGAGATACAAGTTGTGATAACAAGTATAGGATGAACTCGTAATCCATAGGTGTAATATAAGACTGTGAAAAATATGATAACGAAAGTGGGTATGTCAAGCAATTGTTAAAAAATAAATTAGAAAGATACATGGCTGAATCAAAATACCAAAAACCATATGAATCATAGAAGAGCTGGTTAAGAATGATATACAAGGGATTCTATTTTTTGAATTTCACTATAAGCTGCAAATCCCAAAAGTGCCCCAAGAAAGGTTAAGATACCTGAGCTGCTTATAACATACTTGGGTGTTATAACATACATCCCCTATTCCAAGTAATACTCCATGAGCTGCTTATAGAGATAAAGTAGTTGTAATCAACTGCAAAACCACTTGTTGGATGATTTAATTTATTCATAAAAACATATATAACATTATAAAAAGAAAAATAGTCCCTTGTAAACAATCTATTAGAAATGACTCTTATTTATTCATAAAATCAAACACATATTTACATATATACAAGTGATAATAACCCCAAAATACCTTTTTTAAGGATCAAGAGGAGGAGGAATAACTTCCCCTTCAACCAATTCCATTTCATTCTACTGCAAAACATTCTATATGAAATCCTGTTTAGATGTTGGTTGGTGATAAAGTCTAAGTCTGTGTCCATTTACTACAAAAGAAATTTGTGAGCCATCAATTGTCTTAATTTTTACTGACCCATTTTCAACTACTTCATATAGGCCCATCCAACAGGTAGTTAACTTTCCTTTGAAAATTTTAAACCGTGAGTCAAATAACAATGCCTAATATCCAGTATTAAATTGCTTTTGCTTAATAAATTTATCATGCCATGTCTTTCGTTGATTCTATATTAGCATGGTTCTTTGGAGTGCATCTTGTCTAATCTCATCTAACTCATTAATCTGCAATATTCGTTGTTTCTGTGCTTCATCCAAATTCATGCCTAATTGTGCTTCCATGCAAAAGGTTTTAACTTGAAACTCAACAGGTAAAAGGACTTGTTTTCCATACACTAACTCGTAGGGGGTATGTCCAGTATCATTTCTCCATGTTATCATATATGCCCATAAAGCCTCCGAAAGTCTATGTTCCCAATCCTTATGATGTAAGTGAATTGTTTTAGTTAAAACAACTTCTAAAACTTTGTTG
Organism: Pseudotsuga menziesii; assembly: GCA_001517045.1. Classification (NCBI taxonomy): domain Eukaryota; kingdom Viridiplantae; phylum Streptophyta; class Pinopsida; order Pinales; family Pinaceae; genus Pseudotsuga; species Pseudotsuga menziesii. The sequence continues at coordinate 280,301 of LPNX011137751.1, forward strand.
GTTGATTCTACCTAACCATTAGCCTGAGGGTGATAAGGTGAAGACTTGCAATGTCGAATTCCATATTTCGTAGTAATTTGTTTCATTAATTTAGAAGTAAATTGAGTACCTTAATTTGTGACAATTTCTCTAGGCACACCAAACCAGGTAAATATTTCTTCATATATAAATTCTACCATTGATTTCTCTGTGGCCCTAAACAAAGCTTTAGCTTCTACCCATTTGGTGACATAGTCCGTACAAACTAGGATATACTTCTTTTTACGAGACATGGGAGAAATCGCTCCTACAAAATCAAGAGCCCATTTCTCAAAGGGTTCAATCATAACTTGGGGTTGTAGGGGCATCTGATCAGATGATGTAGGTCTTCCCATTCTTTGGAAACTATCACATCCTTTAACGTATTTGGCAGCATCCTTAAAAATGCTTGGCCAATAATAACCAGAATGTAAGACTTTGTATGACGTCCTCTTATCAGAAAAATGTACCTCACGTGGTCCATCATGCCATGCATGGAGGATGTCTATCATTTCATCCTCCTGCACACATCGTTGAATAATAAGATCTGGACTAGTGCGAAAGAGATCGTTATCTACCCAAGAATAATTGGAACTATGAACTATAATACGACGCTTCTCATGAGGGGACAAATGGTTTGGTAATTTCCTAGTTGCTAAATAATTGGAAATATCTGCGAACCAAGGGGTATGAACAGATACAACAAATAGATGTTCATCAGGAAAAGTGTCGTCAATCAGTTTAGTAGTGTCTTCATGTTGAATACGGGAAAGGAAATCTACTACCCGATTTTCTTTACCAGGTTTGTCAATGACGGTAATGTTAAATCCTTGCAATAGAAGAAGCCATTGGGTCACTCTACCATTGGTAATTGGTTTATTCATTAGAAATATAATGGATAAGTGATCGGTATGCACAAAAAATTCATAACCTGTAATGTAATGGCAAAATTTATTAATAGAATAAACTACTGCCAAAAATTCTTTTTCAGTAACTGTGTAATTAAGTTTGACGGGAGTCAAATTTTTGCTAATAAAATAAATGGCTTAAGGTGCTTGTCCCTCTGTTTGGCTGAGGACTCCTCCTATGTCCATATCAGAGGCATCGGTGGATATATGAAAAGGAATGGACCAATCGAGACCCCTGAGTATTGGTGCCATCGATAGCTTAGCTTTTAGAATTTCAAAATCATTTTGACAAGATTCTGTCCACTGAAATTCTACATCCTTTGTAAGCAATTTAAACATTGGTGAAACTATTTTAGTGAAATTTTCAATATAGCAGTGGTAATAGCCTGCATGACCAAGAAAAATTCTTACCTATTTTTGAGTTTTCGGAGGGGGAATGCCAACAATGAATTCGATCTTAGTACGATCTACCTTAATTCCTTGGGAGGAAACATGGTGTCCTAAAATTATACCTTATTTCAGTAAAATTTTACATTTTTCATGACTAAGGGATAAATTCATTTCTTGACATCGGATCAAGACCTTTTTGATATTGTTAAGGTCTTCTTGAAAGGTATTTCCATAGGTTGTAAAATAATCCATGCGTACCTCCACACAGTCATGTATAAGATCAGAAAAGATTCCTAGCACTACTCACTGAAAAGTGGAAGTTGCTTTACATAGGCCAAATGGAAGAAATCTATATGCGTATGTTCCCCAAGGGCATGTAAAAGTGGTCTTTTCTTGATCATTCGGTGCTATTAAAATCTAGTTGTAACCACTATCTCCGTCAAGAAAGTAAAAATATTGTTTACCTGACACGGTATCTAATACTTGATCAATAAAAGGTAAATGAAAGTAGTATTTGAGTGTGGCTTTGTTTAGTTCCCTAAAATCAACACAAATGTGCCATTTCCCTATGACTTTATTTGGAACTACCACTAAAGGAGAAACCCATTTACTATCAGAAATAGGATAGATGAAACCAACAGTAAGGATTTTTTGTAATTCTTCTTTTACGATATCCTTTAGAGCAGGATTCATCCTCCTCTGCTGATTTTTTACAGGTGAAATATTTGGATCCATATAAATATGGTGAATTCATGTGTCAAGGTGTATACCATTCATATAGGTGTATTCCCATGCAAATGCTCCAGCTTTTTTTAAGGACTTTAAGTAGTTGTGCTTGTTGGTTTTCACTTAACCCTACGTTTATATGTAAAAAAAATTCAGGGCCAACCTGGCAAGGTATGGTATAGGGTCATGTATTCTATTCAATAATGAAGACACAAGGCGTCTCCATAAACATTGAGAGAGACATATTCTCTTGAAATTTGTCTCCAAAATCTTATCGAATTGAGCAAAATACTGAGGAAAATCTGTACATGTTGTTGGAGAAACAAACTGGTTCAATACATTCTTAGTGGTCTGCCCCTAAAGTTCCAAGGAAAAATCACTAAGGAGGGAGACGTCATAAAATTCTTCATCCCTGAAAGAACAATTTAGCCACCATGATTTTTTAGTTATTGGTTGTGATGGGAGGTATAAAATAAGTCTCTGTGTAGACAACCCATTGGAAATAGTCATCTCTCCATCTCTACATCCTATAAAGGCATTTGCAGTAGCTAACCATGGTCTTCCCAAGATAATAGGATTCCCTTTAGAAGGATCATTTGATTCTATGACCATAAATTCGACATGGAATTCCCATGAGGCTAATGATACAACAATGTCATCCAAGACTCCAACAGGTTTTACCGTAGTACGGTCTGCTAGTTCTATGATGGAAGGGGTAAGTCGGAGAAATTGTCCTAACTGTAAAACTTCTAAGACTGCGGTGGTCATCATGTTGATAGCAGATCCTAAATCAATTAATGTATTTTCTATGGTGTTGTTGTTTATATTACAGTCACTATTGGGGCTCCTAGATTTGTATATTTTGCAATCCGGGACTGATTTGTCATACATTCAGGCATCTCTCCTATAACATGAATTATGAGAGGGTATTTTTGCTTCTTCCCTGGATGTTTAATACATATCTCCTTTATTCCCTTCCTGTAGATTGGTATGTCCTTGATAGCTTGTAATAGAGGAATTTTGACACAGATATTCTTTAATTCATTCAAAATGTTATACTCTGGATGAACTACAGGTTTTTCTATCTCTAGTCTTTCCGGGAATGGAGGAACTCTTTACTCCTGAATAGTTTCTTGTGGAGGATGGGTGTGTATTGGAACCTTTGGAATGTTCACATCCTCAAAAATGGAATCATTCACAGGTTCATTTGAATCCTCTTCTTCTTCACTCACTTCATGAATGGTGACTGATGACTTGGGTTTATCATTCACAACTCTTCCAGATCGTAATTGAATCTCATGTACAGCTCCAGTCGAAATAAGATATGATGGAAGAGTTTGCAAATCAATGATGTTAAGAGCTTGAGTTGGTTTATTATTTGGGTTAGGTATCGGTTGTGCAGGTAACAATGTTGGTCGAGGAGGATTTATGTTCTGGAAGTGATGATGTTGTTGTGTAATGAAAGGGACTGGAGGTACAAATCCAGGAGAAATTTGATGGAAATTTGTTTGATGCTAAGGATAAGGATGATTAAGTGTAGGGATAGGTTGTGACTGAGGATATGGTTGTCTTGTCCACCCTTGTGACCAATATTGTTGTTGCATAAATTGAGGAGGAGGGTATTGGGTTGGAAAATTCTACCAACTTGAATTGTTCCATTATTGAGGTGCCTGATATGGAGGATAATAGAGTGGAGGTTGTGGTGGAAAGTTTTGATATGATTTTTGGTCCCTAGGTTGCCAAGGAGGCCTCCTAAATGTTTCAACTACATCCACACTCTTCTAGATGGCTTGCAACCAAGGCAAGGATGGGCAGTTATCTATTGGATGCTCTTCTATACAGATGTGACATAAGGAGACGTTGTTTAATGGACATTCCCTTTGGGGGTGTTTGGTCCTACATATTGGACAAAAATACTCATTGCTTCTCGTTCTCCATCCTACCTTTTCTTGTCTTGTAAGCATCTAGTTGAGAACGCATTGCTCGTAAGATATCAGTTTTGAATTTCTCCAATAGGTTTCCTATATCTACCCTTATAACTCCACCTGAACTAGGAATGTTTCCTCTTACATTTCTATTATAAGGCTCTCAAAAAAATTTCCCAACTTTTCCCCTACTTCTAGAATAATTTTTACGCATCTCACTAATTTGTGCAAAGGTTTTGTGAGAAATATCTCTAGCTTCCATAATATTAAGACTTTCTAACAAGTCCTTGGAAATCCCATTAAGAAACAGTGTACATTTTGCATCTTCTTGGAGGTCGTTATATTTTGATTTATGTAATGTATAAACGAACCTTTCGAGATAATCTTCTAGGATCTCGTCTTCAAGTTGTTGTATCTTGAATATATCATGTCGAGAGTCCTTAGGTTTGCAATATTCTTGATATTTTTGCAAAAAGGAGGTTTTCATATCATCCCAAGTCCTAATAGTGAATTCACCTAATCCCATGAACCATCTCAAGCCAGGATCTTTTAATGTAGCAGGAAAGAGTTTTAATTTATGAGCATGTTGTAGATAATTATAGCTCCTACAAAGGATATCGAACTTGAACAAAAATGTGTCCGGGTCCTCGTTATTTTTTCCATAAAAAGTATTTAAGGAGGAAGGAGGGACGTTCTTCATGGTTACATCCTGTATAGTGTCTAAAATAGGGAACCCGAAGGTAGCCTTAGTTCGATTTTCCCCTTCTCCTTCTTCATTTATAACTTCATCATGATCTTCGTTCTCTTACCGTCTCTCCATATAAGCTTGGTTTTTAACGTAAATATACCTAGGAGGCTCCTTTCGAGGTGATAATGGGGCATCCCAATGTTCTTTTTCGGGAGAGATTTTCCTTTGATGAACCGAATTTTTATTGAATCCTAAAGGGATAGTAGGTTCTACTGTGGATGTTTCAATTTTTGAGATAACTGGATCTATGGAGCTTCCAAAGAGATATTTTACTTGGGCAGGATCAACAAAGTCAACGAAATTCAGATCTCCTACTAGTGAAAAGGTTGTATTATTTGGATTCAAGACTAGTGGAGGGTTAGATATTTCTAGTGGTTGATCTTCTTGAATTTCCTCAGAAATGAGGTCCTTAGGATCTCCTGCCAAGGTTCCTTCGCCTTCTATGGCTTCCTTGGTAAGATCTTCGGAGAGAGTCTCCTTAGGTTTCTGGGTAGAACTACTTCCTATAGGCATCTTTCAATACCTTTATGCTAAGTTAGTGGTTGGGGTATTACGTCCCCCATGAAAGTTAGTAGGAATTTCAATAAGTTTTCCTGTTTTAACAAATCTACCCTGAGGGTCTCTAAGTCTGCTCATGAAAACATTTAAACAAAAGAAAACCTATGCTACTACTATTGTTGGATTTGGGGGTGCCTATTATAATAGATGCGCAGGTTCTTACCTCTCGTCTTACCGCTCCCCTGCTACCAACCTATTGCTAAGTTTCATATGGAATTCTATCTATTCTACCTTACAGAAAAAATCCCTGGTAACGACGCCAAAAATGTTGGGTGTTAAAACATCTAGATTAATTCACCTAATATTTAATTATCAACCAGGGTTGGTAGGCTTAGAGTTGATACAAAATATATGCGAAGGTAGAGGGTGTCATGTAAATATTTTAACAAACAAAAGATCAAAATATCTTTCAAAATGAAAAACCGAGTCAAACTCCTAAGAATTGAATTATTAAAGTAATTAAGCCAAAACAAAATACTAAACTAAACAATCAATCATTTATTTCATAAGAAACTAACTTTAAATCAGAAAAAGATACTATCAACAACTAATCTTTAAATGGGAAACTAGGATGCAATGAAGACCTAACTCATAAGTAAGTAGAAAACTTAATAAAAAGAAACAAGTAGAAAACTTAATAAAGAAAACTTAATAAGAAAGAAACAAGTAGAAAAATTAATAGGAATATCTTTGAATTATGTCCTATAAGTCTCTTTCATTAATAACACAATGAAAAAGGAACAACCTAAAAACATACTAAGGATAACACATACAATACTAAATTTTACTTGCAAACGGATAAATTAGTCCAAAAGGCATGAACACAAAACAATACAACAGTAAAAAGAATCGGAAACAAACTCAAGAAACAAAACATGAAATAACTCAAAATAGATTTAAGGTGAAAATAAGTAAGGTAACTTTTAATAAATAACTTAAAACAATTCAAATTAACTTTAATGTAGAATAAAACTATCCTTTAACTATTATAGCCAAATCATACTTCAAATACTAAAGAAACGGAACTTAAAACAATTTCAAAACTCATTAAAAACACTAAAAACGAAATAGTGGGATGAATCAGAGACTGAACTGTGGGTCTAAAAGGGGTGGCTGAATGACAATTTAAATAGGTTGTCTGAATGACAGTCTATACCATTAAAATAATAGAAATTAACCTAAATGTTCTAATCTTCAGCTGAATTCATGCACATGTGAATTCTAATGCAAATAGACAGTAAACAAACCTATTTATTAATCAAATTAAATAATGAAATGAACTTAAACAAATTCATAAAATAAATCATTATATATTAATAAACAAACTAAAATTCAAATTGCATAAACATGGAAGAGAACTGAAATTCTATTCTATCTAATTGCAAATACTGAACAGTAAACTGGAAGTGAAATGACTGAAAGCAAATGGAAAGAAAACTATGCGCGCAATATAGTTATTTAATATTGGAAATAAAATGAATTACAAGAAGCAAATGAAATAATAAAACTAACTGGAAACAAAGCTAACTACAACAGAAAAGATGAAATAAATAAATAAGAAAAATGATGAAACCTCGGGTTGATGGGGGGCCCTCTCAGCAATCAGGGATGAGGCCTAGCTAACTTCTACTCAAACGCAATCATCAACATCAAAGCATACAACTTCTATTAATGAATATGGAACAAAAATACAATGTGCTCAAGAACAACAAATCAAATCATGAACTGATAAAACTGTGAGCTAACTGAGCTCTCACGTAGAGGCTGGTATATATAGTTGTTTACAGAGATGAGCAAGTTGACCCTTTAGTGGTCAACTGCTCTCTAAATTTAGTCAACCATTATGACATCTAACAAATCACAGGCCAACACACAGTCATCCTCCCTTCTTCAGTGTGAGTCTTGTACTCTTCAGCATGATGTGGCACACAACTCCTTTAGCGCAGCAGGTGGAGTGGTGCTGAACAAATGAGAGCACATGAAGGTGATTCTTCTAGAACACAAGCTAATACATCAACCCTATACGTGGACTGTTGGTGAGGTGTCAACGAAGGAGGATGTAATATGGTGTATCATCTAGAATGCGAGCTTCATTACCTGGATGTGTGGACAGTAAACAGTTCATAGGTTATTTCAATCGTTTTAATGCCTAAAATAAATTCTCAACAGTGCGTAGTCTGGTTAGTGAACTGGAGGGAGATTTGAACAGCAAGTTGGACCGTGAGTTGGATATGATGAGTATAGATCTAGGACGAACAAATTTTTTTTCTAGTGTACTTTAGGACTGTGGTCTGTAGTAACATTTTTTAACACCTGGAAACCTTTCCAACGAGTATTGCACAGCAAACTGGACATGCTGTGTGCATGGAAAGCTGAATGCCTGCTTGTTGTTAATTTGTCAAAAAGACTATATAACCTGTAACCAAATATACATATAAATTAATATATCAAATGTGCTTCAAATAATGTTAATTTGAATCAATAATATCACAAAATGACAATAATAAATGGATTTTATATAAACCTTAAATTCATACATACCTTGGGCTAAATGGTGATCTGCGTGGTAGAAAATATGTTAAAACATAACAAAACATACGTTTAAATGAGTAATTTAACTGCAAAAAATGATAACAAATCTAGGATCAACACTCATGGTATTAGATGACATTGTTTGGATTGGAATAGCTCAAGAGTTTGTAACTTGAGAACTAAAAATAAATACATTGATCAATATTGGATATAATTGTTAGAATAATCAACCCATAGTTAGCTACCTTAGACATTAATTAATCCATTTTTGTCTTATTTGCCTAGTTTCCAATATTCCACTCTATGCAAGTTATCTTCTACATGTCCTAGAAGTCAAACTTGCTAAAACTGAGTCATGGAGTGCTTGAGAAACCTCCTAGAATCCATATTTATCATATCTACTTTATTCTAGATCCTCCCTAGCAGATATCTTCTTTTTTTGCTAAGTTTCCTGCTTTACTGAGATTTATGGCAAAAGGGAAAGTAAGACTAGGTGTAGTTGACTTGTTTTTTTCCCTCATCATCCTCCATTATTTTCTCCTAATAAAATAATGTATGATTTGTACTTCCATCACTTATTAACTTGCCTACTTGACTTTTCCAATTCGTGAGCCTCTAGGTAGATTTGGAAACTGCTTTATGCACCTATGGGGGATTTGACTAGATTTAGTAAGCCTACTTTTTTACTATTTCGAATGGCATCCTTATGCATTTGAATCTCTCATGTAATTATGTATTTCATCAACCTATGAATTCATAAGGTTGGCTATTGTACACTTATTCAATATACAGATTAGTGTTATGCTCCAATTTCAGTCTCCTTTGTGTGTAAATTTGCATGTTTGATTAGCAATTTTGTGAGTGCAATTGTTATATCACTTGGGTTAAATTTTCACATGGTATTAGATCCTTTGTAGATCAATTTCTCTCCTTCCATATTTCTATTGCAGGTTCGACATCTTGACTGGGAGCATTTTGCTAACTGAAAGGCACAATTTCTGAGCTATGGATCAATCTCAGAAGATCATCTTGACTCCATTTCATTTCTTTGAATGGAAAGCAGAGATGGAGATAATTTTGAGAGAGAAAGGTCTCTACAGGGTGACTATGGAAATTGAAGTAGAGCCCAATGCAGCCTTAGATAAAATTAAATGGCACAACATGAGGGATGAGGCCTATGGCCTTCTATGTCTGAGCATATCCAAAGACCTCCTCTTCCATCTTGCTGGATTGACATCACCTAATGAAGTATGGGAGAATATTTTAGAGGTTTTTGGTAAGATAGATGAGATGAGAGGACATCAAATTGAGAATGAATTGATCTCTTTGAGTCCCAACAGCTTCAAATCCCTGCAACTCTACTTTTCCAAGTTTAAAGCCCTTGTTTTGCAGCTAAAACAGTGTGGAATTGAAAAGAAGGAAGAGAAACTAGTTTTGGCCATACTATCAAAGCTTGGCCCTGACTATTCAGTGTTTGTTTCAACCTTCCATGCCACTAAGTTGATAGCTCGATCCTGGAATATGCCTAAGCTATCTGAGTTCATGGAATCCCTCACACAAGAACAAGATAAATTGGTGATGATGGGCACCATCAAACCTTCCAAAGACCCAGATTTGGTTGCTAGAGATTTGAGGGTGGATTAAAAAGGAAAGAAGAAAGCTAAGAAGCCACCTGATCAAAAGAGAGACAAGAACAAGTCTCAAGAGGAGCCCTAAGGCTCCAAGAAGAACTTCTGAAAGAAGAAGAACAAAGGAGAAATGAGCAAGTGCGCTTACTGCAGTAAGGGCTATCATCCTAAAATCTCCTGCATGAAGAAGCAAATTGACATGTTAACCCAACTCCTGGAGAAGAATAACATCTCCCTTCCTGATTTCTCAAAGAAGAGGGAAGGAGGATCAAATTCAGAGGACAGAGAGAGAGTACATGCTTGGTTGCTAGCACATCAAGCTCACCTAGCTTCATCATAGTCTCTGGAGCTTCAAGACATATGGTTTCAACCAAGGAGGCATTCTGCTATCTTGACATGTCAAAAGGTCCACCAATAGTGTTGGGAGATGACTCTTTCACTGACAATTTGGGGAAAGGAAGGATTGATCTTGACCGTGGTAAGTTCAATAATGTATTCTATGTTCCAGGTCTTGCCTCTAACCTCTTGTCAGTGTATCAGATGACTCACACAAGGTCTACGAAGAAAGTCACCTTCTCCCCTGATGATGTTGAGATCACATAGATCTCAAATGGTAAATTCATTGCAAAAGGATTTTTAGATCACACTTTGACAGTATACATGTTTTCACATTTTCTACCCTACTCAAACCCCTCTACTCTTCTGATTCATGCTAATGAGGAAAGCAAGATTTGGCATAAAATATTTGGCCATATTAACTCTAAGTATATTTCTAATCTAAATGAAAAAGAAATGGTCATAGGGTTACCAAATATTAAGTTTTCCAAGGGAGTCTATCAAGGTTGTATCCTAGGAAAACACCCAGAGCATAAATTTGAGAGAGCTAGTCATGAGAGAACCTTTGCACCTCTTGAGTTGATCCACAGTGATGTTACTGGTCCATTTCCTCATATGTAAATGAGTCAAGACAAATATGCATTAACCTTCATAGATTAATTTTCTAGGTATTGTTGGGTTTACTTCCTGAAGCACAAGTCTGAAGTTTTTGACCTCTTCAAAGTCTTTAAGGCCTTGGTTGAAAACTAGTCTTGGAGGAGACTCAAGATCCTCAGATCTGACAATGGTGGTGAGTATGTCAAGTTTGAGTTCATTTAATATTTTAAAGATGTAGGTATTCAGATGCAGAATTCAATCCCTTACACACCAGAACAAAATGGTGTTGCTGAGAGAAAGAACAGATCATTGAAGGAGATGGCAACCTGTATAATAGAGGCTAAGACTTTGCCACCAAAGTTTTGGGCCAAGGATATAAACTATGCATCCTATATTCAGAATAGGCTGCCTCATAAACAGCTTGATGGTATGACTCCTTTCGAAGCTTGGAGTGGGCATAAGCCAGATGTGACCCGTTCCAGGATTTTTGGCTCAAAGGCATGGGCTAGAATTCCAACTGAAAAGAGAAAGGCTTTGTAGCCCCAGAGCCAAGAGTGTCTATTTATTGGGTACTATTAAGATTCAAAATGGTACAAGCTAATCAACTTGAGCACAAACAAATCCTTCATTGAAAGGAGTGTTCAGTTCCAAGAAGAGCCTTTAGCGGCAGTTGAAGTTGGAGAGTCTTCTTCACCACCAGAACCATTGAATGTAAGTGAAGAGACAAATAAGTTTGTTGATTCTGATATGTATGATAATGATGATTTAATTTCATATCTTGACAGTCCTACAAGACCAAAATTGGCAGCAAAGACCATTCATGCAGCTGGGGAGCTAGCTGGAAATCCTAGTGATCCTAGGAGGACTAGATCTCAGTTTGAGACTGCCATGTGTATGAAAGACCCTTTGTTTGCAGAGAATTGCTATCTGATGGTTGAATCATACCCATAGACATATGAATATGCAACACATGATCCAATATGAAAAACAACCATGAAATAAGAATTCAGCTCACTCCAGAAGAACAACACTTGGGAACTGGTTGATATTCCCCCAGGGAGGAAGCTAGTTCAATGTAAGTGGGTTTTAAAAACTAAGTTTTCTGTTGATGGTTCAAATTTTAAATATAAGTCTAGATTGGTAGCCAAGGGCTACTCATAGGTACATGGTATTGACTACAATGAAACCTTTGCACCAGTGGCAAAGATGGACTCCATCAAGATAGCCTTAGCCATTGCAGCTTCGAAGCAGTGGGAGGTACATCACATGGATGTGAAGTGTGCTATCCTAAATGGAGATATCAATGAATATATTTACATGCAACAACCTCAAGGGTTTATTACTAATCCATCTTTTGTTTGCAGGCTAAAGAAATCATTGTATAGGCTTAAGCAAGCCCCCAGGGCTTGGTATGCCAATATTGATGGCTTTTTGCTATCATTGAGTTTTGTTCGATGCAAGTCTGATCCTAATGTTTATTTGAAGCTAATTCATGGTTATTTGATGATTATTGTCTTGTATGTGGATGACCTTCTGATTACAGGGAGTTCAAAGAAAGAGATTGCCTCCTTGAAGGATGCAATGAACCATGCATTTTCTATGACTGATTTGGGGTTATTGAGCCAATTCTTGGGTCTCGAAATTGATCAATCCCAACATGGAATAAAAGTGCATCAGTGCAAGTATGATTTAGATTTTTTGAACAAGTTCAACATGAAATATTGCAAGCCAAGCAAGACTCCCTTCCTTTCAGGAGTTAAGCTTGAAGAAGCAGGTTCTTCTCCTATGGTAAATAATACACTGTACAGGCAGTTGATTGGGTCTTTGTTGTACCTTACACACACTCAACCTGATATTTCTTGTGCAATAAGTGTGGATTCAAGATACATGGATCAGCCTCATGAGATCCATTGGACAGTAGCCAAAAGGATCCTTAACTTTGTTTAGGGAACAAGAACTCATGGGATCTTCTACAAAGCTAAATCTGATCTTGATTTGATTGGGTTTACTGATAGTGATTGGGCAGGTGACAACACAGATAGAAAGTCAACATCGGGATATGTGTTCATGCTTGCTAAAGGACCAATCATTTGGTCAAGCAAGAAACATAGTTCCATATCACTCTCATCTACAGAAGCAGAGTACATAGGAGTTGTAAATGCAACAACTCAATGCTTATGGTTGCAGGGGATACTTGGTGAGTGTGGATTCGAATCAGAGTTTTAAACTATTATCTATTACAATAATTAGAGTACCATTCAAATCTGCAATGATCCATTTCATAGATATAGAACCAAACACATTGATATCCATATGCACTACATCAGACAGCTTGTGCATGATGGCACCATTCACCTACTCTTTTGTGCATCTTCAGAACAAGTAGCAAACATCTTCACCAAAGTTTTTTTGTGAGAAGACATTCAGCAATATCAAATCACTGCTGGGGATTTTTGATCATGCTGTGAAGCATGATTGATGACAAGATTTTCAAATTTTGTTTTACTATCCATGTTTAAGGGAGGATTTTTCCACTGGGTTTTGGCCTCTTTCCTTGGTTAAATGGACATGCAGTATGTAAGGGGTGACTAAGACTTGTTGCTAGGACCTATATTTTTCTGATATTTACTCATAAATTCAGGCTTAAGGGGGGGTGTTAGAATAATCAACCCATACTTAGCTACCTTAGACATTAATTAATCCATTTTTGTCTTATTTGCCTAGTTTCCAATATTCCACTCTATCCAAGTTGTCTTCCACATGTCCTAGAAGTCAAACTTGCTAAAAATGAGTCATGGAGTGCTTGGGAAACCTCCTAGGATCCATATTTAGCATATTTTCTTTATTCTAGATCCTCCCTAGCGCATATTTGCTTTTTCTGCTAAGTTGCCTGCTTTATTAAGATTTATGGCAAAAGGGAAAGTAAGACTAGGTGTAGTTGACTTGTTTTTTTCCCTCATCATCCTCCATTCTTTTCTCCTAGTAAAAGCATGTATGAGTTGTATTTCCATCATTTATTAGCTTTCCAACTTGAATTTTCCAATTCGTGAGCCTCTAGGTATATTTGGAAACTTCTTTATCCACCTATGGGGGATTTGACTAGATTTAGTAAGCCTACTTTTTGACTATTTCAAATGGCATCCTTATGCATTCAAATATCACATGTAATTATATATTGCAGCAGCCTATGACTTCATAAGGTTGGCTATTGTACACTTATTCAATATATAGATTAGTGTTATGCTCCAATTTCAGTTTCCTTTGTGTGTAAATTTGCATGTTTGATTAGCAATTTTGTGAGTGCAATCTTGGGTTCAATTTCCACAATAATAAACTAGAGGGATATCATTATTGAATCTATGGGCCTTAATTTATTTGATCTACTAAAATTAGCTAAGAACTATAAACAACACCCTAACTTTTTTTGAAAGAAATCTTTGTTACAATATGCAAAATGTTGTGTGGAAATTCAATTAATAACATAAAAAATAAGACACATTGAATATACATTCATATTATACCAAAAAAAATACAACTTAAATGCCAAAACACAGAGCTACAAATTTGTGTAGGGAAATTATTGTTACATTTACTACTCAATATGGCAGATCACATCTTATACAACTATCAACTCTAATTCAAAGTAGAATATTAGCACAAAAATCTACTATGATTGTCAAATGACTCTTTTTTTTAATTTTTTCTTCTACAATAAACAAATTACACTGTGAATCAAAATTGCCATATTTTATTTGAAATTTCTACACCATGAGACTATAAACCACTTTGTTGTTTAATGATAATCTCATGTCCAAGTCGTGTTACATCAAATCAAGCCTCTTAACTTTAGTACCCATCCTAGTTAATCAATGGATCACAGTATTGGAAGTATACGTGTGTCTAAAGAGCACATTGGTGTAGCAAAAAACAACCACTCCACTCATAATACATACAACTAGAGGAGAGTTCAATATAGTGTAAAACATCAACTAAATTTAATAGGAAACACTAAAAAGTTAACGTTGGTCCTTTTATGCACTACCCTCAATATTCCAAACACTTATAATATATATGAGGTGGATTGAATGAATATACAATGTTCAGATTGTGCAAAGTCCTTTAAACACTAAGAATGGGCATGCCTAACAAGCATGGTCGAGCTACATTTAAGCCCCAATCTTTTCATGCTCGGAATCAAAATCAAGAGTACTCCCAAGATAACCTAAGAGGTGACATGCAATTTCCACAAAGGCTTAAGGTATTTCTCTATGTGTGTTATAAAAAATTAGAAGAAAATTAGTCTGTGGATTTAATTTGCAGTCATGAATGCTTCAGTTTCATAGGTATGGGATGAACTAGTTTACATTCGTCATTAAGGAACGTATGCAATTGTAAGTTGTGTTTTGATATGTATTCATGCAAATAATAATCAATTTGTCTTCCTTAAAGCTCATCAAAGAAGAATGAATCTCATCCATGTTCGTAAACTCATGCATCAATGACAATTTTACTCGTAGGTTGTGACAGACATCTTTTATTATACATGCAACCTAAGTCACATGACTTGTCAGATATGATGAAACAAGTTTTAAAATGAGCTAATTGTTGGAAGCAGTTAATTGCTCCACCACCCATATCAATTTCCAGCTGAAACGCTGAAGAGACAACACCGTTCAAGATACCTAACCGCTGGAACTGTGAAAAGGCATCACCTCCAGATTTGCGGCCTCCGCAACTCAGAAGAGCCAACCACGGGCCACAGTGTTTTGATTTTTCTATGTTGTCAAGGTTTCAAAGGGTAAGCACACCACATCAATTTCTGAAGAAGCAATTACAACCTCTGCTACAACTCATCAAATAATTATTTGGTCGATCAGATTGTTGAAGGGGCATTCACCGTTCTTGTTGCAGCTCATGAAAGGGCAGAGAATTAATTAAACTCTGACAGACATTAAATTTATAAATTATGAAAATATGTTTTGATTAATCCAACAGAGCGCATCAACCTACTAAAGAAGCTTCATAGTTTTCCACTCTGACAGACTTTAATAGACTGTAACAGAGCATTTGCAGAGAATTCTATTTTTGCAATATGAAGGGTCAATTAGAAGTTAATAACCAACTTAGCTAAATACCCTATAGATAACTAGCTTGTGATCATGTTATAGATACAGAGAAGTGTGTAATAGATAGACAGAGATGTAGATTAATACACAAAGTTGAAACTCTGAACTTTACTGTGTTATTTTTGTGTTTACTCTGTTCTTGAGTTAGAAAACTTAGTTTTATTTCTTGATGTCAGTTTGTTGTAGCAGCTAGATTTTATTTGTGTGAATGTTTTTTATTAATTTAGTAGAATATTTATGTTTAGTTTATGGATGCAAGGGTCATCTAAAACTTGTAGTAAAAAGTCAGTTGTAACAGTGCTGTGAGTGAGCTGTGAGTGATTTTCGGAAGTCACAGCTAGCTGAAACAATCATATGAAGTGTTGTTAGTTTTAAAAGCTAGCTGCAACACCATATTGGAAGTACTGTTAGCAGTAGCAACCAAGTTGCAACAATCATGTAGGTGTTGAGTCGATTTTTGAGCTTTGTCAATGAACCTGTACATTGCTGTAAAGCTGCAACAAAAAAGTTGTACATTGCTGAAAGTTTTATTTGAGTTGTTAGTGAAGTTTTTAGTTCTGCTGAAGCAAAGAGTGGCACTCCCCTGCCTTCCCCTCAATTGGTATTAGAGATTAGTGTTCCTAATTTCTATTTATTGGTTTTGTGATCACTTCATAAATGAGTAATGTGATTGTATGTTGAACTGTTTGTGTTTTGTTTGGAGATCTTGCTGTTGAGTCTTACTCCAGTTCCCTCTTCCTGCTACATAGAAAGAGAAGAAGTAATTTTAGTTTGTGTTTGGGTACATAGGGTACTCCCAAAATACCAAACACCTAGAGAAACCACTTCACACAAATAGATCACATATCAACACACCGATTTTTGTCACATGGTTAAAACCCTTGAGAGGGAAACAGTCCATGGCCCCAGCAAAATAGCTACTTGGAGAAATTTATAATGCAAAATAAATAAAGTTACAAATGAGCTTCTCATGATTGATCAACTAGCCAAGGACTCTCCATGCTATTTAAATAGAGATCATGGACCAATCGGGTATTAAGCCACGGATCAATGGTAGGTATGATCTAAGAGAAGTTGAACCGTCGGATCACTTTATGTCTAGAACATATCGCGACTGTCGAATTAGATAATTTGAAAATGCATACTAATGCATACTAAATAACACACTTTACCTAACGGATATATTACACAAGTTGACCTTAACTAACTCCTAAGTGTCTAAATATCCTAACATCCCCCCTTAAGAACAACTTGGGATAGGATTGAAGGATTTAGAAAAGTGACACTATTAGGAGAANATGACACATTCCTAAACTCCTAAAATAGATCGAACTTTAGAAAAATTCGCTTCTGTAAGAGACTTAGTGAAAATGTCTGCAACTTGATCATATGTAGGGAAATAGAGCATTTCAAGAACGTGATCATGAACACGATTTTTGATGAAGTGCATGCGTAGCTCAATGTGTTTGATGCATTGATGTAAACTGGATCTTTGGAAATCTTGATGGAACTTTGATTGTCACACCAAATTGGAGTAGGCTAATGCTCCTTGAATCCAAACTCTGAAAGGATATGTCAAAGCCATAAAGCTTCCTGATTGGCATTAACTACAGCTCGATATTCTGCTTTTGTTGAAGAAAGAGAAAGAGCTTGTTGTTTCTTACAATCCCAAGTGACAGGTCCATGTCCCAGACTAAAAACATAACCTACAGTAGACTTTTGATCATCAGGATCACCAACCCAATCTGAATCAATGAAACCAACCAACAAAGGTTTCCTCCCTGTACCGTAATGAATCCCTATTGAAGGGGCTAATAGGCCTTTCCTAAATTCATCATATATTATAACGTATTAAAAGATATAATTAGATAACCTTAACAAATGAATGGTTGGAGCAGGTGCAACCACTCCAACCTATCTCTTCATGTATAAGAATACCATCTATTGAAGGAATATGGTGGTTAAGCGCTTGACCCAATATGTGTCCTTTCTCTGATGGTTAAGGTGTGCATTATACTCTGCCTTATTGAATGCAACAATGGCATCATTGACTCTTTCATGTCGTCTGGGTGATAGCAGCAGCGCATGAAAGCTGGAGCGAACCTGCAAAATATCGTGAGGAGGAAGAATCCCCACAAGAATAAACAAAATGCGAACATTTCTCGGTTGCTGATGCGTTGTTGAAGACCAACTAAAACCAAAAACTTGCAAGCAAAAGAACCCTCCAAAAAATGCTCAGAAATGATATAATCATTCAATATTCTAGTTGACAACATGACTGGAGGAATGCAACCACTAGTTACTTTTCTATATTGAGAGCAGTAATTAATCATACATTTCATCCACCATAAAACCCAACAGCATATTTGATAGCCGCGGAAACCGACTGCTGGAGAGACCACCAACTAAGGAGACCACCAACTACTAAAGAGACTGCCGACTAAGGAGAGACCGCCGACTAAGGAGAGACTGCCGACTGAGGAGACCATCGACTGCTATTGTATGAATTCGTCGACCATCCATCGAGCCATCGACTAGTTCCATGGGCTTATGTTATTTAAGTATCTATCAAAAATAAAAACATGTCGGACATTGAAAATTTACAACCATGTCGGTTGTAAAAAGCATGTCGAGTAGTTGACATCTTCAATTTGGTCGATGCATAACAATTCTGTGCTATAGTATGCTGAAGGATCATTGTATACGTTCTTAATGATATGGAAGTTGGGTTGGTGCGCTAACGGTCGGTGAAACAAATCCCATCACCTGGGTGATAGTCAATCAAAGAAGAACAACATTGCCACCGACTAATCTTATTCGACCATCAATCCCTCGCTGAGTTTGTATCAGTAAGCTGACATCATCAAGAGTACAAATGCATTGACATCCAGGATCTTACAATGAAATTCATATCGACCATATTTGAAGTTGACTATTCCAAACTGCTCGT
Organism: Pseudotsuga menziesii; assembly: GCA_001517045.1. Taxonomy (NCBI): domain Eukaryota; kingdom Viridiplantae; phylum Streptophyta; class Pinopsida; order Pinales; family Pinaceae; genus Pseudotsuga; species Pseudotsuga menziesii. Next base: position 298,743 of record LPNX011137751.1, read on the forward strand.
GGATGCTGGAAATTCTCTTTTGTTGGACATGTTCCTCTTCTGCTACAGGTAATGTATTTCGATTGATAGTCTATTCGGCTGATATCCTACGCCATGGGAGATGGGAACAAGAGGATAATAACACCTATATGTCGAACTTCATCCTACAACCAAGCAAAATGCTGCAATTCCACCGATGACTTACAGGGGTCAAAATTTATAGTGAATGACAAAGTTGACCTTCGTTGGTCGGCCATTTTCAAACTTAACCAGACTCGTCGACGAGATGAACCGACTGATTATGGGATTATACATTGTTCGGATCGACAGAGATGGTCAATACATTGTTGATGGTCATATGAATTGGTCGACAAGAATTTAAGTTGGTTGATAAAAAATTTCCTTGTCGAAGTCAGTATTTTCTCAACCGATCATATGGTCAAAGCTTAATGGTCAAGCATACCTACTTTTCTTAAGTCGATGAGTAATTTGTAAAGCATGGGAGGTATGTAAATGGAGTTACTTGGTCGTGATTAAAAATTTGGTCGTCAAGATACATTTGTGGCATTTTTATTTTTATTTTCTATGGTTGAGCTTAGCCTAGGTCGGCCTCCTTCAATTGGTTAGTATGTTTGGTCGGGGTACTTTACAGTGACAAAATTACAAATGTTGGGTAGATATCAAAATTTTGGTCGATGTCCGTTCTAGTCGAAGGGATACTCAATTTTAAAATTATGGGTAATATATCATCCTAGTCGAAGCTAACCCCTTGTTATGTCGAGTTGGTTCAACTCTATGTGGTCTCCCAGAAGCACGTAATAAAGATAAGATAATTGAGTTATGTTGATGTGACACTTTTGATTTTAAAGTTAATAAAGAGGGGGATAAATGTGAGTCTTTCGAGGCAAGAGATCCCCTCTACAATTGTAAATCAAGTCGATCTCTAGTCAACTTAGTAACTCATTTCGATTTAAGTATTTCGAGTCAAGTCAGTTAGCCATATCGAGCAATGAAAACTTTACAAACTTGCAGGAAGCCTCATGACAGATGAAGTCAACAATGATCACATTCAAGAAGAAGTCACCTTACAACACATAAAAGAAGAACTTAACGCTATATGATGACATCAGAATAGTTGAATCCCCTAGTGTATAATGCAAATATGTTCCTGATTTGTGACCTCGGAAAGCCAAAATATAGAGAAATGGCATAGAAAGTCGAAGAGCCAAAAGGCCCCGCATGCCTGAACCAATAAAAATGTCGGTCAGATGAGCCAAGGTGAGGCTTCAAATCAAAATACCTTGGTATGGAAGAGGATAGTCGATCTTCTTTATGAGAGGATGAGACTTTGATGGGATACTGCCAGATTGAAGATGGAGGCTGAAGAGCAATCAGTCACAGTAGAGCCTTGTACATGTGTGTTTTCCTATCTAGCTAGCGGCTGTTGCAGCTAAGTTACCTATGCAGATTGGTATTCATGGTTGATGCATAATGAGGACTACTTCAGTAGTAGCAGAGACCCAGGATGTTGATGCATAAGTCTTTGTTCTCTTCAGGATGAAGAAACATTTTGTTCATGGGGGAGATGTTAAAGGGGCTAATAGGCCTTTCCTAAAGTCATCAGATATTATAATGTATTAAAATATATAATTAGATAACCTTAACAAATGAACAGTTGGAGCAGGTGCAACCGCTCCAACCTATCTCTTCATGTATAAGAATACCATCTATTGAAGGAATACGACGGTTAAGCGCTTGACCCAATATGTGTCCTTTATTTTATGGTTAATGTGTGCATTATACTTTACCTGCTTGAATGCAACAATCCCAAACTGAATTGTACCTCGAATATATCGAAGTATTATTTTTGCTACTTTCCAGTGACTTTCATGACATGTTTGCATATAACGGGAAACACGACCAATGGAAAATGAAATGTCAGGATGGGAATCAGTTAAGTATAAGATACTACCAACAAACTAGCAATACAAGGTGGCATCTACTTTAGGGGAAGTACAAGTGGCAAAAATTTTGACTCCAGACTAGAAGGGAGAAGGGCTGGTTTACAATATTCCATGTGAAAGCGACAAAGAAGGTCAAAAGCATACTTAGACTGGGAAAGAAAGATTCCTTCTTTGGTTTGCAAGATTTGGAGACCAATAAAATAATGCAAATGTCCTAATCCTGACATTTCAAAATTTTTCTTAAGACTGGATTTCACATGGGTTAAAAGTTTAGGGTCACTACCAGTAAGGATAAGAACAAGTATGATGAGATGGTTTCCTAATTTATTGGTATAGACATTGGGGCCAGGATGGCATATAAAAAAACCAGTGTCAAGGAGAAATCTATCCATTTTGGCATACCAAGCTCTAGGAGCTTGCTTAAGGACATATAAGGATTTCTTAAGGAGACAGACAAGGATAGAGTTATTCTGAACATATCCAGGAGGTTGTTCCATGTAAATTTTCTCTTGTAAATCACCATGTAACAAGGAAAAATTGACATCCATTTGATGGATTTCTAGTTATGTAAGGATGCAAGGGAAAGAACAAGGAAGATGGAGTTCATTTTTGCGACAAGAGCAAAGGTTTCATTGTAGTCAATCCCTTAAACTTGGGAAAAAACTTTGGCAACTAACCTTGCCTTCCGTATTTCAACACTTCGATCTGAGGCATACTTAGTTCTATAGATTCATTTACATCTGACAAGTTTTCTTCTTTTTGGAAGAGGAACAAGATCCCAAGTATCGTTTGCCATTAAGGAACGATATTTTTCATCCATAGATGCATCCCAATCTCGATTTTCTAAAGCTTCTGCAAAAGTCTCTGGATCATGATTATCGAATACTTGACCCAAAAGAGAAGAGGCTCGCTGAAACTGAAAACATGTTCGACATTGATCTCTAGGATCATCGATAAGATCACCAACTGCTTCATATGTTGAATGGACCCATCGAGGAAGCATTGGTGCTGGTGCAACTGGAGGAACATGAGCAGGAGGAGGTGGATTTTCATCCTCACTGTCATCATCAGAAACTGGAGTTGGAAACCTGTCAAGGATGTTGGAAGTAGAAGAAGGGACAATCACTAAATCAGGCTCGCAAGCCAAAAATGGCAAACCCGCCAAGTTAGGTTCACAAGACAAGAGATTTTCACCAAATTTAACATCTCTTCTAATGATTATATCGTGAGAATGTGGCTGAAGAAGTCTATAACCTTTGAAATCTTCAGAATATCTAACAAATATGCACTTTTCACTTTTAGGCTACAATTCTTTTTGTTTTTCATCCGGAATGTGAGCCCATGCTTCACTACCAAACACACGAAAGTGACTTACATCTAGTTTAATTTTACTCCACACTTATTCCGGTGTTATACCTTGTAAAAATTTAGTGGGTGTGCGATTAACTATGTAATTTGCAAAATTTATGGCCTCAACCCAATATTGAAGACTTAGTCCCTTAGATTGAATCATACAATTAGCCATTTCTTTTAAAGTGCGGTTTTTCGTTCAGCTACACCATTTTGTTGTGGTGTATATGGAACAGTGTGTTGTTGTTGGATTCCTTGTTTAGTGCAGAAAGTAGTGAAATTTTTGTTAACATATTCTCCTCCATTGTGAGATCTTAACTTAATAATTTGATGACCAGATTGTTTTTCAACAAGAGCCTTGTAGGCTAAGAACATGTTAAATACTTTGCTCTTAAGTTTTAGGAAGTAAACCCAAGTGCGTCTGGAGTAGTCATCAACTAAAGTTAAGACATATTTGAAACCAGAAAAGGAAGCAGATAGAAGAGGACCACACAAGTCACTATGCATAATATCCAAGGGAACTGAGGCGTGCCAAGAGGCACATTTGTCAAAACTATCTCGATGATGTTTTTCAAGTACACAACCAGAACAAACACCATCCTTGCAAGATACCATCGGAAGACTAGTCACCATATTTTCTTTACATAGTTGTTGTAATAAGCGATAATTTAAGTGACCCGGAATCGCTCATGCCAAAGTTTGCTCAAGTTATCACTATGAGAAACAAAAACTGAAGGAAAAGGTGATGACCCAAAGTTGTTAAATTTGTACAACCTGGTAATATCATCAACAGTTTCAGTAAAAAAGATATTTTGAGGATATTTAAAATCCTTGATTACAACTTGGTGAAGTGTAAACGTCATAGTTTTACCTTCACCCAAATGAGTAATTTGATAGACTAATAACAAATTGTAGGAACTTCCTGGAACACATAGTACATCACTAAAATGACCATTTTCTACTAGAACTATTCAATATCCTACAACACTTAGAGATCTATCATCACCGACAAATATTTGTTTGGTGTTACATTCATGCATAGTAAAAAAATGGCTTGATCCTTAGCCATATGATAAGATGCTCCAGAATCAATGAGCCAATAATTTGAAGTAGAAGAAGAAGATGCAGTATATGAGTAACCAGAAGCACAAAGTGCATGTTCATGAGAGGTAGGTTCTGAAGACAAATCGAGGCTAATGTGGTGCTTCTTCATTGCTTCTTCCAAGGATGCCATCTTCGTGAAACACTTAGATTCATCATGAGTATCTTTCTCACAAAAATTTAAATGATGCTCAGACTTCTTTCCTTTTGGCTTGGATCCTTTGTCATTTTTTAAAGAAGGAGCTGACTGAGAAGGTTTGGAACCCTTGTTTGGCTTATTATTGTGAAAATTATGTTTCTTGGGAGGTTTGGACTTTTCTTTCTGTTGGGACAATAAGGATTTCCCAGATGTATCTGCATTGTGAATTATTCCAAGATCAATGAGCTTATCTTGCTCTCTGATTAAGGAATCACAAAAACATTCAAGACTAGGCTCTTGATAGCAAGCTGCAGTCAATGATTCTTTCATGGAGTAAAATGTAGATACAAAAACAGAATATGCAGGTCCAAGTTTGGAAAGAATATAATAAATATATTTTTTGTCTTCTTTCTTAATCTCGCATTCTTCACATAAGAGTCTAAGAGTTTTATACTTAGATAAATAGTCTTGAATACATGAAAAATCACTTTGATTCAAAGAAATCAACTCATTCTTAAGTTGATGACCTCAAATTTCATTGTCTTTACTAAACATAGATTTCAAATTTTCTCAATCTTTATCGGGTTCATCAATTCCATATATGTGGAATCACAAATCAGTAGATATTGACATCCCAATCAATCCATGATTTTCATCACATCTATTTGCCCATTTTATTTTCTTATCATCATTAGTGGGTTATGTTTCTTTTCCTGAGGTAATTCTGAAAAGTACCCTACTTCGTAGAACATCTTTCATACGATATTTCCATGAGAAATAGTTATAACTAGTAAGTAGAATATCACAAGGGGCGACCATACTATAAAATAATGGCTGAAAGAATAGAAACTAATTGTCTGGATGCAAAGAGCTCAAAAAATTAGGTTGTTTAAAAAAAATGGCACTAAAAACTGATTTCAAACGATGAAGTTATGCTTGATCAAATAAAATATGGAAGATGTCCCCAAAGGTTACGTGACAGATATTAACTTGACCAACTAAAAAAAAGAACCCCTTCTTCCCAAGATGAACCTTTGACAATCACTTACAAGAAAGTTGTTTTTAAGTAAATCGCTTTTGTAAAATAAGTGATGTTCACTTTTACAATAATGTTACTTTAAATAATGCGGCAATAAATTAAAAGACTTAAGTGACTCACTTTTTATTTTATTTTATTTAAGTGAAATGCACTTTTACAATAAAGTAACTTGAAAATAGAAATTGCATGCACTAAAAAGTAACTAAATAAGACTTGAGCTCAAGACCTATTAAGGAATAAAGCAACTTTGAACCAAGTGAGCTAAGTTTAGAAGGTACGTAAAAAAAAAGAAAGAGGAAATGGATTTTTTTTTTTTTTTACTCTTTTCTATCGGTCTTTGTGCTTGCCTTTTTTTCCTGCAAATCACAAAAAAACCGAAAAACAAAAATAAAAAAACTTTTTCACACTATGGGGTTAGATCTTCGTTAGCTTTCCCAGAAAGTCTACATTTTCAATTTTTCTCGTTGTTTTTTATTTGCCCCGATCACACAAGGTGCACAACAAAGAGCATAAGTAGCCGAGAATACAAAAAAAACTTTCCCTTTCTGTTTATGATTCACCGCGATCGTGCAAAGTGCACGGAAAAGAGCATACGTAGCTAGGGAAGGAAACAGTCCGAGACCAAAACAATAAAGAACTAATAATAAAACTAGTAAAATATGAGAGATTTAAAAAAAAAAAATTCGTCACTGTAACATTATACCTTCATATTTGCCGAAATGGGTGTTTCTAGATCAACCAGAAATGGTTTTCGATGAAATGAAAACTATTTCCCAATGGAAACGACGTTTTGGATGCAATAGAATAGCTCCCATAGTCCATAAATACACAAAAAATCCAGAACTAGAAACCCTTTCAAACTTTTGGAGACACTAGTTCCAGATCTAGATTACAGATGAAAGCGGCTCTTCATAAATGCCCTAATACCATGTTCGGGTACACAGGGTACTTTCAAAAGAACGAACACCTAGAGCAATCACTTCACAAAAATAGATCATAGATCAACACACCGATGTTTTTCATGTGGTTAAAACCCTCGAGAAGGAAATAGTCCACGGCCCCAGCCAAACAGCTACTTGGAGTAATTTATTATGCAAAAGAAAGAAGTTACAAATGAGCTTCTAATAATTAATCAACTAGCCAAGGACCCTCAATGCTCTTCAAATAGAGAGCATGGACCAATCGGGTGTTAAGCCATGGATGAATGGTAGGTATGATCTAAGAGAAGTTGAACCGTCGGATCACTTTATGTCTAGAACATATCGTGACCGTCGAATTAGAATATTTACAAATGCGTACTAATGCATACTAAAGAAACACACTTTACCTAATGGATATATTATACAAGTTGATCTTAACTAACTCCTAAGTGTCTAAATATCCTAACAGATTGCATGTTCAACTCAGTATTGGTAAGAGCTCCTGTTCTCCCTCAAATAAATGTTCAGTCAGCATTTAGTAGCTGAAGGCTGAAACAAGTTTCTCTTCTATCATCTGTATTTTGGTTAAAATGTTCAAGCTTGGTCGTGGCTTGTGGAATGAGAAGAAAGTGTTGGATTATGTGGATGAAGTTGAATCCATGTAGAGGTTGATCAATTGAAAGATATTTTTCCTGGTGAAGAGCTCCCATATAGTTTAATGGTAGAGCAGTTTGAATTCCAATGTTTTGGAAGTTTGCTTGGTTTGAATTGAAGCTATTGTGCATGAAAGAGGATTGGGAGGTTGTATCCAAAAGAAATTTAAATTCTATGCAAGTATTTATTTGAAGACAAAGACATGGGGAAAATAAGAAGGCTTAAAGAGATGAAGAATAATATTGTTAATGCAAAAGAAGTTGGTTTTCTCATAGTAGAAATATTAGGAGAAGCCACTGAGGAACCTGCTGAAGCAGAGGAAGTTCAAGAAAAGGTAGAGGATGCATGGAGCAGAATCTATCATCCACCTCCATATTTCTTAGGTATAATTTATGAATGTTGGTCAGTTAATATGAAAAAATTCTTGCATGCTAGAGGTTTATGGAATTTTGTTGAGGATGGAGTTAAGGAACTCCAGGATGAGGCAGAGGATGCATTTTCCTTGTACTACATCCAGCAAGCTCTGGATGATAGTATATTTTATGTAATTGTTGAAGCAAACACAAATAGAGAAACCTAGGAAAGTTTGAAGAGAAAGTTTTATGTAAAGGGGAGTTATATGGCTAAGTCACAACCTATTAACATTTCAATAGACAAATTTGCAAAAGTAGCAGAAGATAGTAAAATTATTTGTAAATCTCGCAATTATGTTGATATATCAAATGATGAAAATGATGTCGAAACTAAACGTGAAAATGAGGTTGTTGTATGTTGTACAACAACAACAAAATTTGAAGAAGTTGAAATTTCTATTGATAAAGATGTTGATGTAGTTTCAAATTTAGATGTCGTTGAAGTAAATAATGAAAATGATGGAATGGTTTACATGCAGAGCATTGATGAAGATGATAAATTTCTCAAGTGCGAAGACAACAAAGAATTATTTGTGCAAGAAGTGTCCTTGAAGGACACGTCCATGAAGAAATTTAAATAATGTATTGAATATGATGATTGTGGACATGTAGGTACAATGAATCTAGAAGACAACACTGAAGATGTTGTAGAAGTCAAAGATAAAGATGGGCTTGAAATAAACTATAGTAGTTATGTTACAGAAAATGAAGAGTGCTTCACTCATCCATTTGGTGCTCATAAGGAAGATGATAAAGCTTCGTGTGAAAAATACACTCATGAATATGGTGTATCTGATGATAGAAAAGTGCTGGTGATATTTTTGAAGAAGAATCTGCAGAGATATTGAATGGTGTAGATAAGGACAGAGAAAAGAATAAGATTTTTTTTAATAATTTGTTTGTTAGTAATTGTGTAGGTATAAAGAAAGAAAATGACGATTTCTTGGGTTATAAGTCAAATACTGAAGGTGAAGCAACTACCAGTGTAGCAGTTTTTTCTTTGAATATTCCAATGATGTATGTTGCTGATGACAACGATGAAGAAGGTGCCAATGAAGTAGCCAACATATGTGAAATTTCCCATGGAGAAGAAATGGTCAATGATGATCATAGAATGAAGACTGCCATATCAGCAATATGTGAAGCAACATCAAAAGCTAAGAAAGATAAAGTGCATTATGTTGAAGTGCTTGAAACTATTTATGAGTTTTGAAAATATTGATGAATTTAATTTTGTTGAAGAATTTGATAAGATTGTTTAAGATTGCACATAACTTGTAGTGATTGAAATAGATAAAGTAGAAGCAAAAGGAAGCTATAACGATGTTGGAAATGTTGATGATTCGGTGATTGTAGAAGCAGTGATAGAGTTGCATAATGATAACACTCAAATTGTTGTATGTTCTATTGTAGACAGAGAAACTAAAATAAGGAATGATGTTCTTGGTGAACAATTAAATTTTTGGAAGAATGGCTTGAAAAGCCAATATATGATGATAAACATGATATTTTTGTTGTGGAAGAAGAAATAAAGAAAGTTAATTACCTTGTTACAGCAACAGTGGAAGATTTGAATGAAGAAATAGCGACAACTCTCAGAGAAGAACAAAATGAAAAGAACCAATATGGTTCACAGTATGATAATTTATATAATGTTGACAAAATGTTTGAATGTGTAGGTGAGAAACCAATTGAAGATGAAGAAGAATCTACTGAAAATGATATTGAAAATGATGAGTTTGATTGAAAGAAGAAAATTGCACCAAAGATGAATTGGTTGAAGAATCAGTTGAAAATATCTTCATGTCATGGAGTCCAGAAGAAATTGGGCATTATTATCAATTAATGTGTCTACAGAATGAAGAAATCCTTGTGGGATCTTTGTATGCCCATGTTGCAGTATTTAGAAGAAAATATTTTGATTGAATTCCTTAGCATAAAGGACATTGAAAATTTGAATGATGATAAGAAAATTGAAGAATGTTATGTAGTTGAAGTTGATCATAAAAGATTAAAGGTAAATAAGAAAGTGAAGATGAAGAATAAAAAGTAATTTTGGTATAAAGTTTGGCATTCTAATCCAAGTAATGATGAAACCGAAGTTGAGAATGATGCAATTGAAATTATGATTAATGATTGGTTTGCAAAATCCAAGAAGGTTGAATGCAATGGTCTTGATGCTAAAATATTATATTTTGAACAATCACTTGAAAATGAGGAGAACAAGTATCGTGGATTTGCTGATAAAAAGGAGTTCATATTATTAAGATGTAAACTCAAGATGAAGAAATGGCAAAAGCCACAAATGAAGCAAGAGATGAACAAGATCAAGTTAAAGATGAAGATAAAACAGAAAACAAAGTTTACATATTTAAAAGTTTGGAGTCGAAAGAAACATAAAAGATGCACTAGTATGTTTCAACAAATAATGTGAACAAATTTTTGAACTTGTTTTGATACTGATGTAAGCCTTACTGAGACTTAGACCAGCAGGAATTATAGTTGGAATGTTGTTTTGCAAAAACTGTAGTTGTTTGTGTTTGATGTATTTTTGGGTGTAATTAAGGGGGAGAATGTTGGAAGTAGTTAATTACTCCACCACCCATATCAATTTCCAGATGAAATGTTGAAGAGACAACACTGTTCAAGATACCTAACCATTGGAAGTGTGAAAAGGCATCACCGCCCAGATTTGTGGGTGTCGCAACTTAGAAGAGCCAACCACCACCACACCGTTTTGATTTTGCTATGATGTCAAGGTTTCAAAGGGGCATCACACCACATCGATTTCTAAAGAAGTAGTTCCAGCCTTTGCCACAACTCATCAAATAATTATTGGGTCAATCAGATTGTTGAAGGGGCATTCACCGTTCCTATAGCAGCTCATAAAAGGGAAGATAACTAATTAAACTCTGACAGACATTAAATTTATAAATTATGAAAAGTCATTTTGATTAAGCCAATAGAGCGCGTCAACTTACTAAAGAGGCGTCACAGTTTTCCACTCTGAGAGACTATAATAGACTATAACCGAGCATTTGTAGAGAATTCTGTTTTTCTAATATGAAGGGTTAATTAAGAGTTAATAACTCACTTCGCTAAATATCCTATAAATACCTAGCTTGTGATCATGTTAGACATACAGAGAAGTGTGTAATAGATAGACAGGGATGTAGATTAATACATAGAGTTGAAAATATGAACTTTACTGTGTTATTTTTGTGTTTACTCTGTTCTTGAGTTAGAAAACTCAGTTTTATTTCTTGATGTCAATTTGCTGTAGCAGCTGGAGTTTATTTGTGTGAATGTTGTTTATTAATTTAGTAGAATATTTATGTTGAGTTTATGGATGTAGGGGTCATCTGAAACTTATTAAAAAGTCAGTTGTAACAGAGTTGTGAGTGAGCTGTGAATGACTATTAGAAGTCATAGCTAGCTGAAACAGTCGTATGAAGTGTTGTTAGTTGTAACAGCTAGCTGCAACACCATCTTAGAAGTACTCTTAGTAGTAGCAACCAAGCTGCAACAATCCTGTAGGTGTTGGGTTGATTTTTGAGCTCTGTCAATGAGCTGTACATTGTTGAAAGTGTTATTTTGAGCTGTTAGTGAAGTTTTTAGTGCTATTGAAGCAAAGAGAGACACTCCTGTGCCTTCCCCTCACCAATGTGAAAACGAGATAAAACTTGGCCAAGTTTGTAGAATATTAATGACCATAAGCAAAGAATTTGTCTGTTATCTGTGTGAGAGTCGAGTTTCCATGTGTTAATTGTTATTCATTGTTTTTTAATGACTTCCATTGTGAAATATTATAATATCCATATAATAAGCACCACCAGTGCCCAATGCTTTGTGTATGTTTTCATTCCTATCCATTGAAATGTGCTTGTACGTTGTTGCATGTCCATTCATCTGAATTGGGAAGAAACATCACATGTTCGTTTACATACCTACATGGTTGATGGTGGATAGGTATTATATATATATATATATATAAGTTGAAAAAGGAAAATAGATTTAACCTATATATAAGATGANAACCTATGTGATTCCTATAGGTTTGAGCAAGAACTGATAGTCAAGGAATCAACCGAAGACTGATGCCATATATAGAACATCTAAGGCATCAATATTATATCACCATTGGGTCGAAGAGGGCCACTAGAGCCAAAGTCCACCTGCATGCATGACATATGGGCATTATTTAATGATGCATGCACCCGATTAAGTCTCCATGCGCATGCATGCAAGTCAAATGCAAATTAGAAGATAAAGTGACCTAATTAGGTCAAAAGTTAGGGCTTTCGCAGTTGAGAGTTATAAAATAAAGATAAAGTGAATGGAGAAGTCACTTATGTGATAATTGATTTGTGGAGTCGAATTGGAGAGCTCAGCGAGCTAAGTTGGGGTTGAGCGCGTGCTCATCTAACTGGTGTATTTCGGCAGTGAAATCTATCTGTCCTAGTTCATCATCAGGTTGGATCATCCAAGTTCAGCACTAGTTCATCATCAGGTTACATTCAGCAATTATTTCAGGAGGTTGATTATTCATCTAGCCAGAGGGTTTCACCATCACACTATGTCACCGTGATTAGAGACAACGCAATTCATTTTCCTACCTACAGGGTTCAGAACTTCCACATGTTGCTTCCATCATCATCAGAGGGGTATTATAACCCTAGTGCACATCATTCGGGCTTCCAGCAGCATCTTATTTATTATTTTGGAGCTTATAGCATTTGAGAGGAGGGCGCATTCACCCGTGGAGGATGATTTGGTGTATCTCCTTATTCCTCCGGTAGAATCCTTGCATGCTAGGACCAGTCTCTTCACCATCAGCTAATCTATATACTGGTATGTACATGCATTGATTTATCCTATTTTATAGCATCTCAGTATTTTTCTAGGGCACATATTTGCATGCAACTGCATGCATGCAAAGTCCGGGGTTTGCTTTCCTATTTGATTAAGGAGTAAGTCTATTAGCCATCTACAGTATACACATAAACAGGAAAATATCAGTTTGGGATATTACAGTGGTATCAGAGCTATTTTCCTTGCCGGCTGTGGGCATGCAAAAATTATAAATTAATCCAGGAGACCCATACAACATTACTCATAGGAGACAGAGGTATAGAGATAGAGAAGAGGAGTTGGAGGACACAGATTTGGGGAACATAGAGTATCAGTTTGAAAAAGGAAATGAAACAATGGACGATGATGATAAAATAGCTTTCAATAGTCTCATATCATCCATAAAAGAACTCACCACTAAGCAAAAAGAAATGATGAGCACCTTCAGGCAAATGACTGAGAAGAATGGGCCCACCCCACATAGTCCCTTATTTCCCAACAGTGATAGGGTATCCACCAGTAGTAGTAGGGAGCACTTACATACCAACATGCAGAGCCATCCCCATATATAAAATCCTTTCCAACCTACCATGCCTCAATTCTTAGATAGTTGAGCTGCAGTACCTCTAGCACAAGCAGAACCAGAAGAACCCATGAGTGCCTATCTGAGAGAATATAGGGCTTTAGGAGAGGAATTCCATTCAGCCATGACCTTCATTGACTTCTGCCACTTTAAAAGTAAGAACAAACCCAAATCTTACAATAGGCCATTCACCCAGAACTATAAGTTACATTGCACCATAGGGAAATTGACTATCCCTACCTTTGAGGGCACTCGGGGTGGCCCAACTAGGAATTGGGTGCAGAAGTTGGATACATACTTCTAGCTCAACCCCATGATTGAGACAGATGCCATTAAATTTTCTACTTTGAATTTGGACGGACAAGCACATGAGTGGTGGTACCACGGGTTAGTGACACTAGGTCACAACACCATCACCTCATACACAAATTTTACATAGAGGCTCATTGAGCGGTTTGATCGGAAGGATCCAGAGGTACACTTTAGGGAGCTGGCATAGCTCAAGCAGACAGGAAGTGCATATGCTTTTATTTCTAAGTTTCAGAGGATAGCAGTCATGGTCACAGATATATCAGAGAGCAGGTTGATTATGTTGTTCACTGAGGCTCTCACTGAACCCTTATGGGAATGGGTCAAGTCTTATAGGCCCACCACCCTAGCAGATGCCATCAGATGGACTAGAGACTTGTAGGATGCAGTGCCTAAAAATAGGTTTCCTCCCAAGACCAATGTTCCTATTAAAGATAAAGAAAGGAAACCATGGCCCAAGAAAGAATGGATGGACAATGATACCCGACAGGACCTTAGAAGAAAAATGTTATGTTTCACTTGCCAGAAACCATGGATACCAGGTCACAAATGTTCAAGAAAAGGAAAGGCCTACTACATAGAGGCTTATTTCGATAGTGAGGAGGATGAGGATTACCAGGATCAGGAGCAGGGAGAGACAACATAGATAGCTGTTGAGGGATAGGCCTCAGGAGGTACCATTGCTACCATGATAGGGGTTCCTAGATTCCACACTCTTCGGATCAGAGGTACCGTAGAAGGCCACAGAGTGGGAGTACTGATAGATGGTGGGGCATCCCACAAATTTATTGATGCTGCATGGGTTAAAAGGAGAGACATTCAAACTGATATCTTTGATGGGTTTTCAGTAGCAGCAACAGGTCACACCATGGAGTGTAGTCAGAGGATTCCTAAATTAAAGGTAACACTTGGGAATTATACAGTGATAGAGACATTCTATGTGGTAGATGTACCTGACATGAATGTGGTACTAGAATTTCAGTGGTTGTATTCCATAGAGAATTATTCCACAAATTACCAGACCATGGAGATGGAGTTTACAGGAGCAGAAGGACAGAAGGTGGTATTGAGAGGGATGAATATCTATCCTCCCACAGCAGTGACATCACACAGGATGGAGGCAGTACTCCGGAAGGGAGATATTGAGTGGGTTGCAGAGTGTATGGTTACCTTCAGGAAACCACCAGATGAGGCCACACAACATCCAACAGATATAGAGGCCTTGCTACAGAAGCACAAGGTAGTATTCAGAGACCTTCCAGTAGGTCAACCTCCAGATAGGGGATTTGAGCACATTATTGAGTTAGAGGAGGGGACCCAAGCAGTTATCACCACTCCTTATAGACATCCCAAGAGGTATAAAGATGAGATCAAGAGTACAATCAAGGAACTACTCAAGCTAGGATACATCAAACCTAGCTCCAGTACCTTTGCATCTTCAGTAGTGCTAGTGAAGAAAAAGGATGGAACCTTATGAATGTGCATTGATTATAGGGCACTCAATAAGAAGACCATAAAGAATAGGTATCCCATCCCTAGGATTGATGAGTTAATGGATGAACTACAGGGAGCAAATTACTTTTGCAAAATTGATCTTCGCTCAGGGTACCATCAGATTCGGGTCAGGGAATAGGATGTTCCAAAGACCGCTTTCCATTGCCACTACGGACATTATGAGTTTCTAGTGATGCCATTTGGGCTCACTAATGCACCAGCTACTTTCCAATCATGCATGAACCATATCTTCAGGACACAGTTGCGTAAATATATTCTGGTATTCTTCAACAACATATTGATATACAGTTGAACTTGGGAAGAACATTTGAGACATCTTGATGAAGCACTTGGTATTCTACAAAAGCAGTCACTATATGCCAAAATGTCCAAGTGTGAGTTTGACATGTAGGAGATGTTGTACTTAGGACATGTGATAGGGGTGAACAGGGTCCAGGTGCACTTAGAGAAGATTCGGGTAATTTTGGATTGGCCTACACCTAAAAATGTGATAGAACTGAGGAAATTTTTGGGCCTTTCGCACCTACTACAGAAGGTATGTCAGCAGATTCTCACAGATGACCGCACCCCTCACAGATATTACCAAGAAGGGAGCATTTAGTTGGTCGTAGGTAGCACAACAAACATTCGAGAAAATGAAGGAGGTAATGAGTTCATGCCTAGTATTAGCTTTACCAGACTTTTCTCAATCCTTTGTGTTAGAATGTGATGCTTAAGGAGAGGGAATTGGGGCAGTTTTGATGCAGAACAACCACCCCATTGCATTTGAGAGTAGGAAGCTCAAAGAATATGAGTGCCACTATTCGATATATGACAAAGAGATGTTAGCTATCATCCATGCGCTAACCAAGTTTAGGTAGTACTTAGTAGGTGCCAGGTTCAAGGTTAAGACAGATCACAACAACCTGAAATACTTCCTAGAGCAGAAAGAGATAAACGAGAGACAACAGAAATGGGTAAGTAAAATTCAGGCTTATGACTTTGAGATTGAGTACGTAAAGGGGAAGAGAAATGTAGTGGCCGATGCACTTTCTAGACGACCAACTACTTTATCCCTTATGAGCATCTCATCAAATTGGAGGTCTCATCTTTTGGTTGAGTACTCCAAAGATAAGTTTGCTTGCGATCTATTGGATGGACAGATTCAGGATGATAGCTACAAGGTCATTGATAATATCATATACTACAAAAACATAATCTTCTTGGTTCCAGAGTCTCCCCTCAAGAAGAAAATCTTACAGGCATCGCACAATTCACCATTTGCAGGGCATCAGGGGTTTCTCAAGACCTACAGATAGATTAGATAAAGGTTCTCATGGAAGGGCCTCAAGACAGATGTGATACAACATGTGAGGGAGTGCAGCTTGTGCCAACAAAACAAAATAGAGCACATCCACCCGGCTGGTCTACTATATCCCTTACCTATTCCCGAGCAGAAATGGGAGAGCATTTCGATGGACTTCATTACTGGGCTGCCCAAGGTCCAAGGAAGATACTACTTGTACGTAGTAGTGGACAGATTGACTAAGTTTGCTCACTTCTTTTCCATATCATCAGATTATTCAGCAGCATAGGTAGCAGAACTATTTTTCAGAGAGGTATTTAGACTCCATGGGTTACCCAACACCATTGTCAGTGATAGGGACAACAAATTCATAGGAGCCTTTTGGCAAGAGCTTTTCCGGTTAGTGGGGACCGAGTTAGCCATGAGCACAAGTTATCATCCGCATAGTGACAGGCAGACAGAGATTGTTGATAAATGGATTGAGGAATACTTGAGAAATTACGTATTAGGTCAGCAGAGGACATGGATCAAATGGTTACACTTGGGTGAACATTGTAACAACACCACCTACCATATGACCATTAGGATGACCCCTTTCTGAGCCCTGTATGGGTATGATGCTTCCACTTTTGCAGATCAGATCTTTGGCGATACCAGGGCCCCCAAGGCCAAGGAGTGGATTCAGGAGGGTCAAGATATCCTCAAGATACTCAGGGAGAACATACAGGCTGCTCAGAATCAACAGAAGATATATGCAGACAGGCACATAGTTGAGCGCAGTTTTGAGGTGGGAGACTTCATTTATTTACGCCTCCAGCCTTATCGACAGTCATCTCTTAAAAAGAAAGGAGCAGAAAAACTCCAATCTCGTTTCTATGGTCCATACAGGATAATTCGGAAGGTTGAAGAGGTAGCATATGAGCTAGAACTACCCCCAAAGAGCAAGATTCACAACATATTTCATGTCTCCAATCTTAAGAAGGTGGTTGGTCAACAGATTGTTACATCTTCGAAGCTGCCTCCCCTTGATAACGAGGGGCAATTGATTCTGATTTCAGAGCGCATCCTAGAGGTATGAGAGCGAAAACTGAGGAACAGAATCATTAGAGATTACCTGGATCAGTGGAAAGATCTGCCTATAGAGGAGGCTACTTGGGAGGCAGAACAGGTATTACAACACCCAGCTTTACAGTTGCTTGAAGACAAGCAAATTCGAGTGGGGAGGACTGTAATGTCCTCTTCTGCTTAGGCATTGAAGACCAACCCGCTAACCTATGTGATTCCTATAGGTTCGAGCGGGTACTGACAGTCAAGGAATCATCCAAAGATTGATGCCATACATAGAAGATCTAGGGCATCAATATTATATCATTGTTGGGTCGAAGAGGGCCACTAGAGCCAAAGGCCACTTGCATGCATGAAATCCAGACATTATTTAATGATGCATGCACCCGATTAAGTCTCCATGCGCATGCATGCAAGTCAACTGCAAATTAGAAGATAAAGTGACCTAATTAGGTCAAAAGTTAGGATTTTCGCAGTTGAGAGTTATAAAAGAAAGATAAAGTGAATGGAGAAGTCACTTATGTGATAATTGATTTGTGGAGTTGAATTGGAGAGCTCGGCGAGCTAAGTTGGGGTTGAGAACATGCTCAGCTAATTGGTGTATTTCGGCAGTGAAATCTATTTGCCCTAGTTCATCATCACGTTGGATCATCCAAGTTCAACACTAGTTCATCATCAGGTTACATTCAACAGTTATTCGTGGAGGTTGATTATTCATCCAACCTGAGGGTTTCACCGTCACACCGTGTCACCGTGATTAGAGACAAAGCAATTCGTTTTCCTACCTACAGGGTTCAGAACTTCTGCATGCTGCTTCCATCATCATCAGAGGGGTATTATAACCCTAGTGCACATCATCCGGGCTTCCAACAGCAGCTTATTTATTATTATGGAGCTTATATAGTTTGAGAGGAGGGCACATTCCTCTGTGGAGGACGATTTGGTGTATCTCCTTATTCCTCTAGTAGAATCCTTGCATGCTAGGACCAGTCTCTTCACCATCAGCTGATCTATATACTGGTATGTACATGCATTGATTTCTCCTATTTTATAGCATCTCAGTATTTTTCTAGGGCACATATTTGCATGCAACTGCATGCATGCAAAGTTTGGGGTTTGCTTTCCTATTTGATTAAGGAGTAAGTCTATTAGCCATCTACACTATACACATAAAGAGGAAAATATCAGTTTGCGATATTACAAGATATATGATATAAGTGTTAATTATAGTCAATCCAAAGGGTTAGTTTACCTAAATTTGTTAATGTTGTGGGTATTTGATTATTTCTGTGTTGGCAGGCGGCTTGGTCCAATTTCCTTTGTTGAGGTACACTAGTTTGGTTTGATAGGTTTACTAAGAATGCCATCAAGAAATATGGAGACTTAATCATTAGGTTTCTTTGTAAAAGTTCAAAAAAAAAGAAATAGCAACTATAAATTTAAAACTTAATATTGTTATTAATATATTTACACACATTCAAATTTTATGACAAATATTAACGTCAAGTGAATTTTTTTCTGAATTTAGACCATGTGACATAGCATGCCTGATAGTGCTGTGTAGCTTATTCTTGGGAAGTAGAACTGGGTGGGGAGCTGCTAACTTCAAAAATCTTTCATCAAATTTAACTTCCATTACATTTGTTGTAATATACGGATTAGTTATAACTTATTTTTCTTTCCATTTCTATTGTTAGTATTTTTGGCAGAATCTATTGCACTGGTGGATGCTATATATACTATACACAGAGTCTGCATCACTAATTGGCACGTTTGTTAACATGTTGATGCAATATATAGATTGCTGAATCATAATGGTTAAATTATGCTCACAGCTGTGACGTGCATTCATGAAAGTAATGTCTGCATCTTCGTTTATTTTCCATCAAGCTTGTTTTAAAAGCACCTAAGTTTTAATCATCGAACTTGAACTCAAGCTTCTTCTTTTCTAACTTACAATAATACCACCTTTGTTGGTCGTGTGACTGTACTTCAACTGATTTATTTTTTCTACATCCTATTGGGAAAGGAATGAAGATTGAAAAGGATATATTTGTAAACAAATTACAGCATATCCCTTGTTAAAACAATTAAAAAACCAGGGAACAAGATAGTTTTCCTACAATTCAACCGCTAGTTTTCTTCAATTTTGCAGATATCGGGAAATCTTAAACTAAAATAATGTATTGCGAATTGGATTACTATTGTTCGATTGTTCTCAAGCTGGTTGATGTGGTGTTTCTGCATGCAGCTTCCTATTTTCTGTGGGGCTTCTCTACGAAGTAAACAAGATTTTTGGTATCATGCACCGGAAGTCAGAGGTTAAAAGAAAAATATATATAATTAAGGAAATAGTAGTTTTAGCGAAGCCAGAAAGTTATATTTAGTAAAAGAGATTTTTGTTCAAACTCGATTGTGGAAAATTCGGAGGCCTTTATCTAGTTTCTGGTTTCTGCTGGAGGCAATGAAATTGGACAGGTATCAATTGTCAGCTTAATATTATTGTATGATTCAAATATACATTGCTGAATGAATGAAGCTTACAAAACAAGTGGAATAAGCAACAAAGTTGCTTAGTACCTGCTTCCTAAAAAGAGATTGAAAATATATAGCAATAGGATAATTTTGCTATAAAAATATATGATAAAACAAATATAATTACAATTTGAAAGAAATTAAAACAAAAATGAATTAAAAAATGTCCATTTAAATACGATATAGGTTATTGCAATGTAGCATAAAACAAGCATATTCAAGCTTCCTTACATACTTCTAGTAATATTCTTGACTTATGTTATAAAAATATGCAAGTTTCTTTATAGACTAGCATAAATAGGAAATGAGAAATAATAGCTTATAAGACTATAAATTAATATCATTGTTGTGAGAATAGTTTATTTATATTTTATTATAAATTTATAATGTTATACAAATATGCAAGTTTTTTTTATAGACTAGCATAAATAGGAAATGAGAACTTATAAGACTATAAATTAATTTCATTGTTGTAAGAATAGTTTATTTATATTTTATTATAAATTTATAATTTAAATTTAAAATAAATTTAATTATTTTAAATTGAAAAAAATATTTTTTAATTAAATATTTTTTTATACTTCAAAACAACCTAAACCGTACCGTAGTGATTTTTTCATAAACATATTTTCTACATATATGTATGTGATTTTTGATATACATACTTTCTCCATATACCTATATGGATAATATAGATATATGTATAACTTTTATGCCAAAATATAAATAATGTGATTCATTTTTAATATAATGAATTACACTTATATCACAATAAGAGAGTGACAGTGACATTGCCAGTTATTTTATATAATTAAAAGTTATAAAACAAGGCAGTGACATTGCGGATGATAGAGTGACAGTGACATTGCCGGTTATTTTATATAATTAAAAGTTATAAAACAAGGCAGTGACATTGCCGATGATAACTTTTGTTTATATTAATTATTCAGTTGAAAGTTCTGAAAACTCAATTAAACATGCCATATTAAATTTACAGGATAAAACAATTCAAGCTGGTGGCCATGAATCCATCTGTCTGCTCTCCGTTAATTCAAAACCCCTTCCTTATATTTTATTCTTTGAATGATAAATGCCAACCATCTTCACAAATACTAAAATTGCAGTTTGTGTACCAATGAGACCTGTACCCAACGCCAAAAAAATAAATATTCTCTCTCAATTTCCGAGGCCTGCGACATACCCGGTTTCTACCATAGTCATCGATCCCTACCAGAGATCAGGGTTTATAATCTCGCGAAGGAAGTTTGACATTGGGATTTTTAGAAAATCTTCGTTCAAAGCAGTTAAATCACGTAATCTATTCGTTGGGACCCAAGCAGCTGCTACAGTCGAAGCGCCGGTACTCGTTATGATGAGGATATTTGATGGCGGTAGCAATCGAGCAAGAATGGCGCAAAATCAAACTCAAACATGCGTAGATTCATGGAAGATGAAACATTTTTCAAGGAGAAACTATAGATTCAAGGGCACAAACTCAAACTCAAACATGCGTAGATTCATGCAAGGAAATTACAGGAAAATTTTAGATCAAAGCAAAGGTTGAAGGAATGAGTCTGAGATATTTGGAGAACAGATGGACGGCACAGTCCTTTGGTCCAACAACACTAGGATTTATCACATCACAAGAAGCAGATCAAGACCCACCCTTAGTTATCCTCATACACATTTATATCACACGCCAACTAACAACCGATCGAAATCGACTCTCGCCACACTGGTATATTTCTTGGTTAGCGATTGCGTACTCCAAACTTCTAAAAGGATTGGTGGCGACGACTTTCAATAGTTGGGGGAGGCAACACCGACTCTGGGTGTGTGAAGGCAAAAACCAAGAATTCATCCTAGTTTATAACCCTGGTCTGCTTCCTGCAGGGTCGAGGCCCAGGACTTATTGATGGTCTATTGACATGATGAGAATGTCGATCAAGAAGCCAAGGAACTTGATGACAGGGTGCCTCAGCTCTTGCAAGTTTTTGTGCAGAGAGAAAATGTCGATGTCGAGAATCCGGGGGGCGAACAGTCTGAGTCCTCGGGATTTAGAGTGGAAAATAGCTTTAGACAGTCGAGCGCTCGGCTGTTGGATGCGGCTGGATCGATTGCAGGGTGTTTCGGCAGCGTGAGAAAGGAAGGGCTGCTGTTGTTAGAGGTCGACGAGGAGTTGAAACAGCTGCAATTTTCTCGTCGGTTTTCTCATCGTATTGTCGTGTCAGATGTCATGTCGCAGCATCGATGGAGCGATAGGAAGAATTTGGATCTTTTGTTTCTGAGCTCCCAGATGATCACAACCAACAGTGGCCACATGGCCTTTGCAGATATTAAGCCGACAGACAAATTGGAAACGAACAACAATGAGGCAAAGAGACCCGGTCGGCAGCGGCAGGAGGAATGAGCCAGATGGCAATGGGATATAATTTTTATTTTTTTAATTTTATTATTATGACGTCATCTTGCCACATGTCAACTCAAATCCAGATACCAAATCCCAAAGCGTACATCATCTTCTATCCACCAATCAGCTGCTTACAAAAATAGTTTTTTTACAATATTAAAAAAAATATTTTACAAATCCCTAAGTCATACTTTGCAAAACAGGTTTTAATTCTTTATAGCTGCATCAAAAGACACCAACTAATACCAAAGTCAAAAGAGTTTGACTTGCAATCGATTACAATATACTTGCCTGAGGCAGGTATAATAATGCCCATTATAGTGACCTTGTGAAAATGAACAATAAAGGTTATCATGGTTGAGTGGAATATACTTTCTTTTTTATGTTAAAATGAAATTCAGTTTGTAGTGTTATGTGTAGGTAAAGCTTCAACCAAACGATTCGCATACTTGGTGCTTGATTATCCATGATACCATGATATAATTGCTCTTTTATGCAAGAAGTTAAAATATGGTTTGTAGATTATTTTTTAATTTAATTTTATTTATTTATTTAAATTTTTTTTTTCTTCTTCATGTTGGGTTATACATAAAATTTCAAAACATATAAACCTAATGGGTTTGTTCTTATTGTTTAAATGTATGATTCAAAGAAAATCTTTAACATGTTTAGAGAATTTTACAATCTGAATTTTGAAATTTACCATTGTGTCATAACCAGCGTAGATCCAAATCCTAGGCTCTATCAAGCGCCTAGATGGATCAAATCTCTCGAGGTGTAAACCTCTTCTTAGGTATCCATTGATTGATTCAAACCAAAAGACACATCTTTTTATTTAAGGTCCACATATAATTTTATTATTATTAATATTTAATATTATTTATGGCCTACATATAATATTTTTTATTATTTTTTATTTTGTTAGGAACGAACATTGCATCATTTCCCCACACATGGTTTTAAAACCCATATGCAAGGCCCTCCTACAATGATGGGTTGTTTAGGAGGCCTTGCACATGGTCTTAAAACCATTTGCAAGGCCCTCTTAAACCATGTACAATAAAACCATGGGTTGTTTAGGAGGCCTTGCACATGGTCTTAAAACCATTTGCAAGGCCCTCTTAAACCATGTACAATAAAACCATGGGTTGTTTAGGAGGCCTTGCACATGGTTTAAAAACCATGTGCAAAGCCTCCTAAACCATGTACAATAAAACGATGGGTTGTTTAGAATGCCTTGCACATGGTTTTAAAACCATGTGCAAGGCCAACATTTTTTTGCGGATAATTCAATTTTGTGTTTTTTTCTTGACCCACGTATTTTTTTTACCGATAATTAAATTTTTACTTTTTTGCCGACATGTTAGAAACGTTACATCACGTTACAAGATCTCTCCCATAATATTCACTATCACTATTATTTTTTGCCGACGTGTTAGTAACGTTCCATCACATTACAAGACCTCCCCCATACTGGGCTATAGAGCGCCTCTCGGCGCAACAATACTTTTTAGTATTATGTGAAGAATTTTTAAAATAACAATAATCAAACGATTTATGTATCAAATTATAAATTTGCAATCTTTATAACTTCATTTGAAACTATCTCACTGCTCTAAAGTAGTTACAATTGCTGAAGAATCTTGGTCTTAGTTTACATGAATATGTAGCCTAGAGCTAAAGCCACATAAGTTACATTTGTCAATGGTGGCATTCTCCTTTTATATTAAAATATGAATTTATAGGAATATCAACACCATCAAGTTTCAATGAAATATTTCTTTCTAAAAATGGGATATTTTCTCTCAATTTCCCTCCATGCAGAACCATTTGTAGGAATTCCCATGACAACATCTCCTATTATTATGTATATGATAATTGAGACAATGTGCACAATAAAACTCATACAAAGATGTATCATTTTATTCTCCAATCATGGGCATCAATCTTGAAGTGTGACCACAATTCACCATTGACATGGAAGAAACATTAATGTAGTATGTGTTTTAAATAAGTTGATTTTGATAAGGAAACATCCAAAGGTTAACATAAGGTAATCGACTAATAAAGTAAAAAGAGATTTACATATAATTGGTGTACCATTGAGCACTATTTGACACTGATATACAATATATATCTCTGTCCAATCACAAATGCTGTGTATTTCCCTAATCTTAATTCTCTATATAATTAATTTTTACTTAATCTTTTGTTTGTACATGATGCTTTAGCAAATAAAGATGGGAATTTTTATTTAGGGGAAAGATCCTCATGCCATCTATTTTATTACATTCATTTTCCATTTTTATGGAAAATACCTTGCTTTTTTTTTCTCAGTGTGCCATTGCACCTTTTGGAGCAATTTCTAGTTTACACTTTTTTGATCAAATAGAAAATCTCATGAAAGTGTACCTTGGATGAAGCATATGCATATTGAAATCTATAAAATCCACTCTTGTTCTATAGAATTTAGCATGTGTTTTAGCTCATCTTATACGGAAATTTTGAAAATCTATGTTTAATGCAAATTAAGAAATTCCACCTCTACCATTAAGTTCCAAAATTCTTAAAGGGTGCTATTTCAATGGAAGAGCGCCTACCTTACAAGCAGGAGGTTGGTGGTTCAATTCATTCGTGCTCTAATGATATTACAATATTGGTATTTCAATAGTACAAAACGAAAAATAAGTGACAAAAAACGACCAAAATTTGCATATAAACGTCCACTTTTGTATTTGCGACCAGTGGTAGCAAATTTCAAGTATCTTATCATGCGACCAAAAAAGTTGTTGTATTTAGTTTGGTTGTTTATAGCTTTTCTTGTAGGCATATATTTGGTCATTTATTTGGTTATACGACAAAATTAATGACCAAATATACGACCAAATATATGACTACAAGACAAGCTATAGACGACCAAACTAAATCCAACCACTTTTTTGGTCGCATGATAAGATACCAAAAATTTGCTACCATTAGTCACCAACTCAAAAATGGTCATTTATATGCAGTTTTTAGTCTTTTTTTTGGTCACTTATATCTCATTTTGTACTACTTTGTATAATTTCCAATAAAACTATATATATATATATATATATATATATATATATGCTAAATAGATATCATGTGATTAGTAACAAAATATGCTAGATAACTAGTAATCATATCATATANCATATACACCATCTAATGAAAACTAAAACATTTATATCATAGTTTACCGCTATCATATTTCACTCAATTACATGCCTAGCATCACGCACATACTTTTTCAACAAAAACTTATGAAACACATTATGCACTTATATGTTAAGAGGAAAAGCAAGTTTAACCTTCAAAAGACATGTTCCCCAATCTAAACCCGTCTATCAATTTTTTTCTAATATGCATAACTTCTGTTTAATCTTAACCATCTAACCTTTCATATCCTTTAATAGTTATGGCCCAATAATAACTATGTCTGTCAAATTGTCCCAACTGATAGGGATGTTACACTTTCTTCCATACATTTCTTCAAAAGGACTTACTTTTAAGGAAGAATGATAACCATTATTGTAAGAAAATTACACTACATGTTACAAATAATTCTCCTGTTGAGTGGGTTTATCCATTACATGCATTATTAACATATCTTCAATTACTTAATTTACCCTCGCTATATGTCCATCTACCTATGTCCTCGACCCTGAAACCAAGGTCACAAGCACATGCAAACCCAAAGGAATGTTGAATAAAGGTATATCATAATGGAATAAGGTCAACCAAAGGATAGGATAACATACCATTGAGACAATAAAAAATCATATTATGTCTTGCATCTACCAGTGTGGAAAGACCAACAATCTCAATTATAGGAAATATAAATCAACAAGACCTTTACCAAATCTCAAAAACGTCCATAAGAGTACTTTATTTATTAAGGAAACTAGATGTGTAAGTTCCACAATGCACCTAAACATAGGCACTACTTTGACATATACTATTATGGTCATGAGCCACCTCGAATTGGGAAATGGTGTCACTAGGACAAAGGGGAGCTATAACTCCTTTATGGATTTCTCCTTATTGGTCAGCCACCAATCACATAGCCGTCCCAATCACTCAATCACATGAAATGCATCAAGTACACATTCTATATACAAAGGTACATGAAATACGTCATGCAAATGATCCATCAACAAAATACATTAAATGCATATAAGATGCATGAATGTGTTCCGATCAGTCAATCACATGAGATGCATTACCAATATGCTTTTACATAATTTATCCCTCAAATAATTTTCCTACAAGGATACATGAAGTATCACCAATATATTTTTCCAGTAAGGTGCATGAACTATTACTATGATAATTTACAAAGATGTCTTACAATAAAGGTATTTGATAAACCAAAAGGATACCCTAGAAATATACTTTTACCAAAGATCACAAGGAAATATTTCTAACAAAGATCACAAAGATATTTTTATAGTAAATATCACAAAGATCACTTGAATTCCTTATGCACTTTAATGTAACAGGAAAAGCGAACATATATGCAATAGTTCCAATCTAACTAAGAAACGAAAAAAGGCCATAACAACTAGTAATTAAACATACTACTTCTCATCTCAACGCAAAGCATAAGTGTGATTTAGGAATCATTCAAAAATCCATTATACATCAACTAATAGTGATCAGTTTCAAGCAGTAACATCAACCACTATCAATCATAGATTGATCAATGATGATGACCGATGTAGAATTCATCCGATGCAAAAGAGGATGATTGTCAATTTTCTCTTTCCTTTAGTGCACCAATGACTGCATAATATCTAGATGAGGAGATTTCCATCAATGATGTATTAAGACATAGGGACTCTAGTAATCTCTGCAAGGAAGAAGAGATCAAGAGGGATCCCACAAAAGAATAAAAAATATGTATTTGTATTTTTATTATAAATTAGACTTGAATATTTGTTAATATATTCTTCATTACAACTATATGAAGATATGTATTACTAAAATTAGGAAGTATGTAATAGTATAACATGATGAGCATATGTTATATTTTTTCTTTTATTGATGAATAGTAAGCTCATATAGTACATGTTATGATTGGGTGAGTAGCCTATATTTCTACATAAAATTCCATGAGATATGGATGGAGGTTGTGTTGAAGCATTGGTTAAAATGTTTGATAAACTATGTGAACTATTTGTCATTGTAATTAAATGATTGGATTATGCATGGTTGAGAATGAATTGAATAAATTTTACTTGTAGGAAAGACCGTATGTTATGGACTATATGATAAGAATGAGATTTGTTCTAAATGGGTAAGAGGGAAATTGACCATACCTTAAAATCCCAAATAGAATGGGGTTTCCAAAAGAGAGGAGGTCAAAGATGAAACCATTCAGAAAGAAATGGACCTTTTTTTGTTATAGTGAATCATCCAAAGACTACCGAATCTATGTACCAGGTGAAAGACACATTAAAGTTAGCAGAGATGTGACATTCCATGAAGAAGATGAATTCAAGCACTCTAAAGAGATTTAGTTTGATTTAGACATGGAGGACCATGAGATTCCCATGATTGAGGATACAGATTCTAATTCTCCCCACTTATATGTTGAGAGGGAGAATCCAAAAGGGTCCTTAGATTCTCTATCTCCCTAAAAACCATTAGAACTAGTTGAAAGATCACTTGATAAACCTCCCTCTAAGAGGATATTTCAATGGTATGAAGACATTATACAAGATGCAGAAAGGTATGGAGCACCATTAGGATCATCTAGAGAGAGAGAGAGAGTCCTAGAACATATTTAGGGTATGTTGCACAGATAAGTCACATCAGTGGTTCAAAACCTTCCACCTATGAAGAAGCTACTAAGATGCAATGCTAGAGGAATACAGATCTATTCTGAGAATTATGTTTTGGAAGTTGTACTTAAAAATAAAGAGAAGTCCATGGTAAATTCTAAATGGATTTATAAGATCATGCATGCCATTGATTGAAGTATTGAAAATTATAAATCTAGATTTATTTCCTGAGGTTTCTCACATAAAGAAGGCATAGACTATGATGAGACATTCACTCCTATGGCTAGGTACACCACTATTCAAGTTATAACATCACTTCCATTTGTTCTAATATAGAGATTTCAGAAGATAAATGTGAATACTACCTTCCGCAATAGTGAGGTTGAGAAAGAGGTTTACATACAACAAACTAAGGGGTTTGAGAAAAAGTCCCATGTATGCAAACTAAAGAATCCATGTATGGGATTAATAAATCCTTGAGGGCCTGGTATTCGAGGATCGATATCTATATTCAAATACTGGGATTCTCTGAGAGTGAAGCTGATCCAATATTGTACTTCAATGTTCTTAAGAAACAACCTCTGATATTGGTTCTCTATGCTGTTGATTTGTTCTTTACTAGAGAAGAACATCTAATAGCTTGGTGAAAGAGGGAGCTATCTTCTGAGTTCAAAATGAAGGAGTTGGTTCTTATGCACTACTTTCTTAGTCATGAGGTTTCAAAAAGGAAACATGAGATCTTTATTTCTCAAGGGAAGTACACTGTTGATGTGTTACGAAGGTTTGGTTTTAAGGATTGCAAATACATGACTACCCCGATAGTTTCAAATTTAAGGAAACTACATGAGTCAAATTTTGGATTGGATCTAGTGGATGCTACCAAGTATAAACAGATTATTGGTTCTGTGATGCACTTGATACATAGTATAATTGATCTAAGTTATGTCGTGAGTCTCTTGAGTCAATTTCTTAGATACCTTCAAGGTAACAATGCTTATGGGATTAGATGTATCTCCAGTGGTGAGGTAAAGTTACTTGGTTATGCCAACACTAATTGGGGTGGTATTATTGTGGAACGAAAGGGTATGTTCAGATATTATTTTATCTTGGAATTAAAAAAGTATATTGTGGCTAGTACTATATAAGCAAAGCATATTTTGATTAGTACTACAAAAGCAAATTATATTGCATATATTACTATAGAAACAAAGTATATTGTGGTTAGTACTACTTGCTGAATCTATGTGGCTTAGGAAGTTACTTGTTGGGTTATTCAGGGAGAATATTGAGGCTACATGAATTCACTCTCATAATCAAAGTTGTATTTAGCTCTAAAAAAACGTGTGTTTAATGGCAATTTGAAACACATTGAGATAAAGTATCACTTTATTAGAGACATGGTCTAGAGAGGTTTGGTAAGACTTCAATACATTTCTATTGATGAGCATATTGTAGCTATGTTGTATAATCCTCTATCATTGATGAATTATAGGTACTTCCGAGACAAGCTTGGCATGGTGGAGAATGCCTCTCTTGCTGAGATGGAATGCTAAATTTACAACGTCATGAATCAATCTCCAAGCCAATCTTGTGTGTTAGGATTGGGACTCATGTGTTGAGGTAGGGAGCCTGAGTTGGACTCAATAACTTGGAGTAAATTCTTGATTTGGAATGAAAAATGACTAAGCCTTCTGCGTAAAATGTTAATCCTCGTGCATTGAGGTGATGATTTGATATGTCAAAGTGAAGATGTTGTATAGTCTTGTTGGACAAGGATAAGTACTTGTGTATCAAGTCAGATCCTCATGTGTTGAGGTGGACCTCTAGTGGAGAGGTTATGCTTTGCATGTTGAATAATTGACGTTGTGTGATGTATTAATAACCATGTTCACTTGAGATGGATGAGCTATTAAGTATCCTCTCGATACTGGCCACCTCTAGAGTGAATTACTTTAGCATATGACCACTTGGAATGAGATTAATTTAATATGATCACAACATTGGAAAAATATTCTTAGTATAATTTAATATTAAAGATAAATTAAAGTTATCACATATGGAACATGCAAATAAGATAAGATATAAAGATAATTTGCATAGAGAACAGAGAGAATTTGAATTGTTCGTGACAATGAATTCAATTGATTAAGGAGAATTCAATTAGTTAAAATCAAGTGATATTAACAATGAGCATTTAAGTTAATTAAGGATAAATCATAGTGGTCACTTCTGTAAATCAATCAACAAGATTTGAGTTAAGAAGTGTTAACTAAACTGTTAGTAAAGAAGAACTAGTTAACTAAAGTGTTTTGCATGAAAACACTTTAGTTAAACTAAAAGACGACACTTTAGTTAAATTAAAAGATGATAATTTAGTTAAATATGACAAATAAGTTATAATAGTTGAGTTATGACACTTGCATGATGACACTTGAGGTAGAATCCTAACTAAGTGACCCAGTAGTCAGTTAAAAGGTTATTTCATCCGTAAGTCAATAGAGAATGAATACAATGTTAAAGCTAAAATGAAATGTGCATTTTGTATGGAGGATTGAAGAAACCAAAGAGAAAATATGTTCTCCTAAGAAGGAATCCATTATGTTTTGCATGAGATCCTAATTCCCCATGCAGTGATTTGTTACATCTTGAACGAGACGAAACTTAGAGTGTTATTAATGTGTTGGACACATTTCAAACATTATTTGATTGATCCCTCTTCTCTATTGATTAGTGATAACACCTAGGGTGTTTGGATTCTCTCTTATCTTGCACCTGAGGTGTTGAAAGCAATATGCAATTGTAAAATACGTTCTCTGCTTTATATCATTATTATACCGAGAAGATTTGTTGGGGTTTTTCCTCCTCATTGTTTTGAGGGTTTTATGTAAGGTACATCATGTGTTATGTGTGAATGGTTATATCTATGACTGGTCTATTGAATTCAAGTACTAATTTATTCCAAATTTAATATTAAGCATCAAAGATAAACATATTTCTGTAAAATTCAACAAGATTGCATAGAAGAAGCAACACCATTGGATGCTCCTTAAAGATACTGCACCAGATTGAGATCCTTTGGTTTTCCCAATTGACCCATTTGGATCTTCAAGATATAAATATCATCATCATTCCATCTATTTATATTCACTTGATTATAGAATATTTGGATGTCATCTTCTTCGGTCCATGAAGACAAATTTTCAAATCTGTGCTTAAATTCTTCAAGTCCCTTCCATTGAGACTCTGCTCCTTCAGAAAATGTAGTAAAAACTACATAAACTTGTTGAAGAGAACTGAAGATTGTGACAGAAGAAAAATATGATCAATAAAAATAAAATTTTATGGCTCGATGTAGGGAAAAGTAACCCATAAATAGACTAGAAGGTAACCATGGTTTTACACTTCGAATCTAGTGAAGGGACGTAGAATTGAAGAGAATTAATGGTTGAATTGATGAACATCTGATCTCAAATTAAGTGAGAATATTGTGAGTACATGGATCATAAATGGCATATTGTAATTCCACAAAGGAAATTGCATAGAATATGTCAAATCCATGTTGAAAGACAAATGGATATATTTGTGACTATAGGTGAATTTAATGACACTTATTAAGTAAGATATCATCCTGTGTGAAATCGTGTGATAATATGTGTGAAAAATGCATTAATAAAGATGTGTTCAACAAGCAACAAAAAGCAATGATTTGAAGGAGCATAAATGAAACATCTACGACATGTTAGAATATCTGACACAAAAGAAGTAATAGGAATATGAATTGAGAATCATGATTCCAGGGGGATTCTAATTCTCAGAAGAGGCATTTGTTTTCCATTGATGTCAAAGAGGGAGAATGAAGAATGGAGAATGAAGAATGAAAAAGGAGACATGCCTAAATAAAGTATTGCCAAAAGAAATAAAATTATGTTAAGAGAAAGATTTATGCAAAAGAGTAGAAAACATATTCAAAAGGAATGAATAGAAGGGGATTATTTAAACACAAAATAAGATCTCATATTCAAGGGGAGCTTAATGTTGATTGGTGTTGAAATCAATGCCAAATAGGGATATTGTTGAACCTTTTTGTTGTCATTGATGTCAAAGAGTAAACAAACATGATTGATGTCAAGCAAACATGATGGATGTTGTGAGGATTTGAAGGTAACATGAAGAAATATATAAAACTTTATGCAGGTCTTAGTAGTGAAAAAATCCATCAGGAAATGGCTCTTAATGTAGGTAAAACCATTTTGAAGAAGTACATAGAGAAGAAATGTGTAATTTTAGGAAGTGCACAATTCTCTCCAAGAAATGGGACTCATATGCACAAATACCACCAAGTCAATGGACATAAGTGCACAAAGCCCCAAAAGGATGAATTATCAATTGGTGGAAACTAACATAAGATGAAATAAGGTTGTTATATTGACCAAGAAGTTTAAATACCGCATAGAAGGAATCCCAACTCATGGACACAACTCTTGAGTAAGAAGATTATAATTCAATGAGAGATGGAATTATTGAAGTAATATTGAAGATAAAGAAGATATGATATTCTGACTTGGAAATATTCTTATTATGTGGTATCAGTGGCTCATTGATTTAGAATAATTTTATACATCATAAGAGCTAGATTTCACAAAATTAATGAAGATAAACAATATACCATGTGCAAATTATAAGGATACTTTGTACAATGATGTGCAAATAAATTACACAATGAATGATGGAGATCGATGAAGTGTTGAAGTAAAAGACACATATCACATATTGCAAAACTCACGAGTATCCAAAAGATATAAAATCACATAAGAGCTAAAGTATTGATATTGTAGTAGACGCTGACCCAAATCATAGACTCTTGAGACACATAATACAAAATGAAAAGATGCATATATCAGAGGACAAGACACATATTAGAATTTAAGTCACGAATTGGAGATAAGAGAGACACATATTACTATTTTTTATACAAACATATTCATTTAGGGAGGCAGGAAGGATCAAGGAAAGGGATTTGTAGTTTCCTTCCAATTGGTGTTGGAGAATACAAAAGGGAGTTGTAACTTCCATCTAGTTTTTGCTGGAGAAAACAATAGGGAGTCGGTACATCCTTCCAGTTAGTGTTGAATAATACAATTGGGAGTTGGTTCTTCCATTCAGTCGAATATAAAGAAAACAAAGAGGATATTATAGTATTCAATCAAGTTGGTCCCTGAACATTTCGAGTGGGTGCTTGCACAAAAAGGACTAATATCCATTCAGGCCAGTGCCAAAAGTAAACAAGCCAGAGCTTGCATAGATGATAAAAGTCCTTACAAGTTGGTTCTTGAGTGAGTTGGTGCTCACATATTGGATATTGGTGTCTCCTATCCATGTAATCAAT